>REGM01000303.1:212985-234823 GCA_004194415.1 Aurelia aurita
AAACAGTGTCTAATTTCGGTAAGAAGCCCCTTAAAATGGGTCTAAGCGAGAAACCTCTTGAAATTCTATGCTTAACAGGGTATGACGTCATCCTAAGGGTGGGTGGGTAATTAAAATCTTGGGGCAAACTCCTGTACAAAGGTGGGTTAAGTACCTCACCCCGGAAATCGAATCAATATTCGTATGTTTTGTTTCATGCATTCGGATTTTACTAATTATTGAGGTATCCTGCGCTGCACTCACTTAACAGCGTTAACAGCTAGTCATACATTATTTACAATGTAAAGAGAAAAATCAACCCTTAATAGATTTTTTAAAACTATTTAGGGAGGATGCCATCTTAGACTCAGCTGGAAGGCTATTCCATAGTTTTGCTCCCCGGAAAGAAACGCATTTTTGCCCATTTGCTGATTTTTCTTTGGCAACCTTAAATCAGTCTCGGTATTACGGAGGCTACGGGAGGAGCATTCCGAGTTTTTGGTGAAAAGGTTACACAGTATTGTGGAGCCAACTCTTTGAGCGACTTGAAAACCATCATCGTTTTGGACTCATTACCAACAGGGGCGGATCCAGACCGAAGTTGAAGGGGGGCAACATGCAGGGAGGGCGCCAAAAATACAAGAGAACGAAAGCGCGCCGGAGGCGCGCGAAAATTTTTGGACTCCAGGTTATGAAGATTATTTGGTTTTTCTTCTAAATAATGCCTTGATTTGTATGTTTCACCCCATATTCTAATCAAAACAGTTAAAAAAAGAGTCGGGTAGGGTCATGATGAGGGGCGCATTTCTCGCCAAAAGGGGGCGCCAAGCTGAGTTTTCATCGTGAAGGGGGGGCAGTTGCCCCCACTTGCCCCCCCCTAAATCCGCCACTGATTACCAATGAGTTCTTCAATGGTCTTCCAGCCCAACTCTTCGATAAGTGGTCTGCCTGGTCTATCAAAGCTGCTATTTGTTATGATTCTAGCAGCAAGATTTTGAAGCTTTTGCAACTGGTTAATTTCTGTAGAACCAGCACAACCCCAAACAGAGTAACAGTATCGAAATTGGGGCTCAACAATACCTGTGTATAGAGTTTTCAAACTTTCATTTGGTAGAAAGGACTTAGCATTTATTTAAAAAAGCCGACTGCCATGGAGACCTTGGTAGAAACTGTCTTGATTTGTTCTTTCCAATCCAAAGAGCAATCAATTTGCACACCAAGGTATTTTGTCTTTTCGACTACTTCGAGCTCATTATCGCGTATTTTCAATTCTAAGTCTTCGACTGTTGAGAGTGTTATGCTTCTGCTTGGTAGAAATAAGCATGGAATAAAGTGATACTCTGAGCAAAAAGCTCTAGCGACATTACTTTACTAAAAAAAATTGCTCTTTATAAGGAGAATTTGAAAGAGACATGGAAAACGATCAACTTCTTGTTGAATAAGAGATCAAAGACAACGAATGTTGGCTGCCTTGATTCTGCAGGTCGCAATGTAACTGACAGCAACGAAACTGCACAATCGATGAATGATTTCCTTTGTAGTATAGGAAAAGAGTTTAGTGACGACATACCACAGCAGCCCAACCCCCTACTATCTAATGAATATGAGATCAATGAAGAAGGTACGAGTTTCCGGTTTAAGACCGTCGATTCTGTTTCTGTTGAAAGGGCTCTCAAGAAAATGAAGACTTCATTTGGCTTCGGATCAGATGGTATTGCAAGCCATTTCATTAAAAGTGCATTTCCACTTATCTTACATTCTCTGTGTAGGATTTATAATCTGTAGATTGAGTCGGGAATATTTCCTGATAGCTGGAAGATAGGACGTGTTGCCTCCATCTTTAAAAGTGGATGAACTGATGATCGATCGAATTACAGGCCAATCTCTGTCCTACCTGTAGTTTAAAGGTTGTTTGAAAAACTAATTTATGATCAACTCTACAAGTATCTCGATTCTAACAGACATTTATTTGTAGATCAGTATGGCTTCCGTAATTTGCATTCGGTTTTCTCTTGTTTCCTGAACTGTACCAATGATTGGTACGCAAATATTGACAAGGGGAAATATACCGCCATGATTTTCATTGATGAAAGAAAGCCTTTGATACAGTCGACCATCAAATTCTTCTGAATAAGATGCGTAATTACGGAATCGATGGTCTCGAACATCAGTGGTTTAGCTCATACTTCTGCAAGGTGAACGGTGTCACCTCCGATCCTGCTGAAATCAAAATAGGGGTACGTCAAGGTTCTTGCCTTGGACCGCTTCTATTTTTAATTTACATTAATGACCTACCTTAAGGCTGATTTCCAGTCGGTGGAATTTTCCGAGAGGGCGAAATTTGCACAATAAAGGTTACTCAGGCGTAACTTTCTATTCAAAGTCAGTGGGTGTACATGGCTTCAGTTCGAGGAGAATGAGGAGGCGAGGAGGCTACTTTTTAATCCCGAGGAGCCGAGGACTCGCATTTTTCGTGCGAGGGAGGAATTCCAAAAAAAGTTTCAACTTGCGAGGTGCGAGGAAAAAAATAAGATTAAGGACTGAGAAAATTCCTGTTTACATAAGATTTACATGTTGGCTGCAAAATTATTTTGGATCTAATCAAAAGCACAGTCAAAAGTCTTATTTTCAAATCTTCTCATTTTACGCCAGTGATTAGAGTGTCCTTGATTTGTTAGATTTGTTTCGTTGTGACATCGAGGTGCGAGGAGTCAACTTAGTAATTTTTGTAATGCGAGGAAGTAACAATTGGAAAAAACGTATTTGCGAGGAGTCCTGATGGCGTTAAATGCGACGTGGGGAGGAGGGGTTGATTTTTTGACCCCATGTACACCCACAAGTCAAGGCGACATTTTCTCTCGTAAACAATAGAATTCCCGTCCGCTCGGAAAATTCCTCTGACTGGAAATCAGCCTTTATGCATTAAAAAAGCCAAAAGAGACACTGTATGCGGATGATACAGCAATTTCCTTCTCTTCAGATAATATAGAAGAGATAGATGCTGTTGTCAATGCGTAACTTGCCGGCCTTGAGAAATAGTTACAGGGTAACAAGCTTTCCTTGAGTATTGTCAAGACACAGGCCATTATCATAGGATCTTTGCAAAAGCTGAGGAAAATTGATACACCAACGGCACCTATTGCTCGATTTCAAGTAAATGGAAATGATATCGATCTTGTGAAGGAAACTAAATATCTTGGTCTAATGATTGATGATAATAATCTAAACTGGGAGAGTCATGTCGAATGTGCACAGAAGAAAATCTCTGGAGCTATAGGACTTTTAAAATATGCGAAGCATTATGTGCAGAGGATACATCAAGGAATATGTATGATGTATCTTTAATATTGTAGAACCCCACGTAAGTTATTATTGCTCCGTTTGGGGATGTTGTGGAGCAGCTAAATTGAAAACCATACAGAAATTACAGAACAGAGCTGCTAGAATTGTTACAAGTAGACCATTTGACACTCCAGCTACATTAAGTACAAAAATTTTCGGCGTGACAAACTTTCGGACATATATTTGTCTGAAAATTTATTTGTACGAAATATGGAGTTGTCCGAAAATTTGTCACGCCGAAAATTTTTGCGTAGATATGCGCATGCGCAGTGTGGAATGAATTACAAAAATAGGAACCAAAGCAAGAAATTTGAAACAGAATCTCAATCATGACACGAAAGATGTAAATGTTTTGAAAAATGTATGTTTCCAAGCAAATATTAGTCTAAACAGTAGCATCATCGTGCTCTTCATCGTTGGACTTGCCCAATTCGTCTTGTTAGAAGGAAAGATGACTTAGGCAAGTCCACTTTTGTGCAAGACGACTTGGGCAAGTCCACTTCATCATATATTAAAAAGTCACTGTCACTTTTTTGTACGATTGCATATGCTTAATTGTGTTGATAAGATTTGATGATGTTATCGAACTAGAAATTAAAAAATTGACCAATACGAATTTAACAAGAAATTAATGACTTTTTTCATTGCTCTTCTATTTCAGAAAGTTTTATGTGAGAAAAGACTTTCGTTTGAGACATGATATAGGGCTCTATCCCAAAATTTTATAAAGGTGTTTCGTTTCAATAAATCTAAAACCTGACGTGGTTTTGCTTAAATGATTCAAAAGACTGGTCAAAGTTTTATCCGACAATTAATTTGTCCGAAATCCCAAAAATGTGTCCGAAAATATTTTCGCCGAAGTTTATTGTCCGAAATTTTATCCTCCGAAAATTTTTGCACTTAATGTACTCCTTTATTGCAGCGACTTGGCTGGCCGTCAGTTGAGAGGATGATTAATCGAGAAACATCTACAATGTTATATAAATCCTTAAATAACCTCGCACCTGAAAACCAAACCTAGGCAGTACTTTCTCCAGATTGTCTGAAGTTTATACCCGGGTTTACGCAACACCAAATGCAATGTTGCAGTGCCAAGAATGAGAACAGCCTATAGCTAAAAGTAGTTTGCGTTTATTTCGTGGAGCTGACACATGGGATAAATCTTGATTCAGAAATCAAATTAGCCCCGTCGATCCACTCATTCAAAATAAAACTGAAAACTTTGAATTGAGAATATTCAAGGAAAGCTGATCTGCGTAGCAACTATAATTTTTCCTTTTTATTTTCAACCTTAGTAGCTATTTAACATGATAGTTGTAAATGTAGTAAATAGGTTTATATCTAGAAATGTTTAGGCTTGTTAATATTATGTTTTTTTGCTGGAACAATTGGAAAGCAGTTGTTTAATTTTTTACTAAACTGAATTGTATATAAGGGTAAATATGTTTAACCCTATTACTACCGGGGGGGGGGGCACAAAGTGCCCTTGGCAAATATTATCTGATGTAGTGTCGTCACTTCGAAAGATAAAGAGCCGAGGTTTTTTTTACTTTTCCTAAAATTTAATAGGCTAATTAAAAATTTAATTTTTTTTTCAAAATGGTAGACATTGATCACGTGACCAACGTCTTCTTGACACGTGGTCGGGTGGTAAATAAAAGAAGTGAGTCTTGTTTTTGCCAAGATGATCAGAGATCATCAAGAATACCACCATTCGATAGCTCTGAATGAGAGCTTTCCGATCATGTATAATTTTATTCATTTTAGATGACGTCAGAAATTTTTAAATTAATGACGTCATCAAAGTTTATGACGTCATATAATTGATAACAAATGTACAAAATAATTTATTTTTGTCAAATATGGTTCTCTGGATCGTTTTAAATGACTTTAAGGCATTTTAGAGTATTTTCATCAGTAATTAGGGCTTTTAATGAAAGAATGAAAAACCGGTGTAACTAAATAATGAATAAATGAAATAAACAATAAGTTTAAATAGATATTATATTGCTGATTTTTGCTCCTTAATGATTTGTGATACATTCTAGAGCCATTATGAAAGGAATTATTAAATAAAACCTTAGATATTGCTAATTTTGACAATAGTTAGGAAATATCGCATTTTTCCGCCATTATGACGTCATAGTGACGTCATGGATGTAATGAAGAATAAAAAAAGTGTCCTATTGTGTAGATTTTGTTACTGTGCACCATTGTACCACGTCTCGCCCTCATATCTACATTATTCGCGAAGTTATGAAGGGGGCACTTTGTGCCCCCCCGGTACTACAAGGGTCCAAAAAGCCCGGTATTAATAGGGTTAAATTGAAAATGAAATGAAAAAATGTTTTCCATACAGTTTTCGAAATCATTAATGTATAGTATGAAAAGAAAGGGTCCAAACACGAGCCCTGCCGAATACCACACTCAACGTTGCTTTTGCTAGAACTAGATCCGTCAAATTAACAGAACTGCTCCCTATTGGTCAGATAGGTTTTGAACCAGCTGTGGGAAGTACCCTCGGCACCATACTCCCGTAGTTTCGACAATATTCTTTTATTTTCTTATTTTCTTTAAATTTTTATATGTGTTTTTAAATAAGGCTCTGGCACTCAGGTAGATATCATCAAGTCAAAGAACGCAGGGAAACCAGGGATGAAAGGTCATAAGTCTAGACTATTCCCGCGCTTCCCGCAAATCAATTCAACTCAATCAATCAAGCAAAGCGATGAAGAAATTTCGAAGAAAACATCTGCATCCTGCAACGCAACACAACACAACAACGGTAACGGTCACTGTTTGGACTCTCTGTCGCTGTCGCTGTCGAGTTACGACGCTGACATTTATTGGTGATAAAATATTGAAATAGTGCTGTTAAAGGGAAGGAATTGGTCATGGCTGTGCCACACGCCGTTCTAGCAAGTGGCTGGATACCATTCGTTGTTGTTATTGTGGTGAGCTTCTTGATTTTTGTCTGTTTTGGAAGCCGACAAACGGCGGATCCGAGTGGGCCTAAATAATGGCGTAATCTATCATTATTGATTCATCGATGTGCGTCGAAAAGCAAGATCTCTTCTGTTGCACTGATACGCTGTCAAAATTGTTAAATACACGTTCTTTAAACCAGGAAATTGACCCAGTAGTAGTTCCTCAGAAGAGGGGTGCCATGATGCATGATGCCCCTCTAGGCTCTAGCTAGTACTTAAAGTTTCTTGTAGTAGATCATATCAGATTTTCTGTACTAAAAAGTTTCTGTACAGTTTCTAAAAAATTAGGGATTCACAAGTAGAAATCTCTTGTATTTTTTTATTCTTCAAATATCCACTAAATCAGATTGAACCTCGCCCTGTGTAAAAAAGCCAAGTGGGCTATTATTGTTGTGTTACCATAACCAGACAGGAAAGTTTGCTGTGCGCGTGAATTGCATACGTACAAACTGCTGCGTTTGTTGCTCTTGGTTGTTCGTTAGCTGTTAAGCAAAGGATCATGTCATTAAGGTATAGCGCGGATGGCTGAATGTTGATAAGGCTAAACAATAGATAAACAATGGTTAAACTACGATATGCTGGCTTATGTTAAAATTTACACATGGAGACGCAAAACAGACACATCAACGCAAAGCTTGATATTTCATATGCGTGCGCACAGATGCGACATTCAGAACAAGCATTTACTATTGTTTATAACTAGTTTGGTTACTGTGCACTGGTGAAAGCAAACTTCAAGGGTAATGGGTTGTCAAAGGGCCTTCCTATCAAGATCGTTTTGGATGCCCCAAAGGCAGAGAAGCGAACTAGAAGCGATCAACTGCGAGTGATAGTTGATACTGAGATTTCAACTCTTATTTTGTGAATTTTGAAGGCAATTTCTCTTCCTTCTGGAAAGACGGTAGCATTTTTAAAGTCGCTGTGCTCGTTCAGAGTTACTGGACGAGGAAGATGCTTATTTTGACAGTGCAAAGTTGAGATTTGGTTTTGGCCTGATACTCACATTTTGTGCAGTCTATGTCCCTACTCTACCCAATAGTAAGCGGCTGCAAACTCTAGCCAAAGATGGATCTTTTTCAGAAAATTCAAACTTATTTTAGGCTGCATTTACATGAGTGTTGAAATATTGAAAGGTAAACACATTCCATGCGATTGTTTGATAAACAGTTGGACCATTGTTAGATTCATTCAATTGAATTGCATGGCTATTGAAATTCTGTCTACTGACGTCATCAAAATCAAGGTCTGAGATCCAGGCAGGAGATTGTACCTCATGTCCCAAAAAAGTTCCGATGTTTGAGTAAATGCAGAGAAAAAAGTTCTGAATTTGGTAATTTTTATTTATTCTAGTTACATGCTAGGCATTTCAATTTACAGTTTGGCATATCGTGGAAAGAAACATATGTATCTGAAAATGGAGTTATGAGCTATATATAAAATTTATTTTCACGTTGAAGGCCAAAACAGAGGTTTGTACGCAGGGGTGGCGCCAGGGGAGGGCCAGGGGGGGCTACAGCCCCCCCGTCGGAAGCATCTACCCCCCCCCCCCATCGGAGGAAATTTTGGGTTATTGTCGGAGGAAATTTGGCAAAATGACGTACAATTTTTTGCACAGCATTTTTTTGCCATTTTAGCCCCCCTGTCGGAAGTTCCAGCCCCTCCGTCGGAAGATTCCTGGCGCCACCCCTGTTTGTACGCCTTCCTGCATCATTGCCGTGAAAGGGGACTCCCTGGATGAGCAACGCTAAAATTGGGTTGAAAATTTGTTTACCTTAATGACAAGCAAGAGTTCTGCTCATTGAGCTTATTGAAAGCAAGATCTGAAGAATCAAATTTAATAGGTATCAGGGGAACAAATACCAATTTTGTACTTTGCCAGTGTAAGGTCCATTCCTATTGTCATATTCCTGACAGTGAGAGTACACAAATTGCTTCACCACATGGAAGCTAGGCTGAATTGGAGAAGCACAGGAAAGTGCAAAATTGCATAATATCACAGGTCTAAACAATAAAACTATTTTACTTTAAGAAAAGACAGTTTGTTCTACTCTGTGAAACAGTAAAGATAAATCATCTCTTCAAATGAAATTCCCAGTTGGCATAATACAATAATAGCAGCAGCAAACAGTTTTGATTCAATTCTTGAAAACTTACTTTGAATAATGCTCTGTGAACAGAACTCTTGCTGGTTGTCAGGATAAACGAATCGTCAACCCAATTTTACTGCTGCTCACTCGGGAATTTCCCCTTAACCACGATGATGCAAGAAGGTAAATACAAACCTCTCAGGTTTGGCCTTCAACGTGAACATGAAATGTTATGGCTCATAACTCCATTTTCAGATAACTAATTTCTTCCCTTGATATGCCAAATTGTGAAACTAGAATATAGAAATTGCCAGATTCTGAACTTTTCTCCCCGTTTTGTCAAACGTCGGAACTTTGTTTGGGACACCCGGCCTTTAAAAAAATTTCAGTTTAATTTTTGATATTAGCAGACATTTGAAAAAGGCAAGTCTTCAGATAGCAATGTCTCTCTTGTTTTGTTCTTTAAATGTCCATAGGCAGTTGTAATTCCATTGAGCCTTACCCAACATAAAAAAGCTGATGATTGGTCTATTGCTTTCATTTCAGCTGGCATTGATTTTCGCCTGGACCTACATCCGACACTACCAACATCATGAACTATCAGAGCTGTCAACTACGTTGATTTCTATTCTTGCATTGTTTGTGACACTTTTGACGACTGGCCTTGTCCCTGTTGATGTCTTCCTTGTATCTTATATGAAGGATTCCAGTGGAAATTATAAGGTAATTTGCAAGTGTATTGCAGGCCTGGCGAGCAACTCATCGCTCGCCTCCATGTCAGTTCAAAAGGAAACCGCCCGCCTTGGGCTTTCATTCATTACTAAAATTTTGACAGGAAATTAGTCCCCTTATTATTTCGACCTTAATTAAATTTCCTCACCTTTTAATTTCCTCTTTAACATTCAGGAAGTCATCTACTCCTGTAAAGCATTAGAACCTCATTTGAAAGATTACTATGTCCAACTGGTCGTAATAAATCGAAAACTCCAGCGAGAAGATCTCGTCGTTGAGCATCAAAAGAAGGGCAAAGCAACAAAAAGTGTTCCGCATCCTCAATGCCATCGTTCTTAGGGCACATTGGGTTTACAGTATCCCTAAAATTGTGTTTAAATTTGTGAAAGTTTAATTTGCTTAGGCCGACTCTAATTTGAGTAAGATATTATAACCCTATTGGATCGTGAATTCCAAAGACAGATTTTGCAGGGGGGCGGATCATTGTCAAAAGCTTTTTCTTATAAACAGCGACAGATGGTGCAAGCCTCAGTTCAGATTCAAGCTCATTCCATTCAGATAAGCAATGAGGATAAAAGCTAGATTTGAATTTTTCCGTCCTTGCCTTTATTCGCCCAATAATTGGTAATATACTGATTGCAAAGAGAGTAAAGCGACTGATGAAGTTGAGGGATTGGATCCATTGTATATTCAGGGGTTCTATTAGTTCTATTGTTCTGGATCACTGTGCATGGGTTACAGTCATGGCAAATTCATACCACCTGTCATCGAAATTTGGTCATTTTACCAATCCTGAAAATGTATTGATGTGCATAGGCATCAACAGCCAAAATTTACATCACTCTTCACCAAATTTATATCAATGTGCATTGAGATATGTAGAAAAGAAGTATGTGCTTTTCAACTACTTTTGATCTTCCAGCTGAAACACTCTTACAATGACTACAGTTATGACTTGTTGTAATTAACAGATGTCTTTTTGAAATGGCTTTGCAACACATTTTTCTTTTTACTCTCCCATGCAATAAGGCTACCGTACAGTTTGTGTTTACTGTAGCAGGTGTGCCATAATCAGTTCAATGTTCAATGTTCAGGCATTTGGAAATTTGTGTTACCTCGAGTACTAGATAGATTGGAATGAATCAAATTCTGCTTGATAGCCGAAAAACCAGTATTGTTGCAATTTTACTGGCATTTTTATGAACACTGAATTTTGATTTTCAGCACTCAAAAAATACCAGAAAAATTGTAAGAAATATTCTGCTGTCTGCTGGCTGGTCAATCCAACCTTCCAGTATATACTCTAGGTAAATACTACACAATTTCAAAATGCCTGAAACTTTTTTTGGCGCATCCTGTGTATAATGGTTATAGCAGGTGAACAAATAAAAGTTCTTTGTGTTCAATCAGCAATAAATCGAAACCTGATTAGATTGTGTATTCATACAGACGGCATGACGTCACAGCAGCGTTAAAAACACGACGCCATCTTGTTTTGGGGTAAATCTTCAGAAAATTTCTATAGGAATCTATAGGAAATTTGCAAAAAGTCGCATAAAATTGCTCCTCTATTCTACCTTACGATAGTGAGTAGAAAAAGGATAGGTAGCAATTGTCAGTTAGACCTAAACCTATGAAATAAGCACACGAACATGCTGTTTTTAAAAGCAAAACAAAAATTTAGGCCAAGAAAGCTGTGAGAAACTTGCCTCTGCGTTGATAATTTCGTAGTTACCACCACAAACTCTGTCGGCTGTGAGTTGCTCGTCGCTTCTTCAAAGTCAATCTTCCTTTTAGACATTCGCCTATCTCTCTGCTAAAGTTTTTGAATAATTTGAGCAGCTTCCAAGCTTTTTGAATTTATTCATTGTGATAAATAAACGAGACACTCTAATGAAGCCATTACAAAGTATAGCGTCGAACGGGGAGTGTCTCGTTTATTTATCGCAATGAATAAATTCAAAAAGCTTGGAAGCTGCTCAAATTATTCAAAAACTTTAGCAGAGAGATAGGCGAATGTCTAAAAGGAAGGTTGACTTTGAAGAAGCGACGAGCAACTCACAGCCGACAGAGTTTGTGGTGGTAACTACGAAATTATCAACGCAGAGGCAAGTTTCTCACAGCTTTCTTGGCCTAAATTTTTGTTTTGCTTTTAAAAAACAGCATGTTCGTGTGCTTATTTCATAGGTTTAGGTCTAACTGACAATTGCTACCTATCCGTTTTCTACTCACTATCGTAAGGTAGAATAGAGGAGCAATTTTATGCAACTTTTTGCAAATTTCCTATAGATTCCTATAGAAAATTTCTGAAGATTTGCCCCAAAACAAGATGGCGTCGTGTTTTCGAGCGCGAATTGATCAAGTCACGTGACATGTCGTCTGTATGAATACATTGCTGATTGCTAGAAGAATAAATTAAACATACTGTACTAGATGCCCTGGTCAATGCTTTTGGTTGATTCCTGCATTTGAAATAAAACATCTTCTTCAAATTCCATCTCAAAGAGATGCAAACTTGCCCCAAAAACTATGATTAGATAACAGCTGTTTTGCCCACCAAGAACAAAGTCAAAATTTCAGGATACTTGTCCCTTTATATGAAATTGACTTAACGGCCTTGAAACAATTTGCTAAGTGCTTTAGTCATCTTTAAAACAGGAGGTGCTCTCTCCTCGATTAGCGTAGCTATTGAGAGAGCTCCTCCTCAAGAAATTCCCCTGCATACAATTACATTAAATTGTATTGTTTAGTTAATTGGTATCATTGTTGTATGTTAGTTATTGATGTTAGTTTAAATTTCTTAATGTTTGTATTAAGTATATTTATTTGGTTATTGTATGTATGCATGCATTATTGTATGTAGTTAAAATATATGAACTGAACTGAAGTGAACCCTTGATAGTTGTACGAACAAGATTTGTTCCTTCATCCAATAATTGAATTTGTCTCGATGAGCAAGGCTGCTGTTATTTGATCAAGGGTTTTGGATTATTTTGCATTCCTTTGAAATGGAAATTTTTGAAAAAATCTTTCATTGCAATGTGAGCCCATGAAGTGAGCAAAACCTTTGAAAAGGGTATGCAGTATGTTTTATATATTCTTTCAGATACGCATGCACATTTTAATCAACACAATCAAGTCACAGGTTTCTGATTTATCGACAATCAAACTTATTTATATGGTGCTGATTATATTATTTCTGCAGAGCTGGGCAAGTGACCCTGATGCAAGAAAATCAATTGAAGACACAATCACTTTAGCATACTATGGTAAGAAGAGAAGTTTTGCTAGTCAGGGGCCTTTATTTATTTTTTCACATGTACTGTTCTTGATGAAAACTGTGACATGTTTGGTAATACATGTTTGGTCTGTTGGTGGGAAGCCTTGCAAGTTTGCCCAATTTTATAAACCATGCCTTGCCGTATAGAAGAATGGTAACTAATATATAAAATCTAGTTGGTTGGATCTGGTCATATCAATATTCCTAATCATGTGGGCGAGGGAAGAAAAGAAAAGAAAATGGTGATGAAATATTCATAATCAGTGCTGTTAAAGACCCTGTGCTCCCCATGATCCTTTGCAGTTTCACAGTGACTTTCATGCTGTAAAAAAGTGATTTTGGCCTAGCATTTGTGAGGCTGTGAGGGGCTGCGTTTCCACTAGTATATGTTCAAGATACAGTGCATTATTTGTTTACAGCAAATATGATGTTTTGATGGTTTGCATGGATGCAAAGGATCATGGGGAGCACAGGGTCTTTAAGATGAGTTGTAGAGTATGTTAAAGATATATAATTGGTTATTTCATTGTCCTTATAGCTCTCTATGCCACAGTTGCCTTTTTCATTTTCATTATATTGCCATTCATGTACTTCTACTATGAAGAAAAGGATGATGATGTTTCAGTTGCCTCAGTAAGTTGTTTGAATGATTTTTTGTGTATTCTGTAAGTTTGGAATTGACTTTCAGGATTGCACTTGAGAAAGCTTGCGGTAGGCACCATAAAGAGTACCCGCTTTTGATAGGTAACGACGAATCATGCACCTGACCAAATTTAATTTAAGATTGATGATTTAATCTTCAGTCGAATCTAAATTGCACTTAGCAGATTTTTGTTGATGTTTCAGCAGGTTGCTTTCCGATTTATAAGCAATTTCTTGAAAATTATTGGTTCAAAACAGCCTTGTTTGTGTGGTGAACAGTTTTTTTAATGAATTTTACAATGTTGCATCAGATGACTTTATTTGACATCAAATTGATTACTTACTTGATGGCTAATGGCCGTAGATGACAACTATGCCAAAATGTAATAATGTATATAATGTAATCTGATAGCAACAATATCAGTGAATCCAATCTGAAAAACGAATTTGCATACTGTAGACATGGTCTTAGGGGCCGATTATATGAGAGGTTTCAGCCCGGGCTGGAATTTCAGCCCGGCTAGCCGAGGTGAAATTGGCGTGCGATTATATGAAAGATGCCAGCCCGGGCTGAAATTAACAACTGAATTCGCGCCAAAATTGTTCGAAGTTAAAAACTTTAAAATGGCTTCGCACAAAATGGCGCGGAAGATGTTGGCCTTCTATTCTTCTATGTTCTCCAGTTCAGTTCCTTATTAGCTTTGAATTTTCAACTGCATGGGCTTATAATGACATATAAGATGTTTGAACTTAGAAATAGCAAGGTATTAGCATCTCATCTATAATCACGGCAAAGAAAAGGAAACAAGTCCTTAGCTCGTCAACTATGACGAAAAGGGAGATCAGTATGGTTTCAGAAAGGCAGAACAGACCAATGGTGGCAGAATATGTTGGGTCAGAGTCAGAGTGCTACTGAGAGCAATTGGAAGAAGAACTTCTGCATGACTAAGAGACTGTTTTTATGAAATTGCAGCCCAGCTAGATCCATATATTGCTCCAAAACATTAACAAACTTCGTGTTGCTCTGTTATTGCGCGAGCTGTACCCAAAATGCGCGTGCGCAAAGTAAATTCTCAGCCCGGGCTGGAAAAAATTGCGATTACATGAGAAATCTCAGCCCGTTTACCCGGGCTGGAAATCCCAGCCCTCCTAGCTCAAGGAGGGCTGAAATTCCAGCCCGGGCTGAGTTTTCAGCCCGGGCTGAAACTATCTCATGTAATCGCAAACTCAATTTTACAAAGAGATGACTGCAGAGGAGGGCTGAGTTTTCAGCCCGTTTAACAAGGCTGAAATTCCAGCCCGGGCTGAAAACTCTCATATAATCGGCCCCTTACTCAGCAAAGAGCTCTTTGAAACAGTGGCCTCTGATTAACTTTGCCAAATATTGCAAGAAAAGATTGTAGATATTTGCAACATAAAACACACTATCTGCGCAATAGGAGTTGCCTTGAAAATTAACTCATAATATTCTCTAGCAGCGTATTCATTTTTGGTTCTTATATTGTTTCTAGAGATTCTGTTCTGCATTAAAGTTCACTTGTGTTTTTATCCTCATCGCTCTGGTCGTCCTCGTAGTTGGGTATGTAAATTTGTAATTGATATGCATGTCTCCTGCTCTGCTTCACTCTTAAAAGAGCCATATTCATATTACTGAATGAAGAACCAATATGAGTAATTTTGACTTGTAGTAAATCCTTGGAGAAGTTTGTGATTTGACCGTTTTTGATGATCAATATTATTGGGAGTACCTACTTAACTTAGATTCAAATATAATCTCCATATTTTGTTGGGATGGCTGAGAAAGACTTCCAACAATTGTTTAGTTGATCTTTCATCCAAAGACCAGCCTGTATCTAGGTTAGGATCTCTCTTTTTGAGTTCAGCTAATTACAAAGGATTTCTCTTCAAACATGTGATATTTGATAAGGAAACTTTGGATTTGTTTGTATATTTCTTAGCCAGTCCCTTTAAGGCTGGTTTTCATTTCATATTTTCATATATTTAGCTAAGGGAGATGATTGAAACTTTATCGTATAGTTCAGTGCCCACTGCGCTGGATTTTATGTGGTATTTTATTTCACTCTGACCTTTTCCTAATTTCAGAGCGTTTATCCCGCTTCGTCCTCCTCCAAAGAACATGACGGCTGTTGGTGACAAATTTAACTATCTCAAGGATGAACTGAAAGTCTACAGTCGTAAGTCCGTCGTTCCTTTGCACTGCTGCAATACATCTCGTTTATTTAATTTGAATACACGGTGGTGGCTCTTATCAAAATGCCGGTTTCCCAAAATGTTGTATTGGCATTTGCCGCAGTGTACAATTAAGAATCATGGACGGATTACAATATACAATCAATCATTTTGTAACCGAAAGGCCATCTTAAATGTCGAAATTTACTTCGGTAAAACTGGTCATGTTGTTCTAGAGATATTTAGCTCGGGGGTTGTATGAACATGTTGCAACGAGGACTTAAAGCTGAAAAGAAGTTGCAGCTTAAAAGCAGTGGCAGGACCATGTCCATCCTCTTGAGAGAAAAAGAAAATCACATATATATGTCTCTTACATGTTCATGTATATGGGTTGCTTATTTAAGTAATTTGAAAGATGATTAATGCCACTTTCGTCATTCTAAAGCTGAAAATTGACTGAAATTAAATGGCAAATCCTACTTTGTTTCAAGGCCTTTTAATGATACCTCCAACTAAATTTGTAAAACTCTGGAATGGTATGACCAATTTGTTACTATNGTTGTTCTAGAGATATTTAGCTCGGGGGTTGTATGAACATGTTGCAACGAGGACTTAAAGCTGAAAAGAAGTTGCAGCTTAAAAGCAGTGGCAGGACCATGTCCATCCTCTTGAGAGAAAAAGAAAATCACATATATATGTCTCTTACATGTTCATGTATATGGGTTGCTTATTTAAGTAATTTGAAAGATGATTAATGCCACTTTCGTCATTCTAAAGCTGAAAATTGACTGAAATTAAATGGCAAATCCTACTTTGTTTCAAGGCCTTTTAATGATACCTCCAACTAAATTTGTAAAACTCTGGAATGGTATGACCAATTTGTTACTATAACAAACGACCACATCTAATTTAGACTTGTTGCTATAAAACGATTCATGATTCATTGAAATTGGTCCGTAATTTGCGATTGTACACTTCAGCAAACGCCGATAGGTCACTTTAGAGCACCTGGTATTTGTCAGTAAATGGCCAAATTCCTGAAAATGAATGCGACAAAGTTCAGGACATAGCTCAAGATACATCAATGTTCCATATTGTAATAGGCGGAGAAACCTCTCGTATGGAAACCAGTCGAGTCTGCACGCAGACTATATCCCAGTTTTGACACAGCAAATCGTCAGCCAACAATGCAATTATTTTCAAATTGATCGAAACAGTTCAAGCATGAACATGTTGTTTTCTAGACTTATTACAATTTGTCCTAGTTTTCGCTCGCAATTACGAAAACTTTTTTACCTTCTTGTTTATCGAATTGAATTGCTCGCTCAAACAGGGACTCATAAACAAACTATCGTAAAATCAGGGCAAAAACTCACCTTCCCGTCAGGTTTCTGACGGTACAATTAGATTGCGGCATTTTGAAAAGCTCGGCTGTGATTAGCTCATTTATATTTGCTGCGCAATCTTATGAGTTTTCGGTAGTTTTCTCTACAATTATCGGCGCTGGCCGAGTTTCTGTCAACAATGCAGTGCTGTCCGTTGCTTTTTGCCAAAATGAAGGTTGTTATCATCACAGCTACAGAACAAAGATACATAATCTGAGGATTTCAAAAGGCACTGTAAGAAAGAGTTTTGCAGGGAAAGGACATATTTATTTGTGTGCCAACTTGCAGTGGAAAGACTTAATGTTTTGCAAATTTAAAACGTCGAACAGGGCACCGTCTGGCCTAAGCAAAAACAAAGGGAGCGTGAGTGAGATAACCACTTCTAGCCAACGTAACTTTGATGCTTCAAAACACCAACACAATGTTTGTTTATTTTTACATCAAGGGGAAGGCAGAGAAATTTTGCGTGACTTAGTGGAGCTTATTTTTCAGTAGCTCGTCGCCTCTGAAACAAAGTGCAACTTGACTGAAAGGGCAAATTTCCGTGCAATTCGACCAGCGCCAGCGCACCGAAAAGGTGAACACGCGGCATACAAGTCGAATGAAACTAAAAAACACAAAAAGGCTAAAAGTTTATGTCAGCGGTGATTTTTGCATGGAAATATGAATGTTCTAAAAAGAAGTCGAAAGATATTCGCTGATAAAGCATCTGGGAACCCTGAAAGGATGAAAAATTGACGTGGAGACAGGTTTTGCAAACAAAAATAGGGAGGACAAAATTCATAGTTAATCCGTGCCTGTTTGAAGGCTTTTAAAAATAAAAAATGGATCAAATTCCGGTTCCAGTAAAATAAACAAATTTTGCGTGACATGGAAGAGTTTTCTTTTCCATAGCTTTTGGCCAAGAAAAGGGGGTTGAATGAAGCAGATAATTTTTGGTGAAATTCAACGAACAGAATGGTGATAATTTGGTACATCGTAGTTGAATGTAACTCTAAACACATAAAAACGCCACAGAATTACAAAGCATTTTATTTTGGGAAGGAAATATTAATGATATCATCGAGGATAATCCAAAATTATGGACCAAAAAATTGAAGACTTGTGACTGAAAAAGAGATAAAGTGTCCAAGTGCAGACTTGTTGGCCCAATCAAAATATAGGATTTGCAAAGAGAAGTTGACCTTCCCCTAAATTCAAAGCCTCCAAAACTGAAGAAAGAAATAGGTTAAGTGCCGCAACGAAAAAAAAAATTTATTTTGCATGATTTAGTGGGGTTTTAATTTTTGCAAGGAAATGCTGCAGAAAAACCCCATGAATGAAAAATATTAACGGCAAATTTAAGGCAAATTTATAAACAAACAACACATCTGAAATGAGTTGTAAACTCATGAAACTAAATGCTGTATATAAACTTGAGTTAGTTTGTCTCAAAATATCACAATCAAAAGAAATAGCATTTTTGAAAAGACCGTTTTATAAACAAATACTCAGCAAAGTTTGATTTATTATCAAGCGAAGTAAATCGACAGGTGAAGGTGTGGAGGCCAAATCATGCAACGATAATGGTTGTTTTCCATCTTGTCAAGGAGATCTTCAAGTTTTAATCAATGGTTATCGATGAATATGATATAATGAAAACAAAAGCTTGCCTGCTAAAGTTTGTCTAGTACACGCCAGAATTTAGGAAAGGGCGCGGAAAAACCACATGACCTCCACAGCTTTGAAGTCTTAATGAGACGACATGACCAATCAGGGGGTTTCGGGCGTCAACGAACCGATAATTTTCGGCCTTTGCGATTAAGTTTCGGTCTAATTCTCGTGCATTAGTTTTTTCCTCGTTTTCACACAGCTTTTCATGAATCATAGATTGAGTGAACAGGTTTCGCTCAACTATATATATGTGCGGAGCGAAATTTTACAGCGAATTGTAATAACTCTAGTTGTTGTCTACTTCTAGTACACGGAATTGCTGTGAAATGCACAAGTAATGGAATTATATCCGTTTTAATTACCGTTTTTCGAACGAAATCTCTTTCTTACGAAGTATGATCTACCGGGTGTCCCAAAAAAAGCATACAGATTTGGTCAACCCTAACGATCAGAATTTAGCATGAATCAATCCGAATCCATTTTTAAAACATTACTTGATATTTAACTTGAACATAGATACCTTGTTTGTCGACATTGGTGCTTTGAGAGTAGATATATTAATCTTCAATGGCCAAATTTCCCTCCACCCCCAAACCAGAGCGTTGGCGTTTTGGCCTAAGCAAATTCTTAAAGCACAGCGAATAAGTCAACAATAGACTTGGAAAAGTTGAACCAGGAGGAGAACAATTAAAAACTGCACAACAAATGCGTTTCATAAAATATAATTTACGCGACGTTTATCATCAAGGGAGCTCCGAAGTAAACTTTATTAATTTTTAAGTGAAACAAATTGCGGATATTGCTTAGGCCAAAACGCCAAAGCTCTGGTTTGGAGGTGGGGGCAAATTTGTCCTTTGAAGATTTATACCGGGTGTCCCAAAAAAAGTATACAGATTTGGTCAACCCTAACGATCACAATTTAGCATGAATCAATCCGAAATTATTTTCAAAACATTACTTGAACATAGATACCTTGTTTGCTGACATTAGTGCTTTGAGAGTAGAGATATAAATCTTCAAAGGACAAATTTGCCACCACCTCCCAACCAGAGCTTTGGCGTTTTGGCCTTAGCAAATTCTTAAAGCACAGCGAATAAGTCAACAATAGACTTGGAAAAATTAAACCAGGAGGAGAAAAATTAAAAACTGCACAACAAATGCGTTTCGCAAAATATAATTTACGTGACACTTATCATCAAGGGAGCTCCGAAGTAAACTTTATTGATTTTAAGTGAAACAAATTGTGGATATTGCTTAGGTCAAAACGCCAAAGCTCTGGTTGGGAGGTGGAGGCAAATTTGTCCTTTGAAGATTTATATCTCTACTCTCAAAGCACCAATGTCAAAAAACAAGGTATCTATGTTCAATTTAACTACCGAGTAATATTTTAAAAATGATTTCGGATTGATTCATGCTAAATTCTGATCGTTATGGTTAACCAAATCTGTATACTTTTTTTTGGGACACCCGGTATCTCTACTCTCAAAGCACCTATGTCAACAAACAAGGTATCTATGTTCAAGTTAACTATCGAGTAATGTTTTGAAAACGATTTCGGATTGTTTGATGCTAAATTCTGATTGTTAGGGTTGACCAAAACTGTATGCTTTTTTTGGGACACCCGGTATATGAGTAAGAACTCACTGCAAACTGTAGCGGCAATCATTAGCCTGTGCTAGTTTGACTACATGCGTTCAAGTTGATAGCTGCTTTGTTTTTATAGATGGAGAACAATGCATATCCATTATGGTTGGTGTTTTATCATTGTTTGGCATGTCACTGATAGCTGTTTACACGGTAAGTGGCACCCTACCTTATCAGCACAAAACATGTTCCAAAAGAATCAGCGGATGTTGAACAACATAGGCATTATGTCTTTACAAAGGAGCAGGAGCATGTAAATTTTTATCACTACGTCTTTCTTTGGATTGAAGGGCTTGAACTTAAGATAATTACTGTCATTTTATTGTAGATCTTTGATATCCGGATTATTTTCCAAATTACAGCGAATTCGTGCAATTTTCTGCAAAACTGAAACCTTTGCAACTTCTAACATTAATGGAGGAATGTCAATAAATTTCTGGCCAATGATAGAATTTCCAAGAAAACCACGTTTTGTAATGGCCTATAACATGGTGATAAACATAAGCCTCTCGTATTTTTGGGTTATGATTTATCTATTTGATTATGCCACAACTTAAAAAAGCTGAAATAACTGAGCACTAATGATAGCATTGAAACGATCTTTCTCTTCGGCCTTAGTTTGCTAGATGCAACTATTTGCTATTCAACATAAATATCGCATCCAAACGAAGTATTCAGGATCTCATGGAGCCACGACAGCAACTGCAACGCAATTTGGTTTGATGGATTCCTTTTGTGGGAATTGCTTCCCTTGCGATTCCATAATATTGTCCTTTTTAATTACACAAAGCCCATTTTCAACGCTCTTTGCTTTAGATCTAGGCCTCTGAAGTAGTACTCGCTTTTTTAATGTTATTTTTAAATGAAAAAGATAGTTCTCGGGCATTTGATTGAAGAAGGATATTTCATCTTTGCCTATTGAATATGTGTGAAAGGTAATGTACATCAAACATTACTTTGTTTACAAGATACAAGATGACATTCTGGCTGGCGTTGTCGTCCTGGTTTCCTAAACTCTCAAGTGACACGAAAGAAAAAGCGCAAGGCAATAGCACTTTTACGAAATCAATTTTCTTGTATTGCAGGGATATGGAATGAGTGCATTGCCTCTGAGGATGATCGTATTTTGCAAAAAGAAAGACGAAGAGGATGAGGTCTGTCATTTTCCCATTAACTCTGAAAGTCCATGGTAGTTGCCCCAGAGGTCACAGTGGTAAAAATTCTTCCATAAAAGTATCGATTTTTCCCCAATGCTTGTTCGTAATAATTATCCCCAAATATCTTCCAACAACCAACAAATTGTGCGGGCAGCTCAAATTTTTTGCAAGTTTCTTCCCCAAATTGCTCTGGGAAATATATTTTTCCCCAATAAGATATTGGGGAATTTGGGACAATGGTCACCTATGTAAGGTTATTTGAGTTTCATGGTGCTTATCATATCATTCCCAAATCGATTTAGAAGAATCTAGCAGGTATCCTGAAAAGTCTCTATTTTGTCTCAATTTTCAATGAAAATTTATCGAACAGTTTCAACGAATTATCGATTATTTCATATTGCTGGTGGGATTGGTCAGGTAGTGGGATTGGTCAGTTGGTGGGATTGTTGAGGTAGTGGGATTGGTGAGGTAGTGGGATTGGTCGGGTGATGGGATTGGTCGGTTGGTGGGATTGGTCGGGTGGTGGGATTGGTCGGGTGGTGAGATTGGTCAGGTAGTGGGATTGGGCAGGTAGTGGGATTGGTCAGTTGGTGGGATTGGTCAGGTAGTGGGATTGGTCAGGTAGTGGGATCGGTCAGGTAATGGGATTGGTGAGGTAGTGGGATTGGTGAGGTAGTGGGATTGGTGAGGTACTGGGATCGGTCAGGTAATGGGATTGGTGAGGTAGTGGGATTGGTGAGGTAGTGGGATTGGTGAGGTA
>REGM01000303.1:234980-247480 GCA_004194415.1 Aurelia aurita
TGGGATCGGTCAGGTAATGGGATTGGTCAGGTAGTGGGATTGGTCGGGTGGTGGGATTGGGCAGGTCGGATTGGGCAGGTAGTGGGATTGGTGATGCAGTGGGATTGGGCAGGTCGGATTAGTCAGGTAGTGGGATTGGTGATGCAGTGGGAACGGTCAGGTGGTGGGATTGGTCAGGTAGTTGGAGTGGTCAGGTAGTGGGATTGGTCAGGTAGTGGGATTGGTCAGGTAATGGGATTGGTCAGGTAGTGGGATATATCAGACATTTTTAGCTTTCAGCATCCCGTATCAGCCTTCAAATATTTCAAGAACAAATGCAAAATTAATGGAAGCTTCTATGACCATTGCATATCCAGTCAGCACCAATATCATGTTCAATTGCTTTTTGCTTCTTTAAAATATGCTCAACGAAGTAGCTCTTGGTTATTCCAAAGTCACTTTGCATCCATCTTCTCTTTGTCGAAGTATATTTTAAACAAGCATAATGCGATTGGAATGATATTGATGCCGAATGGAAGAGCAATGATCGTAGAAGCTTTACTGTAAAATATTTGATAGGTCTTACTGGGTGTTGAAAGCTAAAACTTTCTGATACATCGTGCTGCCTGACTAACCCCAGCAGTACCACAGCAGAAAGGCAAATGTTAGAATTATATTTGAAATTCTTCTGGTGGTACAAAATTGGAAAATTTTCTTTGAAAAGCAAAACCAACATGAACATACTGAAAGATGTTTCGTCTGAAACTCAAAGTCTACTGTTGATGGTTTTTAATTTTATCAAATTTATACACTATTTAAGGCCGACTTGTGTGATACTGTTTTCGAAGATCAATCTTTCTCTCCCACAAGTAGCTTCTATAAACATGAAAGACGATCACAACTGGTATCCTGAACATTCAGTTCGAACATTTCAAGCTCTGATACTTCAATTTTTGTTTCCCGTAGGACGGGGAAGTTAGAGATGGCTTAAATCGTAGACAACGTGACGAGGAACGAGCACGCATGCTCAGAGCAAAAGCCAATAGTGGCAGAACCCTTACAAGATGGGAGAGAAACCAACTTCGTAAGATTGAGGAGGCTGAGCGCCTTCGCAGGAGACTTGAAAGGCAGAAAAGAAATGCAGGTCGCAGTTGCTGTGGAAGGATTTCTTTGATGCTGAGACCATTCAGAGTGTTGTTCGGCATTATCTTCTTACTCATCTCATTGCTGATTATGATTTCAGTTATCATTACAAGGTATGTTTACGCAAGGTAAAAACAAAGTGTCACTTGCACTATGTCGTACCGTGTGCGAAATGGAGTCTTGTTGATGAGGATGTTCAGGGTTTATGATTTTAGTGAAGTTTAGCCTGGGGGCACTGGACCCAAAGAAATTCTTAACCTGTGTAGGAGTAATTTCTTCGGATTAAGTACCCTATATGGGAGCAAGTTGGCAAGAAAAAAAAAGCAAACTTGAAAGCATGTTATCAAAATCCTGTTTGGGAGCGAAGTGATATACCTTGTAGGGAGTATTTATGGTAAAAACGATACCGTGTTCAGCGAGCGGCACATACCCTGTACAAAATTGTTGAAATGCTAGCGTGTCGTGTCTATTCCCGTTTGGGTGGTCTCATGAGTTTTGATAGTGAGCGACTAAGGGCCCTTTTAGGAGAAGGTAAACTCAACTAAAATGAGTTAATAGCCTACCGGGGGTGTCCCAAAAAAAGGAAATAGATTTGATGAGGCCTAGCGACAAGTATTTAGCTTGAATCAGTCTGAAATAGTGTTTAAAGTAATCTTCGATAGTTAACCGGAAGGTGAATACCTTGATTTTTTATATGTGTGCATTAAGACTTGATTTGAAAGTTAAATTTTGATTCCACCTTCAAACCAGAGCTTTTTGTTTTGACCTAAGCTGTTAACTTGTGCTTCGTATTTATTTGTAAATGTGTTGTGAATAAGAAAGATATTCCGTTGTGACTAAACTCTTTGATATTCTTGTCAATTTTCAGGCTAACGGAAAACTATCAATTTAACTATCGAGGATTAGGGACTGATTCGACCCAAATGCTAGCCTTGATCAAATCTGCTACCTTTTTAGCACACTCGGTAGAGTTGCTTGATACAAGTATTGTCTTTATTATTTTGTATCTTACTTTAAGCATTGACAAATTGAAGCACTCATTGGGGTACAAGTATGGATATGCTTTGCCAAAGCCAACAATATTCAATCCGTTGAATGTCATTATGGTTTATGCTCAAAAGGTGAGTTTATTTGCAAAACTTAGGATTAGTGCCAGAAGAAGAAAGATTAGATTTCATCACATTAGATCTTTTCCTTAATAAGTGCCGGGTGAGTCAGAAAAATGTATCCACTGTTTGAAAAATCGTACAACAAAAACTATAAAACCGACTTGAAAATTTAACTACTCCCTTGTCTAGCTGAGAGTTTAACTTAGTTGCGAGAATTTGTTCATAATTTACAATGCACAATCTTAAGCTCAAATAAAGAATTCCCGAAAACTAACTTCCATGGGCTTTGGTTAGACTAGCTTCCATGGGCTTCGTGTTAATCCACTTTCCCCTCATTCATTGCTTTCTAATGATACGGAAACTGTTCAATTGTAATTATGCTCTTTCATCAATGCTGAGTAAAAAGTCCATTCTTGGCTGTTTTTTTTGGCAAAATACTGATCCGGAAGGAAATAATGCACCTAAAATTATGAGACAAATCTCAAAAATCGAGTTTAAGCCTCCGTAAGATGATAGAATTAGAATTTTACAAATTGGTTGCATAGTAACGATGTATGCCGATGATACTAGCATATCCTATTCCTCTAAGAACATCGAGGATCTTACTGAAACGCTTAACAGCGAATTGAAATGTTTGAAAGAATGGCTTCAGGGCAATAAACTTTCTTTGAATGTAATTAAGACTCAGGCAATGGTCATCGGATCTAGACCAAATCTTAAAAAGATCAGTGAAAAAACTGTAGGTTCTCCTGCATTTGTGATCGATGATTCTCCTGTAGAACTCGTAGACAGTATTAAATATCTTGGTGTCCAAGTTGACAAGTACCTCGTGTGGGATGAACAAATTAAATCTGTTCAAGCCAAGGTTTCCCGCTCATTAGGTTTCTTAAAATATGCAAAGAAATTTTTGCCTAAACTTATTCTTTGCAGTTTATATAGAGGTATTGTTGAGCCACATTTGAGATACTGCTGTTCTGTGTGGGGGAACTGTGCTGAGTCCCGACTAGTTAAACTTCAGAAATTGCAAAATCGTGCGGCTAGAATTATCACAAATAGCAGCTACGATGCTCCTGCCGAAGCTTTAATTAAAGAATTAAAATGGCCAACTGTGAAAGATCTGATTAGAAGTGAGACAGCAACAGTTGTGTATAAGTCTGTCAATAATCTCGCTCCTGATTATCTTTCACACTTGTTTATCAGAAACTCTGAACGCAATATTATCAGTCTAAGAAATGCCGATACTGACTTGCTAGTACCATTCATGAAAACTAGCAATGGGCAGAAAGCGTTTTCTTTTAGTGGAGCGAAGATCTGGAATCAACTTAGCCGCGAGGCCAAGCAAGCTCCCTCTTTATCTTCTTTTAAGAACAAGATAAAGGACTATCGTAATTAGTTTTTGATTGTATATATTCTGATTGTAATTAGTTTCTTTTTACCATTATTATGTATTACTTGTAGATTTTTAATTTGTAAAGTTTTTGGCACGGCCCCCTGAAAATCAGTTATACTGACGGGGCTACCGTGGATAAATAATTTTAAAATGAAAAAAAAAAATAGCTTTTCCTGTGCGATTTTTCAAACAGTGGATAAATTTTTTTGACTCACCCGGTGCTTAGAATTATTAAAATCTTCCCTCACTTTTATATTGTGGAGGTCAAACCACAACAACATCCGTCTGAAGTGAACTGGAATTTAAAATGTGCTAAAAAGATGCCATTTTTATATTATATAGATGAAATAATTGTAAATGCTATGCATTTTGCCAAGTTTAAAACAGTTTCTTGTCAACTATGCAAAAACAAGAGACGATTGTGGGAACATTTGTAGATGCTTGTCGAGCAAACCTTTGCGAAACATTTGTCACGCAACGAAAATTGCTTCATGAACTCAATGACCGTTGTGGAAAGAATAAAAAACATTGAGGTTATACTTGTCGCAAGCAAGAGAGGATTGTAAAGCAATTTGGGGGCCAAGCAGACAACCCATTTGTATGGCATGCGAAATTCTGTTCCTGTATTAAACGATGCTAACTCGTTTGTCCAAGGTTTTAAGAACCCATTGTTACATTTCCAACCTTTACAATTTTCTGTTTTTATTTTAGCTAATCCCACTGGATTATGTTCTTATTGTTCTGTTGTTATATTCCTTTATCCTATTGTTCTACTGTGTTTTCAGGTATTCCCACTGGATTATGTTCTTATTGTTCTGTTATTGCATTCCTTCTGCTATTGTTCTACTATGTTTTCAGGTATTCCCATTGGATTATGTGCTATTTGTTGGGATGGTCCTTTTTCTGTTATTTGCTTCGATAACTGGCCTGAAACGCATGGGAATTTGGTGTTGCTGTGTTCGCGTATCCTTTGAAACCCAACATTGCAGTTTTTCATGGAGTTTGAACATATTGTTATTGCCAGTGTTTTTTATAAAATTAAAGCCCCCATTTTCCCTGTCTCAGTTTAGACAGAGAATTAAAGAGCTTGTTGCACGATAATATTTGACAAATGCTGATTTTGAAGGGGACCTCAATCTACAATACAATACAAATAATGCTACTACATGAAGACTGTCTAATTAAAATGAATGGATAAGCTTACAGGGTGTCCCAAAAAATTGTTCGACGTTTGATTAAGTATTAACAAATAACGACGAAATGAACGGCTCCATGGCATGGTATGATTTCTTTTTCCTAAGATTTAAATTTACTTTAGACACCTCAATCGTGCAAACTTGCTGAATATTGACATAGTTTTTTAATTTCAAGTTTGTGCGAAAGCTGAAATTAGAGGCTTCTCGGTGGCATTTATAGGGAAAGTAGCATGGGGCTTTCCAGAGCAAACGAAATTGGGTCTTTGAAAGAATTGTCGATAGTCTAACTTTTTCTAAAATTTAGTCCAGCTTATTGGTGCTTTGATGATTCTGTCGATGAAATTTTGAAAATGACTCAGTCGCTCGTCGATTAAGTTTTAATTTAAATTTGTTATATATTTTACATGCTTCAGTTAATTTTGTCAAGGGTTAGACTGATTGGATTACTTTAGAAATCCTATTTGGTCGCTCTGATATCAACGGGAGGTATGACATTCGATAGCGTTCTTTTACCTCGATTTTGGAACTTCTTTGCACAGCAAGTCAGTTAGGGCCTCTGGATTAGCACAAGATTTCTCTTTAATAGCTTCTAACTCAGGGAATTGTCAGCGAATTTGCAAGATTTTTGTGTCTAAAATGGATCTGAGGTCTAAGACTGGGTTATGTTACCATAGAGTCCTTCATTGTATTGTTATTTTTTAGTATCTAATCAAGGGCCGAAGGATATTTCTGGGACACCCTGTTGTTAATATATTACACCATTTAGGCTAAAATCAATTCGTCGACTCAATAAATTAGAAGTTTGAATCGAAGCTCACATAACACATCTTCATTTTCGGTGCTCAGCCTAACAAAGATTCTTATTTCAAAGTTTTAAGGTAGTGAAATTATACGGCCTTCTCAAATAATTATGCTTCTCAAAATTTATAAATTGCGCCAAATGAAATTGAATATTTTAGCTGAAAGATAAAGTCGTTATCATCCTTAACCATTGCAACAGATGTTTAAGATCAAAGCATACCGCACAATGCCACAAGCTCTCCTTTTGATGATCTTTATTATGATGTTGATGGTATTGTCTATAAATGTCATGCTGTTTACGATTACTCCACAATACGTCATGTTTGGTTCCCAACACTTCAAGGTATTATGTTTATTATAAAGCTAACCATGCCATATTTTGGCAGACATAGGTTGATCTATACTGCTACAAATAGAGGGTGGGCCAAACAAAGCGACATGAAAATTCCTGAGAAACCTTCTGAATGTAAGATTTTGATGAAATTCATTCTCCATCAAGAACGACATAAAAGACAACTTTTTAGTCAGTGAATTATATCAGGTGTACTTACAGAGAAAGACATTCTTTTTTAAAGATGGTTGCTAAAACCATTGCAACAAAATCGCTTATCATAAGTAGCACCGGCTAGCCAAAGAAATTTTCTAACATGATAGATTATTTTCTTAAACCTTTCCATGGATAGTTATACCAAATGACATTACCTTGACACAGATCACATTTCCAAATGCTGCTACAAAATGAGAGGCAGTGAAAAATGCTGATCGAAAATGTTGCTGTTAGGATAGTTGCATCATCACAGTATGACTGTGTTACTTATGGCCAATGTTATGGTATCCTACCGGGTGTCCCAAAGAAAGTATACAGAATTGGTTAACCCTAACGATCAGAATTTAGCATGGCTCAATCCGAAATCATTTTTAAAACATTACTCGATAGTTAACTTGAACATAGATACCTTGTTTGTTGACATTGGTGCTTTGAGAGTAGATATATTAATCTTCAAAGGACAAATTTGCCTCCACTTCCAAACCAGAGCTTTGGCGTTTTGGCCTCAGCAAATTCTTAAAGCACAGCGAATAAGTCAACAATATACTTGGAAAAATTTGAACCAGGAGAGGAAAAATTAAAAACTGCACAACAAATGCGTTTCAAAAAATATAATTTACGTGACGCTTATCATCAAGGGAGCTCCGAAGTAAACTTTATTAATTTTAAGTGAAACAAATTGTGGATATTGCTTTTGCCAAAATGCCAAAGCTATGGTTTGGAAGTGGAGGCAAATTTGTCCTTTGAAGATTTATATCTCTACTCTCAAAGCACCAATGTCAACAAACAAGGTATCTATGTCCAAGTTAACTACCGAGTAATGTTTTAAAAATAATTTCGGATTGATTCATGCTAAATTCTGATCGTTAGGGTTGAACAAATCTGTATACTTTTTTTGGGACACCCGGTACTAAAAATTTCATTAAATTATGAAAATCAGATAAGTAATCATTTTTCTAACCAAGACCAAAAATTAGGAATAATGTTATTTCGGAAAAAGTGATTGAATAAATCAATAATGACTTGGGTGGATTACACTTGATGACAAGTGATTTTGTTACAATGGTTTCGGGGACCGTCTTTCTTACAAATCTCATTTCTCTCTAACTAGCTGATAATTTACTGATTTTACTAAACAGGTGTATTTTATGTTGTAATTGATGAAGTTTAAATTTCATCAAAATCTTGTGTTCAGAAAGGTTTTGGAAATTTTTCAGTCTTTGGGGCTACCTTTTTGGCCCACCCTGTAGTTGACAGGCTTCTTAAAATCTGGAATCTGAAACCTTTCTTTATTTATATAGTGCGAGCTCTGCTAGCAGGAATCCACAGAGGTGTTTGAAAATTATGCAGAGATAGATGGGAGATAGATTCACTAAAAGGCTTAAAATCTCTTTGTGGTCACTCAGGCATCTCACAAAGGGATATCTCACAGTAGACATCTCACAGTAGACATTTCATAAAGGGACATTTCACAAAGGGACATCTCACAGTAGACATCTCACAAAGGGACATCTCACAATAGACATCTCACAGTAGGCATCTCACAGTAGGCATCTCACAAAAGGGACATCTCACAAAGGGACATCTCACAGTAGACATCTCACAAAGGGACATCTCACAGTAGACATCTCACAGTAGACATTTCACAGTAGACATCTCACAGTAGACATCTCACAAAGGGACAGCTGTAGACATCTCACAAAGGGACATCTCACAGTAGACATCTCACAAAGGGACATCTCACAATAGACATCTCACAAAAGGAACATCTCACAGTAGACATCTCACAGTAGACATCTCACAAAGGGACATCTCACAGTAGACATCTCACAAAGGGACATCTCACAGTAGACATTTCACAAAGGGACATCTCACAGTAGACATCTCACAGTAGACATCTCACAAAGGGACAGCTGTAGACATCTCACAAAGGGACATCTCACAGTAGACATCTCACAAAGGGACATCTCACCAAAGTAAAGTTCAATACGAACAGTTTTATTATTTTTGTTCTGTCTTAATGTACCCAATTTTCCAGAAAATCAAACATTTAAATTGGATTTTGAATCTGTCGATCCGGCTCCTTGCATTACAAAGATCCATTTTATGTTGGTGACTTTTTGCAATTTACCCCCCTAAGCTTCGACTTCTGCAGATATGCCGTCACGAAAGTTTGTATTAATCTCAACAATCAAGCAGATTTTGAGCTAATTTTGAATCAGGTACGATCTGAATTTATCGTAGAAAAATGGCACTGACGGGAAGATGGAGACAGCCGTTTGTTCCACAGAATCACCACCAGGTTTGTTCGAAGTAAATCACATACCGGGTGTCCCAAAATGATGTATCTATTAGCATTTGCCATTACGTACAATCACGCATTATTCACCGATTTCAATGCATTTGCATTTGCATGTAAGAGACGCATATTTGTCATTTGGTTGTCCTCGCTATCATCGTTTTGAAGCTGAAACGTAGGAAACTTATCAATTTTTTTTTTTCATTTTTGAAGAATGTGGCGAAACAACTCTCAAGCAAAATGTCCTTTAACCCTGGAACGGTATTACCGATTTCAGTGAAATAAACTTCTGCACCTCTTCTGCTCGAAAAGATTGTCAATTCAATTCATTCGATCCGTAATTAATCACATTAGACTTGCGCAAACGCCGATACATCATGTTGGACACGTGGTAGAATTTAGGTATTCGCCAGTCAGTGTGTACTTGATAGTGGTCCACTAATTTTAACAATTTATGAATTAGTTTATGCATTGCAACGTAACAATTATCAACTTAATGCTGATGGAAAATGTTCAATAATAGTTGGTTTCAGAAAGCTGGTCGGGATCTAGCTCTCGAAGTTATTTGACCTAACAGTAAGCGAATAATATTTTGATCGACCAAACATGGTGCAGCTAGCGATAGAGAAAAGAGTTTTTGTTGTCGAAACTTATATCTTAAACAACAGTATTACTTTTTTCCAAAATGTTTAAATCATTTATGAAAGATGCTATGAAATGTCCTTGTAATGATTACAGAATCAGAACAATTAAAGACTTGTTATGTATAAATAAACCTATAAATAAAACAATTACAATGATGTCGAAAGGAAGCGCTTCCTCAATTGGACAATGCTTACTTTTTCTTGGCTGCAAATTCCTTATCCACCTATTTTGCAAAAATTATGCATCAAATGAAAGCATGCGAGTTTGGCTTCTAGACTCGCATGCGTTCATCATCACTACCTAATTTATATCAGACCTTTCATTTCTGAAAAAGTACAACTTTTTGATTGAAAGCGTGGCAGACAAACTTTTATGAAAAAAAGATTTTCCCAAATAACTTTAGCGACAAAGATAGCGACAGTCAACTTCGTTCCCAGGGATCTGTTATTAGATAACCTCCATATTCACCCCAGCAAATACCCCTGGAACTCATTGATTGAATTTGTTGGAAATTGGTGGAAGAATTAGACATAACTCGCGTAATGCCAAATGCTGTGTGGTCAACATTTTGAAAGTGATATTCCTTTTAAGACGTGTTACAATTCGTCCCAGTTTGCGCTCTCAATTACGAACACGTTTTTACCCATCTATTGAATTGAATTCTTGCTTTTGAATCAAATATATACTATGTGTAAGGGAGCAAACCCTACGACGAATTGTAATAAGTCTTATTATTTGTTTCTAACAAGTCATTCGAATATCCTTCAGTTCTACTGTATGTTTATTACACCAATGCGTGAGATTTCTTTTGCTTGGAATGCAGCCAATCAAACTACATAATAACCTAACGCGACCCAGGCTGAATATAAGCTTTGGAATCGTCTGGCTGGATACGAGTTTGGGCGACAGATAAGCTTAGACTGAGAAATCATTCTTTCTGATTGGTTTCCTTCCACATTCGCTGTATACACCACGCAACGTATTTTTGTTTGTAGCATTTCATCGTTTGCAGTATTTATGTGTAAGTGATATGTTGTTCATGTAATGGCCACGAGGTAGTCATTGTGGGGTGAGTGGCCGAGCGGCCTATACAGTTTCTGTTAGGTAACTGAAGCTAAGCTTGGTCGCGTGAGGTCAGAATCCGGATGAGTGACCTTCCAGATGCTTGACCAAGCAACTCACTTCGCCGTCTTTCGGAAGGGACATTAAACTAGGTGTCCCATGCCTGGATGCAGCATGCATAGTAGGCCTAAATTAGCTGTAATATAGCTAGAAATCTTCCCAGCCTACTTAAAACAAAGGAATGAATGAAATGAATGAATGAATTTGCTCCCAGTGGTATCGTTCTTGTAGTATTGTAAAGTAGTTTGTAGAGAGTGTAATCAGTAATTTATGATGTAGAATGTTAATGCAGTTTGAAAAATTTGTTGAATATTTCATTTGTAGACGAGTGTACGATGACAAGGATGGCTGTCTTACTCAACAAGTTGTTCTACAAAGCATGGTTCTTTGGTGCATTTTACTATTATGCGCAATGGTGTCTCATTGGGGTATGGAAAAATTGATTTTGTTCTTTAATTTTGTTTTTTGAATATGGTCATAAACACAGTTGTAGCAGCCATGTGAGTTGCAAAAAGCAGAATGATAAAGAAGGGGACGACATCGATTGTCACACTGGTTGGCCCAATAAATGTAGGAACCTTTGCAAAATCACCAAAATTCGATTGCAGTATCGATCTTCAATTTTTTTGAGCTGAAAGATGAAATTCCATGTTAAGTTTCTACGTATACCAAGTGAGCCAATAAAAAGTGAAATTTTTGAAAAATCACCAAAACCTGATTTCTTTGATTATTTGTCTATGGGCATTTTCTTGGCATTAAATTTTTGATTTTTAAAGAATTGCAGAGTTATTATTGCTGTAAGTCAAGAATTTACAATGAATGCCCCTTAGAAAAAGTAGACACGTTTGAAAAATCACCAACATGGTTCAAAATGTTGTTTTCAAGATGTTATTCTTCACCCTTTAAGTGATGGCAACAAGTTTTTGTTGCTTTTAAATGTAATGTGATAATTGAAAAACAGAACAAAAATAACTTTAACGATAAGAGTAATAATAGAATTTTGGTGATTTTTCAAACTTTCCTACTTTTTCTTGGGACACCTCGTATTTTCTAAGACCCATATCAATTTTGTCATTATGTAGCAAAGCAGCCGTCATGTAGTCATTATGTAGCAATTATAACACATCCCAGGTGAATCAAAAAAAGTTTCGACGTTTCAAAAATCTCCAATTGGAAAATTTACTTAATGTTGGATTTTTCTTTTCAAGATGTTGCAACAAAGATCAGGTTAAATTTAAGGATATTGATTATTCGATCGACAGCTATCAATTTGCGAGTTCCCTGAAAATTACCAGTTACCTTATTTTGAAACATACTACGAAACTACACATGATTTTTTAGCAAAGCTATCGTTTTATCCACTTGAATTCGCCAACATTGTTAATTATGCTAAAATTATTCTCATAATCACTAACAAACCGGAAATTAATGTTAAATCGTAAAACTATTGGTCCTGGATACTGGTTACGATATCTTCTGAAGCCTATGGCTCAGGTATGAATTTTGAAGCTATTACTTCAATTCCTTTCGCATAATTTAGCAGCATTTGTGTCATTGTTACAAATAATTTGGCCTTTGATACAACTGAAAACAAATTTTGAAAGATTAGTAGCAAAACTAAATTTTGTGAATTTTTCAATCATCGAAACTTTGTCTGGCTCACTTGGTATTCCCCATCGACGTCGGTTGTAGTAAGCGTATTACCGTACCAAGAATTACCGTACCGAGAGTAGAAATGTCACGAGCAATGTTATCGAGAATGATATTTTTCCCTTTAAACAGATATTCATAATTGGCTTCGTGATCTCGTTGATAAAATGCAGATCGGAAGATGAGGCTTATGATTCGGAGATGGATGACTTGGATTCCGATGAAGAAAGAATTATCACTGCCTGAGCTTTATCACCGACATTCACCGACATAACATTCACTCTGGTATCGTTTTTTGTGTGTTAGTTGTAAATTATTCCTCAGAATTTAGTTTTAGTTTGATTCCCAGGGTTTCTAATTGATTTCTGCCAGTATGTCGGAGTCAAGTAGTCGCACGTAAAATTTTACCACATTGATATTACGCAGTAGACCTTTTCGACGTTCGGACAAAGGGATCATTAGGGAGAGCGGAAAATTTTGGGAAATTTGATGAATGGAAACGATAAAACAACCCAAGTTCTTTCCTAGTAGCAGTCAGCTGTAGCACACAGTTAAGAGTTTTCGAAGAGTTAATTATCGATAATTTTGCCCAAATTCAGCAAACTTTACGAGGACTGAT
>REGM01000303.1:250623-261219 GCA_004194415.1 Aurelia aurita
TATATATATATATATATATATATATATATATATATATATATATATATATATATATATATATATATATATATATATATATAAAGTAAACCATCCTTCAAATTAAACAGAAATATAGAATATAAAAACAAAGACTGTTGTGTTGACTAAACGTTTCGATTAAAAATCCTCATCAGTCTTTCTTATACATAAGTAATATAAACTTCCTCTGTTCAGAACATTATTTTGAAAATGATAGAAAACAGTTGTGCCTTTTGTTTCAAGTTTCACCAATATCCATTATTATGTCAGGGACTACGAATGTTTAAAGATGCACACTGACGCATCATCTGACGTTAAAGTAGCAATAAACATGAGCAATGAACAGGTGTCGCAGAGATAAAAAAATTCTATTGCTGCAACACTCTGTGACACTTGTGGAAACCAGGCTTAATTTTTTTGGCGATCTGAATACTGGGTTTCTTGTAAGTTTGTAATCCGTTTTCTCGTAAAAAAAACTAAGCATACATTATTTGGTTTATATAAAAAGCAATGCAATGAAAAAGTCGACCAGGATTTCGGAAATTTGACAATCCTCAGGAAGAAATTTTAGAGTATCGTAAATTTGAAGTATATATAAGCCTTGATGCACAATAGAAAACCCACTTTTGTTGCGTATAATTATGATAATCTTGTCCATGAAGTGTTGGAGATTTTTAGCAATTGTTCCAACATTTTATTACAGAGCTTGTTTTCGTGTTGATTTCATGTTGTGGTTACAGTCTATATGATACTTCACAGTTTCACCACAACTACTTTCAACTACTTTAAAACGTAACAATGAAAACAACGAAACCCGCCAGAATCAAGCAAGATCAGCACCATGGGAAAACCAACCGGCGGAAAGAACAAAGAAGCCTACCATCTCCATCGTCGGAGACTCCATGTTGAGAAATGTTCGAAAACAAGCGTTCAACCGAGAGATTAGGCAGTTCTCCTCATACGTCAAAACATTTCCAGGAGCAACGGTAGAGCATATGAAATCCTATTTAGAGCCTACAATTTCCATGCACCCTGACGGCATTATCATCTTGTGTGGCACAAACAACCTGCGAAGAGAATCACCACATGAGACAGCAAACAAGATCATTAAATTGGCAGTCGAAACTAAAAGACAAGTGAAAAATGTGGCAGTTTCAGCAATCATTAGAAGGGCTGATTCTGAAGAACTGGAATGGAAAAGGCAACAAGTAAATCAGTTGGTCGAACAGGGATTGAAAACATCTGAAATCAGCTTTATTAAACATGACAACATTCAAAATGGACACTTAGACAATTGGGGCTTACATCTAAATACAAACGGATCGAACATATTAACAGGTAATTTCATCGATTTCTTAAAGGCAGTTTGACTAGATCATGCAAATTTTTCTCAAATCGCGTTTCAAACGGGTCGAAATTCCTTTTCCCTTGGCAAAGAGTCGTTCTCTAGCACCCACCTGCAATCTGTTAGCTCTTTGTCTTCGGTAAACAATAACATACCCCTTGTGGGATCATCAGCCCCATCACCTACTTCAGCAGATATTTCTTTAGAATCTAATGATTCATGTGACATCGACAAACTCTTTAGCCTCAGGACAAAGTATCATAACCACCCACTAATTGGTTTCTTAAATATAAATAGTCTTAGAAATAAGATTATTGATTTGAGAATACTGATGGAAAGATGCTTACCGGACCTTTTGGTCATAGAGGAAACCAAACTAAGTTCTGATTTTAAAACTGATACTTTTCTAGTTAATAATTACCAAACACCTGTACGTCGTGATAGGAACGAATTTGGTGGGGGCATTATGCTGTATGTTAGGAAAGGTGTTGTCTGCAATCGAGTCCCAGCATTTGAGACTCCTTCTCTAGAACTTTTGTGCTCTGAATTGATAGTAAGCAAAAAGAAATGGATTGTCTACAGTATTTACCGGCCCCCTGAATCCAGCAACATTGATGCATTATTTAGCGATCTTTCAACTACTTTAAACTCTGCTTTAGATAAATACGACAACGTAATTGTAATGGGAGATATCAATATTGATACCCTAAACAGGCAAGACACTGGGCACAGTAAACTGGCTTCCTTTTGTGATGTCTTAGGGCTGTCAAATTTAGTGACTGCCAAAACATGTTTTACCAAAAATAGTAGTTCCTCCATTGATGTCATCCTTACAAATCGGCCGAGATGCTTTCAAAAAACTTCGGTTTTTGAAACAGGCATAAGTGACTATCACGGTCTTGTCATGACTGTTATGAAGTCTCATCTCCCAAGACTTAAGCCTAAGATAGTAAAGTATCGCAGCTACAAAAAGTTTGATGCTGATAATTTCTTGTCAGATGTAAAGCTGGCAAATTTTGGTGCTCCTAAGGATCCTGACCAAGCTTACGATAATCTTGTTTGCACTTTTCGAAAATTGGTCGATAAACATGCCCCTCTGAAAACAAAAGTGCTACGGGGAAATAGCGCTCCTTTCATGAATCGGGAATTAAAAAAGGGAATTTATACTAGAACCAGGCTAAAGAAAAGGTACAACAAAAATCCTACAAAACAAAACGAGCTGAATTTTAAAAGACAAAGAAATAAATGTGTTTCCTTGAGAAAAAAGGCAATTAAACAGCATTTCAAGCAAGCAACAGAAAATGGACTAGTATCAAATCGTGCTTTCTGGAATCTTGTCAAACCTTTCCTCTCTAACAAAGGAGGCTTGGCTGGTAGCGATATTTCCTTAGTTAAAAATAATGCAATTGTAACCGAAGACAAAGAGCTAACCGAGATCTTTAACGATCACTACATCAACATTGTAGAAAAATCTAGCGGTATAAAACCTTGCAGCATAGCAGATACGGTTGCAACTGATGATGATCGGCAAATCATTAGGTTGATCCTTGAAGAATACAAAAACCATCCGAGTATTTTAGCTATCGTTCAAAATCCTGAAAACAGTTTCAATTCATTTTCCTTTCACGAAGTAGAATCTTGTCAAGTTAGGAAACAACTAAGGTCTTTGGACGGTAGGAAATCAACGGGTGAAGATCAAATACCACCAAAACTTGTGCTGTTAGCTGCAGATGAGCTTGCACTCCCTTTAACAGATGCTATTAATAGCAGCATACAAAACAATAGGTTTCAAAATAATGGGAAGCGCGCCGCTGTATGTCCTTTAGATAAAGGAGAGGCAAATCGTACAGTTGAGCGAAACTTTCGTCCCATCAGTATACTCAATATTTTCTCCAAAATCTATGAAAAGATATTGAAAAACCAACTTATCCCATACTTAGATGAAACCCTTTCGCTTTTCATCGCTGCGTATAGAAAATCATATGGCACACAACATGTCTTGATAAGAATGATTGAAGAATGGAGGGTTAAACTCGATAATGATAATATTGTAGGGGCTATCCTAATGGATTTGTCGAAAGCTTTTGATTGCATTCCACACGACTTACTTATAGCCAAACTACATGCCTATGGCTTGGATGAAAATGCTCTGGTCCTTATCTACTCTTACCTGAAACGGCGGAAACAGTCTGTTAGAATCAATAATACGTATAGTTCTTTCCAAACTATTTTATCAGGGGTACCTCAAGGCTCTGTTTTAGGCCCTATTCTATTCAATTTTTACATAAACGATCTATTTTTGTTCATCAAACAAGCAACATTACATAACTATGCTGACGACAATACTTTAGCTTATTTTTCCAAGACTCTATCAAATTTGATCGAGGTGCTGGAAGAAGAAGCTGGAGTTGCTTTGACTTGGCTAAAACAAAATCAAATGATAGCTAATCCAGAAAAATTCCATGCACTCCTTATTAGAAAGGATCAAACGAATACAAGTGGAGAAAATTTCAACATCCAAGGAAAAATGGTCAAATCGGAAGAAACGGTCAAATTACTAGGCATTCAACTAGATTATAAACTGAACTTTGAACAGCATATCTCTGAACTTTGTAGAAAAGCTGCATCACAACTCAATGTTTTAAAAAGGCTCAAACAATTTATTGGTTTTAATGAAAAGAAGATTCTTGTCCAAAGCTTTGTATATTCAAATTTTGATTATTGCCCTCTTGTATGGTACTTCTCATCAGCTAAATCTTTGCAAAAAATTGAAAAGATTCAAGAACGTGCCCTTAGATTCTTACACAATGATCACCTTAGCTCGTATAGCGACTTACTTTCGAAGTCAGAAAGGTGTACTATGCATGTTTCCCGTCTAAGAGTTCTCTGTATAGAAGTTTTTAAGACTTTGAAAAATTTAAACCCCTCCTTCATGCATGATATTTTCAAAATAAAATCTTGTCACTACCCATTACGAAACCCCAATGACTGACAGCATTATAGACCAAATCAGGTCACCTTTGGTTCCAACAGCCTTCGATCATTGGGACCTAAAATCTGGAATGGACTGCCAAATAAAATGAAATCGGCAGAAAATCTGAATTGCTTTAAAAATATGATTAAAAAGTGGGATGGCCCGAACTGTAAATGTAGTGCTTGTCAATATGTGTCTGGAGATTAGTCTTTTATTTTATTTAGTTAGATTATTAAAAAAAAACTGTAAAAATATTTATTTATGTATTATATATTCATCGATTTAGATTAGTTTACTTTGTACATTTGTATACAGTAAGCTAGATATTGTAAATAATCGATGTAAAATAAGATGACAAACAAACAAGTTTATATAATATTAAATGTTATGTTTAATCTATAATTCATAAAAATGACGTAATTTAGAAGAAATCAGTTGCACTCTTGTTTTCGTAAGAAACAGCTTACAGTAAGAAATACTGGAGATCTGGCAAAATTTGGGCAGTTCTGGCTACTCAAAATACAAATTTATAAGATGCACCCATTACTTCTAAAAGATGAGTGCAAATGATAATGTTGGCAATTCATTAAAACAAATTGAAACAGTGATAATTTATTTTCCTTTGAGTTTACACGAATTTTGAAATTGAATTTTAGAGGCAACAAGCTGAAAGACCAAGGCTTACAAAGTTTCTTATGAAATGTGTGTATGCATTGCCTGCTATTGCTACTATAATATTTAGCACAATTTATTGCTTTCTCGTCTTTTCGCTCATTTTCCTCCACTTTGAAACTAAAAGAACTGCGTTATGAAAAATATTTTCATTTACTTCCGGGGTCTGGGGTCTTGGGGTCCAGCGAATAGAACATGCCATTGTGATGAGCAGTCTATTAGATGCCTTTTATTTGACATTGATTTATGACAATATGTTATCTCTCAGTGATAATTAGCTGTTACAATGGGTTTAAATACCATATAATCACATTTCTCCATTTTCGCCCTGGAGAGCAGAATTTCTCCATATTTTCCCTTCTCCATATTCGCCTTCTCCGCGCCACTATGTATGTGATTTCTAGGCCCATTATAAATTTCGGAGAAAGGGCGGGAAAATACGTTGACAGATGGTCACGTGACCCAGCCTTGTGTGCGCCTTTAAGCTAATCAAATTCTTGACGCTGCCAGTTTAACTTGCGTTTAGACATTCTAGCTCCAATACATGTCAGAATTTGATAGTTGATAGAAGTTGACTGCGCAAAAAGAGAGTTGTAAGGAGCATAGGTTCCAAATCTTTAAATTGGCGTAAAAAGGTCGGTGTAAAATTCAGTGCCATATTTCTTTGAATCGAATGGCTTGAAAGAAACTTTAGCTACTTAGCTACTCAGCCGTTGGACTTTTCAGAAATCTTGTATATTTTCGAAGTTGCAGCGTATTTCATATTTCAACTCATTTGAGGATGTGACGTCATCAAATTTCTAAATCGCAAACCAGAAGAGTGGAAGACTCTTGCTTTATACCATATTGTAGACGTTCATAAATTACGTTTTTCTGGAAAATTATTCGATGTTTCCTCAACAAGTTTTGAAATTACGATGGCTTGAAGATTTTTTCAAAATTTTTCTTGAATTCTTAAGAAAGAAGAAAAGCACTCTAATTCTGAAAATATTGAAGATTTCTGAAAATTCCAACGGTAGAATTATTATAAAGTAGCTAAAGTTTCTTTCAAGCCATTCCATTCAAAGAAATTGGTCACAGAATTTTACACCTTTTTGAAGATTTGAAACCTATGCTGTTGTAAGGTTGGTGTTTGTGAATTTACGTATATAACTGTTTAGTACTCCTGGTATCTGTAAGTATATTCAGCAGCTTAAATGTAGTAAGTGTACAGAAAATGAATCAGCTTTCCGTTATCAGCTGAAGGAGATTACGTCACATTTAGTGCTCTTGGTGAAACGAATTGTCAAAGCAGTTTATTGTGCACACCTAGCGAAGAGTAAGAACATATTAAATCTTGTAAAGAAGGATTTAGTGTCATTTTATGATAGCGCTAGTTTCATCGTAAATCATCTATAAAAAGAGATATACGTGCAATCAGTAACGTTCTACTATGAATTATGTAGATATGATGACACCTATTTGCTTTAGTACCTTACAGCGTGGTTTGCACTTAGTAGCTATCGTTATTGAGGATAAAAATACCTTCCCAGTATTAAGATATATGAAACAATTGAAACCAAAGTGAAAATATGGGTTGGATTTCCTTGACTACATGAAAGAAGTTTGCTGCATATTTTCTGTCGCACTACTGAGGTTTCTTTCTCGGTTTCTTTAGTGATCTGAGAGTTAGTTTTCCTATAAAGAGTTTCTTATACCGGGTGAGTCGGAAAAAACGTGGGGTGTTTGCTAATATTTATTGATGCAGTTTAATTTGGAAATTCATTTCTTTGAAATTCTTTGCATAGGAAAAAAAGCTAACTTAGATATGAAAATTTTTTTGGTCGAAATCGGTCTTTCCGTTCCAGAATTACGAGCGATTTTAGTGAATTGGGGTTTTGCAAGATTGCTAAAGTAGGCCTTCAATTAGATTCATATTCATGCACACATGTCCTTCTAAACCATGACAAACATATTTTTTCTCCACCAAAAAATTGAAACAACGCATGCATTGTGCTAGAGCACAAAAGGAAAAACTAATGTTACTTATGTTGCATCCCGTGGGGACTAGTCATTTAAGTTGTCATTGTTAGCAAGCTGAAAGTTCTTTAAGAAGCGATACTTTTCACCAAAATGGCTATATCACAAAATCGCAAATAAATAAGGAAAGAAATGACCGATTTTAACAAACTAAATTTCTATAACTAATACAATCTTTCTTCTGCAATAAAAAACTTCAGCACTCCCGATTTGACTTCTTTTTCGCCAAAATATGGCTTGCTAAACGCCCCACGTTTTTTCTGACTCACCCGGTCGATATTCATAAATATTTCGATTGCCCTAGTGTCTCCAAAATTGTTGGGTACTTTTTAGTCATATCTGCACCTTACCGGCAGTCAATTTTAGTTTAGTCCATATCTTTTCTTGCAGGAATATGTCTTTTATTGGAAAAGTTAACAATTTATAAACGGTTTCAGTTGTTTGTACGTGCGGCTATAATTATTCAAATGTGTACGAAGATATTGATAATAAATAAAATATAAGCCTTGAATATTAGTAATATTCAAGGCTATATATTTTATCTATTATCAATATCTTCGTATAAATTAATAAAAGGGTCGTTAATATAACAATAACGTTGCTTTTTCAGGCATTTGACTGATCATGGGCAATTTTGCGGCCCGAGGTGTTCAATTGAGGCCCGAGTGTTGCTATTTGCGCCTCAAATTTGAAAGCTCGGGCCGCAAATTAGCCCATTGCATGAGCCCGAAACAGCAACGTTATTACTATTATTACTCATCCTTGGCGATGAAATTATTGCACGAGATGTTTGCCAAAGTCGAAAAATTTGTAATTACAATCTCGTAATTCAAATAATGAAAATTTTCTTGAAGGTTTTCTTTCGAGCCTTCTTCTAAGATTCATCCAAGGAAACTTTTATCGTAGATAAAGTTAGGAGAACCCAGATTTGAATATAGCACAAAATTTTATCGTCCTTGCTCTGTTATGGAATTATTTCATGGTCTACTCCTCCAGTTTGCGTGCCAAAATCTTGTTCAATGTCCTAACGTTTTCGTTATTTTATCGAAGTAGCCAAATAGTGTTTCATTTCACTTTAAATAAGTAGACGAATTGACAATAAACTACCGCAACAAAAACACTTAGAAGAGAAACCCTTACATGCTGATTTTTCTTCGCTGTGCAAATTTTGTTGACAGGATCGACTGGAAGCCACTTAGGATAAGTTCGGTTGGTGCAACACTTATGTGAGGTACTGTACATGTATCTGAACCTTAATTTCCAGTTTGAAACTGATTTTTAGCTAATGGGAATGCCGTTTTGTCGTTCCTAGAGGCAAATATTAACTTCTTTGGGCTGGGCCTAGCCCCCCGAAAGGAAGCGAGAGGGCCGTGGAAATGACGGAAGTTTAAAAAATATTATTTCATAAAAACCGGGCGCAGCATAGAGAAGGGCAAGGCGCATTCGTTAGGAAATTTATCTGAGAATACAGATTAAAATTTTCTAAGGGTTCCTCAAAAGTATATTTTCGCGGCAAGCAAAAGTCGCGAGGGTGGTTTTCCAGTGGTTTTCCTCGCAGCTTCGACCCGCGACGCCCGAAGTTGTTGATCACGTCCTCCAAAATGGAGCTTGCTTATTGGCTGTTGTCCAAAATTTAAACAAACCAAAGCTGCTATTGTTACAAAATTTACCGCTGCACTTGTTCCCGCTGTATGGGTAATAATATTCGTTGACTCGAAAACCCATTTAACGTTGGGTAAAAATGTGATATTTGCCGTTATATGCTAACATGTAAACAACTGTGGATCCTTATTAAAACATAAATTATTAAGACATAAATTCAAGTGCACGTAGTTTATAAGAAACTTTTTAAGAAACTCTGCTCTCAGATCACTAAAAGATTAAGAAACTTCAGTACAGGGACAACATTATTCAAATATTTTTTTTGTTTAGTCAAGGAAATCCATAGAACAGTTTTACTTTTTTCACTGGGAATATTGCTAGACTGTGTTACTGCTGCACGAAACCGAATTGCGAAATGTTGACGAAGGCACGGGATGTAAACAACCATGCTTTAAGGAAACATCAAGGAAACCTTTTTTGAAGACTCGACTAATGGGCATTTTAAGAAACTTTCAGTAATGGTTCAAATTCTTAAACCTTTTATATGACAATACTCGTATCTTATGCAATGCTGTACTTCTCGTCAGTTTACTTGAAAATTAACATCGAGCGGCCGCCAACATTTTTTCGCATTGTTCATTTCTATAAGAAAGCTGCGATCTCAGTACTGACTCCTTGCGTAGTTTTTTCCAAAAGAAGTAGGCCTACATGTAATATCTTGAAGCTAACGATTCATATATTAAATTATCGTCATAGTTGCCAACTTCTTTTCGTTGAAAACAATTTTACCACAATCTGTTGTAACAGTTAGCCTGTTACACGTTTTCTTATAATATAAAACTTGAATCAGGCCATAGTACTAAACGGTTCTTAAGTTAAATTCTCTAGAAAATCCCTCATAATTTCATAACGGAGAGGCCGATTTCAGTCAGGTAAATTTTAAAATTGATTTGAACATGACATCCATTAAATAGTATGTTTGCCAATATTATTGCCTTGATATCCAGGAATCAGTGGTTTTGCAAACGAGGATTGTTTTTATTAACTCACCCGGTAGTTTCAAAAACTAGTTTCTTATAAAAAAAACGTGTATCTACTGAGAGAGCTCCTCCTTTATTAAGAAATTCCTCTCCATCAGGTGCGGTCTGACACGGGTGGCAGAGTGGCAATCGCCACCCAGGCCCTCCGTTATATAATGGGGAAACATTTACGGGCCCTTTTCGCAAAACCAGAGAAAGACATTTAAACTATTTCGGATTAAGGAAATCTACACAATAGTACTTACACATTTTCAGGTCGCTTCGCTCGCACTCATTGCCGACAATCCAACACAGACTGGATTTTGCCACCAAATTTCCTTTTATTCAACAATCGGAGTCATAGACCCGATGTATACAGCGTGTTTCTTAACTTTGGTAAAAAAATTATTATTAAAAAATTCCTCGAAAGTTCTGCTTGTTCTTCTAAAATCTCGTTCTCTCTTTTCCCTTCCATTTTCTCAATCCCATGTTCTCAATCACTCAGTGGCGAAGCTAGCGGTCATGCTGGTCATGCTCAGCATGACCAACAATTTTCAGAGATATGAGTATTTTTGTTATACAAAAAAAAGAATTTTTACAAAATATTTCTTTAAAAATCGTTCACATCGATGTCATAGAACCATCACATCATAACCTACCACTTTCCGCAGTTTGATACCTTGGTCCCCTGTGTTAACTCATGCTCGGTTTTGAGAAGCACGACATATCATAGGGTTTCTATGCTAATTCTGTTGCTTTCGCTGCAGATAATAATCCATGCAAGTACAATTTCGCTGTTTTCCGTACTGGTACCCTATGTTACATCATGCTCATCCTGAGATAGCATTAGCTGGGTCATCATAATAATAAATCTAGCGCGATTTGATTGGCTGAATCCGATCTTACGCATGCCTATTGCGCCGCTATTGCGCCAGTTTTCAACCCTT
>REGM01000303.1:273439-301771 GCA_004194415.1 Aurelia aurita
ATTTAAATTACATCGAGTATCAGCTGGGCTTAAAAGTGGTATTTCAAGGCATAAATGTAGCTCACCAAAAGAGGAAAGGTGTTCGTCAACGAAATCTTCAATGACAGAAATTAAGGGTACCTTTGGAGACCTAGTATTTTTAGAAAAGGAAGAGAGTGCTGGTTTATATATCGGTAGAAGGTACTTTGGATATGATTGCAAAAATAAATTGTCGTCAGGATTTCAAGATACATATGCTGAAATTCCTTTTAACAAACACCAAGCGTCAAAAGTCAACAAGAAAGAAGTTCAAAAGAGAGCCAGATATGACATGAAAGTCCTTTCAAAGATTGCTTCACAAGAAGATGATGACACCGAGAAAGAACTTGTTTTGACAGAGATGATAAAAGCAAACAAGAACTTGTTCATTAAAGCTGCTGAAAATGCTGGCATTCCTATGCTGCAGCTTCTTACACCAGTGCAGGCAATTAATGTTAAGTCCCTAATGCGCTTGCCAATGAACAAAGTACGCAATTTGCGATGTTGCTTATCAAACATGAACGTTAATATTTTCCCTTCTGAGCGTAAAATGAGGAATGCCCAAACTCCCTTAACTACCCATGTTGCTAAATCCTCAGTAGAGGCGGGGTTCATTGGGCTACACAGGGTAGCAGCAGATGACAATGTCTCAGCAAGACCATATGTCAGAGTCAAAGACATCGAGGCTTACATAAATGACATTCTGGTGAAAGAGACAATCGTAGAAGATGATTGTTTTGAAGGGAAGTTGTGGTTGCTATTTGGGGGGGATAAAGGGGGCCAACACATGAAGTTTCACATTGAATGTTTGAACACTGCTAAGGCTGGCTCAGTTGACAACGTCCACATATACTGCATGTATGAAGGTGCTGATCCATTGCTGAATATGTGGAAGGTTTTTGTACCGTACCGGGCACATATAAGTAAGCTGCAGGATCCTTTTACCAGAATTTTGGGGTAAGAGGTAAAAGTTTTTCTCGGTGGTGACTACCATTTCCTTGATGATTGTCTTGGTCATCAGGGCTCCTTGGCCAGTTATCCAAGCTCATCCAACTTGGTAACATTAAAGCATCTCCAAAATCATGCAGGGACACCACGTACTCCCAGCAACTGTGAAATACAAGATCGTACTATCAAGCATTACCAAGAGTCATACAATGAAAATCTTGTTGATACACGAAGCGGATCTGATAGACTGGAGAACAGAAAGGACCATTTTGCTGTCATTGAACCGATGTTGTTTCCAATCGAAAGCGTGCATCAAATTGTACCCTCTCTAGTCTACAGATCATGCTTGGGATTGTCCTAAATTTATATAACATGCTTTTAGCTGAGTGCAGAAATTTAGATGCTGATGGTGATGGTGATGTCGATGGAGAGGGAAGAGATCAGCTTCCAAATGATTGGGAGTTAAAATCTCTTGAATTCGACCAAAAATTAGATCAACTTTGAGAGGTCGGTGAGTCTATCGTTGAACTAGAAAATCGTTCAGCTCGCTTGGAAGCAGTCGCCCTTGGTGATAACAAGAACAATTCAGATCTTGCCAAAGCGAGTGAAGTTGGTCGAAAGACAGCTAGAAAAAGTCCATAAAAGTGTTCTTCCCAGTACTGTGCAGTCACTAAAACCGACCAAAATGTATCTTGGGTTGAGTGTGACCAATGCATTAAGTGGTTTCACGCACTTTGTGAGTGCATGAATCCCCAAGAAGAGCTAGCGCTATCAGGAGTCGAGAACTATAAATGTTTAAAATGCTCTGGAGTGGCAATACCAGAAGGTTACGTACTAATTATTACAAACAAAGCTGAGCAACTTTTTGACGAAGAAGATGACATTAAGACCGATACTGTACTGCTACAAAGTGAATGCGACACAGCAAAATCTAGCTTAAATCCTTGTCGGGAAACATGAAAAAGAGCTCCTTGACGCTTTAGACTTGTTACCAGTGGTTCGCCAGGCATATCATGGGAACGTTTTTGTTGGGAACCACTGCAAAAAGATTCTACAAAACTTTAATGTACTAACAAGATCAATTAAAGATAAGCCACAGACACAAAGCAATTTTGATGTGATTTTTGAGGTACTAGGAAATGTTCCTAGTTTAATGGCAGTAAATCGCTTTCTGACACAGGCTGAAATAGAAGAAGTGGAACATCTTTGCCATAGGCAGAGGTGGAAATAGTATCGGAACCTGGGAACGTAGTTTCCAGAAATTTTTTTGGATGGAAATATTTGCAGAAAGTTTCACAGAACATTTTTCAAGTACTAAAACAAGTATAAACTGAAAATGATAGAATTTAAGTTAATTTAACAGAAAATATTTTTTCAAGTTCAAAGTTGCCTGAACAGCTATAGCTGAACTGCCAACTGACTGCGAGGAATGGTCCCTTTTAATCGGAAAGAAATTATTTGTGCAAATTACTTTGGCTAATAACCATTTCACAGAAAACTTCACAGAAAACTTATGTTTGACAGCTGAGCTGAGTGGACGAAGTATGATTCAGACTGAGATTAATATAGGGACTGGAATATACTTTCACAGAAATTCTTTGTGGCAGTAAGGTCTGAGCCCTAAGTAAGATTGATCATAAATAGTAATAGCACTTGATTTAATTTACCACTTGCCTGTTGGGACTCCATCCAAACCATATCACTTCCAATATGTCAACAATATTAATGTGCCAATTTTATGCTTTCTCTACAAAATGCACTACAGTACACAATTGAAATGATTTGCCTGCACTAGTGTGAAACTATCTCTTTATGATTATTGCATGAATTTTCCTTTGTTTTGTATTTTTGCTATAATACTTGACTGACTGAATAACAGAAATTTTTTGGCTGAGGTGAGGCCAATTTCCCTTCCATGTGCATTGTGAATTCTTAAACGGTATCTTATTTGGAGTTACTCAGTTTTATAAAGGCAGGTCTTCAATCAAATGTCTTCAGTTAAACACAGCATGGCTTTATTTATTCCAACAAACATTTCTTTCATTTAAGAAGAAACAATAACTATACTATACCTGTGTTGATAGAATTTTATGTGGTTATTCTGACTTATGACTTTAATGAGCAAATAATTACTATCGATTAAAAAATGGCTCAGTTTGCAATCCTAACTAAAGCGAGTAATCTTATACTCAGAAATAAATATGGTGTTCATAAAATATCAGAGCAAGCTTGTCATCATTATTCACACTCAGCCTCAGCACAGCAGGGCAGTCCTGACACCAAAACATCATAAAACGCACAATAATACTATAATACCATCAGGTCTCCATATCATGCCCCCTTCCTTTATTTCTTCCGGAGTTAGCTCAATCACGGAGGGGTTCTTCTTGTCATCTCAGTTGCCGTAGAAATGTAGTTTTTCAAACATAAAATATCTGACTTTGGTTCAACAAGACAGAGCAAAACTTCCATAACCTTGATGACCNGCAGTCCTGACACCAAAACATCATAAAACGAACAATAATACGATAATACCATCAGGTCTCCATATCATGCCCCCTTCCTTTATTTCTTCCGGAGTTAGCTCAATCACGGAGGGGTTCTTCTTGTCATCTCAGTTGCCGTAGAAATGTAGTTTTTCAAACATAAAATATCTGACTTTGGTTCAACAAGACAGAGCAAAACTTCCATAACCTTGATGACCGAACCGACTGCCATTTTGAAAACTGAAAGTGAGGCTTCAAAATTTTTGACATCAAGGCTGAAAATACCACTGACGTATTTCGAATGACGTCTTGAATTCTTGTATGCTTACCAAGTGATACTGTCCCAAAGAAATCAGACTGACTGAATCAATGAATGAACGGGGAACTATACAACATAATTATGTGTAGAAAGGAGATAAGACAAAAATGATTGTAAACTCAACAAAGGGAAGGAAAAGGAACAGAGAAGGGTGGAACCTAATTACGTGTCAATAGCTTCCGAAGGTGATAATTTGAAGATTAGTCAGAAATCTTAAAAATAGAATAGATGTGGGATAACCAATAAATTTATGGTTTGCATTCCTAAATCAGATAATCATTTCACATTTTCACGATGTCGAAAACGTACTTTAGAAGCGAAACTGCAGAGATACAGTGCCGTGTTTGTTGTAGGACGTTACTACAGAAAAATTACAAAGACCATCTTAAAGCGAAGCATCCAAATGAGAACCATACAGACACTACCCCCATTGGGGCAGTCAAGGCTTAGCACATCTTATTTCAGTGTCCAAGCAAGTAAAAAAAGAAGCAGAAGTAGTTTTGACGATAAAGAGTCACACGAAGAGGTAGAAGCTCCCACAAAAACGCAAAGAATACCCCTTGAAGAACTTGAAGTATGCGAATCCCTACATCCAGTTTTAGAAGATGATGTAATTGAGCCTGATCATTCACCAATGCTGGATGAATGTATTAATCAAACAGAGCAAAACAATGATAACAGCAAACTAAATACCATATTGGAGAAGTTATCAAGCATTCCTACTGCAAATGACAGCACTGTATTGGACAAATTAGGAGAAATCCAGAGTCAACTGACAAGAATCGAGAATAAGATGAAGCCGCAGCCGAAGAAAGTACATCAACAAGCACATGAAAACTCAACCGCGGAGATGGTTAAAGATGTAAAGAGTCTAAAGGCAATCAGGTCACTTAAAGAACTCCTAGAACTTGGGTTCACATATGAAAGTGATTCATCAGAGCTAAGGTGTGTGATTTGTCAAGATGCCAACAATGCAAACACGGAGAAGACAACTGATCAAGGTATTTTTACTTATGATAATGATCTGGACAAAGAGTTCGAAGATCGAGAATTTCTTCCAAGGGAATTTATCAATTTGAAGAAAAGTATCAAACGCCACCTAACAGATTCTGTGACCCACAAGAAAAACGCCCTAGCAGAAGAACAAAGGAAAGCAGAAAGAAGTTTATTTGAAAAGAAGAACGAGAAAGCTGGGATGAATTTGGGGAGGCTGTGCATGAAACTCTATTTAAAAGGACGCCCTTACACTGACTACGAAGATGATGTCCTTGTAGAGAAGATTAATGGGTCAGTTGTTGGAGAGCTGAATCACTCGCGAAAGTTCCCAGCAGCATTTAGGCCTTTCGTCAGCAGGGCTGTAGCTCGGAGAGTAAGCACATTCGTAGGCACAAGGCTTGTGCAGACCGGACATCTCCCAGCCGTAAACATCACTGCAGACAAAGCTACTTACAAGCATCACACTAGGCAGTTCTTATCTTGCGTCACAGTGGTGCCTGGTGCAGAAGACCTGCTTCAAGTGATTAGTTTTGGCCAGCCCATAGTAAAAGGCCACAAAGGTATCGAGATAGCCAAAAATATCAAAGAAGGACTTGACAAATTTGGCCTCCTAGATACCCACCTTTGTAAGGAAGGGAGGTTTAAGTGGCTTGTGGATGACACCGATGTGTGTTCCCAGCTTTTTAGGTTATTCAATTGGGGTCAAAATCATGAAAAGTTGGTTGAAGCATCTTTGCTTTGGAAACTCCATCTAAAAGATCTTGTCAAGTTTTCCGAAACAAGATTCGCAAACAGTCGTCGGCAGGTATATATCAACATTCATCATGACCTGCAAGCCTTCGTAACATGCCTAGAAGACAAAGTTGCACTGTCGTTTCAAAACTCATCTGATGGAAAATTGAGAGAAAAGGCAAATGAAGCAAAGCAACTTTTAGGAAAATTGCTGAATGTACGCTTCCTGTTAACGTTAGCTGGTTGCGCAGATGTTTATGGCCAGTATGGAAAGATAGTGAACGTCGCACAAATCGTTAATCTTTTGCCGCATGAACGCTTGGAGCTTTTCATGAAAGAAGTAAATGTTCTTGACCAGATGACAAATTGCCTTTCTGATCACAAGAACTGCAGCAAATATGTTGACGAAACAGCTAAGATAAGGTGTCTTTTTCTTCTTCTACATGCTGACCAAGAACCCCTAAAGACCAATGGCGATATTCAAAAGATTCCTGTTGTGGACCAGAGTGCTGTCATCGCTGCAGGTCTGCAGAGCCGTACCCGTAACATGGAAAGGCAAGCCACAGTCTCGCAGAACGTAGATGCAGAAAAGCTAGTCAAAGAAAGATTACAGATGCTAATTTCTACGTTGCTTTCCGGTCTAAAGGACAAAGTATTTGATGCTCAAGCAGTCACTGTAATCAGTCATACTAAGACCGTTTTGAATTTGCCAGGTATTGCAGCCCAGTTGAATGGTCCAGATGGTGGACACATTAAGAACGCTGTCATCCAAGGTCCTCTTTTTGTCGATGCTGTCCGTTCGGTACCAGTTATATCATTAAGTAACGTTTCGGACGATGAATTAAAAAGACAGTATAGAGAGTTTTTAAAACGACTTGAAGAGCTAACAAAGCAATATTCTCTCGAAGAGCTACGTGCACCAAACGAGCTCTTTTCGGTGAAATTGAAATGGTCATGCAAGCAATCAGTGTGTGCTGTGTCAAAGTTTCTTGTGAATCTGTACTAGAGTCTCTCGTGTCAATCTTTGAGAACCATTTCGATGCCAGGAGGAATATGAATGAAGAAAGTACTGNGAACGCTGTCATCCAAGGTCCTCTTTTTGTCGATGCTGTCCGTTCGGTACCAGTTATATCATTAAGTAACGTTTCGGACGATGAATTAAAAAGACAGTATAGAGAGTTTTTAAAACGACTTGAAGAGCTAACAAAGCAATATTCTCTCGAAGAGCTACGTGCACCAAACGAGCTCTTTTCGGTGAAATTGAAATGGTCATGCAAGCAATCAGTGTGTGCTGTGTCAAAGTTTCTTGTGAATCTGTACTAGAGTCTCTCGTGTCAATCTTTGAGAACCATTTCGATGCCAGGAGGAATATGAATGAAGAAAGTACTGCACAATAATTTTTGATTGCTATCAATGGCCCTCATCTCGCCCATGCTGATGCCGTTATCAAGGAAGCAATGAATTCCTACTGGCGGTCCAAAGGAAGCACATGGAATTTTTTCAGAAAAACTGTTTTGGAACAATTAAAGGAATATGCAGGTGGCTCCAAAGTACTAAATAGACTTCTGAAACAGCCAAGCAAACTTCCATTCATGGAAAAATAACCTTTTCATCTTCCTTAGACCCTGACGATCGATGAAAAACAACATGGAACTGTAAATAAAAAGAACCTGTTTTTCGGTCAATCTTATACATTAAATTGAACCTTTCGTAGAGATACTTTGTGAAAAAACGAAATCAAACATTTGGATGAGAAATCTAAGCTTTCGTAATATTTAGTCTGTCCTCTCCAACACTCTGATTCTATGTTTTTACACGTTAAATCACTCAATGTAGATAAATAGGCACAAACAGATATTTTATACATCCACCCCTTTAAAAATTTCACAGAAAGTTTTGAGCTAAATACCTAGGTTCCCAGAAAGGAAATAATTCTTTCCACCTCTGGCCATAGGTTCGGTGGGCTGTTTCCAATCTTGTTTCCTGAGAGAAACATCACCAGGGAAATGCATGACTTAGTGTTTACAGTGCGAAAATTTATTAAAACACATAAAACATTAGAGAAGCTCAGTGAAGAAGAAGGAGAGAGCCTGCACTCTTCTGTTAATCAGGAACTTAGGCAGCTAGCAAGTGTGAGGGACCAGTCTGAACGAATTCGCCTTGTTCTAGAAAGACAAGAACTAAGATCAAATGTGATGAAGTCATTGCTGAGGGCAAAGGCTAGACTTTGTGAAAGTTGCAAAGCCAGAGGAGATTGACATTTTTTAAGGAAAGGACAAGATGGGGGCAAGTACTGTCGTCATTGTGGTCCAGCTAAATTTTGATAAATAGGAGTCCTATATAATTAATTGTATATATAGAATACGAAGTGACTATTTGACCAGCAGCCGGTCACCAATTTCTAAAAACTATTAGGCCGGCAGTTGATCGCGCATGCGTATAGTATGTTTTAGAGTCATTGATTTTGCCTTTTGGCGCCCATTTTATTTTTCACAACACAAGTCAACACTCACAAGGAAGGAGAAGCGAAAGAAATTGAAAACAGGTACCTTTGAAGCTCTTTCAATGAAATAAATTACTTTTACTTTCAGAGGAATACACATTTAAGAAACTCGTAAGGAAAGTTTGGAAGCAAAAGTTGCCTAGAATTTAACGAACTGACTACCAACCCCGGACCCAAGTTTCTTATGAAATAATACCTGCAGTGGTGTGGTTAAAAATGGCCAAGAGGATGTGGATGCTGTCAAAGTAAATGAACCCAAAAGTCTGCCAAAAGCAATACAAGATATGTACATCCCAAACCCTCACAATGAGCAACTGAAAGTCTACAATAATGGGCTGTTCTGTTGTTCAGTTTGCACAAGTCATCTTATGAGCTCATCTCTCCCATGCAGTTCCAAAGTTATGTTATGAGCCAGCGTCATCAGAGATGGTCAATTGAAAAGGATTTCAAAGCAGTTAAGGCTTTTTCTTGAATCTACAACCTCAAAAGAATCTCGTGAAGGAAATGCCATAAATATCAGGAAATACACAAGTGGTGAAACATCAAAGTTCCTTGCAAAAGATGCAAAGAGAGCTGAGAACACTACTGAATATATAAATAGACTAATAACAAGTTAACTGGTCTGAAACAACTCATTCTCGATTTTAAATCATCTTTGTATGACTCTCAATATGTTGTAAAACCTTGGAGATCAAATGAACTTATGTATTATGATAAAAAGTTGGCAGAAATTAGCAGCATGATGGAAGATGTTTCAGATCTGGATGGAAAACTGAATAACACACTTCAATCACTAAAGAGAAAATTTTGCAGAGGAGATATTGACGTGGCAGAAAAGGAAAAGAAGGAGACAAGCAGAGAACGCAAAATCTGATGAGAATATTAAAACAAGTCGCCTACTTGCAAGATGTGCAGAGGTTATCAAGATGGTTGCACCTGCTGATTTTGCGAATCTTGATTGTCATCAAATGCAAAAAGAAAAGTGGATCACTTTGGTTATAAGTGATGCAGATTTTTCAAGTGGCAGTATAGATCTCAAACCAAGATATCAGTTAAATGCATTGATATATCTCATTTGTAATGGTGTTTTTGTTGGTAATGTGAAAGAGAATGCAGTAGTAGCAAGGGACAGACTCCAAGAGAATCAGACTGCAACAAAAACATAAAATGTGACAAANAATGCATTGATATATCTCATTTGTAATGGTGTTTTTGTTGGTAATGTGAAAGAGAATGCAGTAGTAGCAAGGGACAGACTCCAAGAGAATCAGACTGCAACAAAAACATAAAATGTGACAAAAAATAGTTCAAATGCAGAAAAAAAGAAAGAACTTGACAGACAAAAGAGATTGATGTCTAACTTTTTCAAGAAAACTGATAAATAGAGATAAATATACAAACTTAAAATATTTTTGAAAAAATTCAAAAATTTTGCATTTTTATTTTCAGACCCCAGCATGAATTTCTTTAAAAATTCCAGACCCCAATAAATTTACTCTAAAAATTTTCAGACCCCTCCTAATTTGCTTCCGCCCCGGTACCTGCAATAATTTATGACCGCTCCCTAAGGGTTAATTTCTAGGAGAGCCTATGCTTCAGCAGCTGTGCAAATTTCATTCACCTAACCCTAGTGGTTTCTGAACAAATTCTGTTCAAAACTGTGAACTTTTATGCGATTTATGTTAATTTATGCAAATTAGATATGCACGAATTATGCTAATTAGGTAAAAATTTGTATAACTTTTAATTCTCTTTCACATGATAGTAAATGTCATTGGTTAAGTTCTGAAAAAAAAAAGTTTTTCCTAATGGTATAGTGCCCCCTTAAATAGAATTTTTCTTGTGAAGAAGCTAGATTTGCTAATTTTCCATTGTTTTTGGTCGCCTAGCAACAAGTCACGTGACTAATTTATTACCATTGTTATATTTGAAAAGCTTATTGTCCAAATAACAATTGAGGTAAGTCTTATTGTTATATCCTGTGTATTCTCAGAGAAAAAGAGGGGGGCGAAAAAGGCCCCCCCATGCCAAAATGTCATTAAAATACCCCATGTGAAATAGGGTTAATAGAGAGGGGGCAGGGGCTTGTCAAAAAATTTTGCTTCGGAGGGGGGCTTAATAGAGAGGGAGGCTAAATAGAGCTTTTAGGTAGATAAGAAAATTTAGTTTGTCAAAATCAGTCATGTCATTCTCAAATTACAGGTGCTTTTATAAAAGTGCTTCATCTCAGAATCCTTCAAAACTGACCTAAAATCCTTGATCAAATTTTCTAGCAATTTAACCACACAGCTATAGCATAGGTTTATATCTTTAAATTTGCGTAAAAAGGTCGGTGTAAAATTCAGTGACATATTTCTTTGAGTCGAATGGCTTGAAAGAAACTTTAGCTACTTTGCTATAACTCTACCGTTGGACTTTTCAGAAATCTTGAATATTTTCGAAATTACAGCGTATTTCATATTTCAACTCATTTGAGGATGTGACGTCGTCAAATTTCTAAATCACAAACTAGAAGAGTGAAAGACTTTTGCTTGATACCATATTGTAGACGTTCATAAACTATGTTTTTCTGGAAAATTATTCAATGTTTTCTCAAAAAGTTTAGAAATTACGATGGTTGTAAGATTTTTTCAAAATTTTTCTTGAATTCTTAAAAAAGAAGAAAAGCACTCTAATTCTGAAAATATTGAAGATTTCTGAAAAGTCCAATGGCAGAATTATTACAAAATAGCTAAAGTTTCTTTCAAGCCATTCCATTCAAAGGAATATGTCACATAATTTTACACCGACCTTTTTAAAGATTTGAAACCTATGCTCACAGCTATCATATTCAAACTCTATATGTCTATCTTATCCCTCAAACATTTGCTAGGTATATAAAAAGGCTGCTGTATAATCGTTTACACTTGGGATTATCATTCAGCCTTTTTCGTCTACTTTCTATCCTCATGAGGCTTGATTGCCAAAAGATTTGATCAAGAATGTTAGGCCTGTTTTGAAGGATCTTGAGATAATGCATTTTTATAAAATTGCTTGTAATTTGAAAACGATACAACCGATTTTGGCCAACTAAATTTTCATATCTAAGTTTATATGTTAGCCACACAGTTGTTATCGTTTTTAAGAATCAGACAAATGGGTTGAGAGCTACAGGCTTTCAAACGCCTAAACATTTTTTTGACTCACCCGGTATATGATGTGAGAACAATAAAATAAAACAGGAGATGCAAGAAAGCAATGAAATTTTGCATATTCAATACTGTAACATTAATATAATAATTTGGCTTCCTGTCTCCCAGATAAATTATAGTATGTATCTGTATTATCTGTTCAAGGACAGGGGTATCATGGGGTGCCAACCCACTCATTGTCGCAGGAGTTTCATATCCGTTATACAAACTCTATCTAATAGTAGACACATTGGGAAAGTTATAATAAACTTTAACCCTATCATGCCTAGGGTATTTGATGCTCTAGGAAGACAAGGGGGGGGGCTGATTCAGCCCCCCTGTTTTATTTATGTTCTGTATATGCTAGAGCCTGGAGACTTGGCATGTGTATAGTACATCATGCGATGAACCCAAAAATGAAATCTATTTTTAGTTATGTCACGTGACCTGCTCATGACGTCACAATGTTGCATTTTCAAAATCAGTAGGGTTCAGTACTAAAAATCTTCAATCGTTGATTGTGAGAAAACGGAAAGCAGTAGGGACATCAGTCCAATTTTAGTGTATTCTGTGGATAAATAGCAATTGCTTTGTAAAGAAAAAGTAGCGAAAAGTGATGACGTCATCACAAAGGAATTCAAAGAATTTGCGCATGCGTAGTGCTTAAATATGCACAATCATGCATTTAAATTACAAAAAAACTGGTTGGTTAGATAGAGGATCAAAAGTAGTATATGTTCCTTGTCTTTCATCATTTTATCACATTAGCTGTAGATTTTAATAGGATTTATTCAAAATTTTACGCAGACATCTCTCGAAAATTGAGTGTGTTTACCCCCTGGAATGAATTTAATTTTTCTAAAAAATTAAAACTAAAATTATTAACTAGAATTTACGATGTTAGGCCGTAAACATCGACGTGTGCCCTTGCATTTGATTTGGTATTGAAAATCATTAAAGATTATAGACAGATAAACGCTAAGAACTATGGAATAAAAAGTTCGTGAAAGAAAGTCCGTTACTTTCACTTTCGCCTTATGCCAAAGTGAAAACCGCGGACTTTCTTTCACGGACTTTTTATTCCTTTGTTTTTTAACGTTTATCTGTCTATTGTCTTGAATGATTTTCAATACCAAATCAAATGTAAGGGCACACGTCGATGTTTACGGCCTAACATCGTAAATTCTAAAACATGTGGCCTAAATGAAAGGGATAAAGTCACGCCACGAGAATACAACTAAACTTTCGAAGAAGAAACCAACTGTACAGCTGACATGTTCAAGGGAGTGTATTTCCATCTTACTGTAAAGTTAAGAGGGAGATTCCAGATCATTTTTCAAAAAGTCCGTGGAGCCCAAAAGTCGCAGATTTGCGGCCACGAAAAAGTCCGCGAGGTCCGTGAAGTCCGCGGTTTTCACCTGGCCGATAATAAGGACAGTTCAGCAAATAAGACACTCAGCAACACTTCAGCAAACTCTCTTCAGCAGTAAGATAATAAGATATTCAGCAACGGTTCAGGAGATTGATGCAAGGATAATAACGACAGTTCAGCAAATAAGAAACTCAGCAAAGGTTCAGCAAACTCTCTTCAGCAGTAAGATAATAAGATATTCAGCAACGGTTCAGGAGCTGTGCTACATAAAACAATGTGGAGTGATTAATCTTCAACAAGTTTAAAGAATCAAAATGAAGTGTCAATGAAGGAAAGTGTGATGAACCAAAGTAATTCTGAATGCGACTTTGAGGGTATACCGTTCATCAAACCAATCTCCCTATTAGAATGTACAGATTCAGAAGATGAAAACCATCCAGAACCATCTAGAACAACAACAATGACAAACTTATCACTGCTGGAAAGATGCCAGTCTGAAGTCGAAACGGACCAGTCTGAAGTCGAAACGGAGCATTGGATAGAGGAGGTAATGTCATAATTTTCTTTTGATTGTTTTTCAAGTCTTCCATTAATATTTCCAACCATCAAACTAGAACTGCAGTTAATATTACTACCACGGCCACCATGTCCATTTATTTTGCTTCTTGATTAAATCTTATAAGTCAGAAAATTCTTAAGAAAGAATTTATATCAAAAATCTATTCATCTACCGCATGTATATAATCTCAAATATTGTACAACTGAAATATGCAATAGTTGTCAAAGGGTGAGAAATAAGACAGATTTAACTCGAAGCTAAAATAAAGAACCTTCAAGTCATTCATTTACTGTTGGTATTTGTGGACGAATTGCAAAGTGAAGATTTCTTCATTTTTTCCATTTTATGGATATTTAAACACGATACACCTTTCAGCTAGAAAAATTAACAAATTAATAACCTATTAATAATAAAAAGAATTATAATCGCTGCTCTACCAAGAGGTCGTGTTTGCGTCCTGTAGGTTCAAGAGATACTTTCTAAAACCTGTTTTAAAACGAGCGATTGATTCTTGTTCTCAAATATTGTCAGGGATATCATTCCAGTTTTTGACACCATAGAACTAGAAATTTCGCTTTGCATATTCTAACCTAACTTTGGGAATTTGCAGATCTCCATGATTTCAGGTTCTATACTCTGAAATCATGGATCTTTCAGTGAATTTATGGCGAAGATGTTCGGGACAGAGGGCATGCAAAATTTTATATGTCATGACTCCTTGTTCAAAGGAGAGCAGAGACTTTACATTGAATCATTTGCAACTCCAACCATCCTTATACTTGGCGTCCACTATTAGCTTCTTTGCCCTTGTGATTAATAAAAAAAACCTGAGAAAGATATGTCAATCTTAAATTTTCAAACTCTCCTCTCAATACCCGCACGTTTTTGCAAATTTGGATGGAAAAAATAAAGATGATCAAAAGCAAAAATTCCAAGGAATATAGTAAAAGATGATGAATGTTTACAATTTGCAAAATCTATAAATTTGACGTCTCTTTTATTGTAGCTTGAAGAAAGTAGACTGCCAAGACCGGTATCACAAAAGAGAATTCAGCAAATCAGCAGAACAAAAGCAGGCAGAGAGGAGCTAATGGAAAAGGTAGCAGCAGTCCAAGAATTCATCCAAGAGAGAATGGCAACACGATACAAGGTGCTAGCAACATTTGAAAATAATAACAAATTTGACATGCATATGATATGCCATCAGTGTTGCTCTAGATTTCGAACAACTCACTGGTCCGAGAGAGCTTTCTTTGGCATGGACATTATTTCAGAAACCTATGAACACTTTGCCACAGTGAAGCATAGAAATGCGGGAAAAACAACTAGTATGGACATCATGAGTTTTGCCACACCATCGAAAAGACCAGATAAAAGTGAATTCATCCCGAAGAAAAAGCAAAAAGCACATCGTTGTGAAGGATTTGGAAGGGGATGCAACATCAATCATGGCACATTATTTAGTGGAAAGCATTATATTGTTGGCAATGAATCTGCATGGGCAAGGGATTGTTTGGGCAGCACTGCCAATTTGTCTTGGGTCTGCGCCAATTGCAATCGTAAATTGAAGACTGAAACAGTCAAAACGAGATTGCAACGACTTGGAAAGAATCAAGTATCCATCAACCATCCATCCATCCAAGTATCCATCAAGTATCCTAACCCATCAAGTACCAAAGTTTACACCAACAAAACTATTTGATGCACGAGCACAAGTGGCATAAAAAGATGCAGCAAAGCTCAGGAAGCAGCAGAGCACGGCAACAAAAATATTAATTTCAACCTAATTTCTATCTAGCGGTTTGTGGAGATTTCCTTTAGTTTTCAAAGTTGAAATTTTACTTCACTCATTTCACAATAGTTTCCTATGTGGGAGATTTACATCGTTAATCTCCACAACGTTTCTCTGACATAAATCAACACTCAAAATATCCTACTGTGAAGATCTCCAATTTCCAATTGATTTTCAATACTGCGTTATAAACCTTGCCTGCGGCATACGCATGCGCTCAATTTGGGCGCCAAAAGTCAGTCTTTCCACTCAAGATTGCAAGCTGAAAGCATCGCAGATNAACTAGGCAATTTGAAGAATGACATATTTGGTCAAAATCATTTGTCAAAAGATGCCCCTTTTAACAAACATGGATTTCTTGAAGATAGTGCAAAATATACAGTTTATAGAGTATCCTTTTAAATCTTCCCCCTAAATTGTATACTGAAATATTTATCTTTGGCCCATAAAATATATAGAGAGTTTGTGTTCCGCAATTTATACCTGTGACTCAGTTCCGTAATTCCGCAGTTCCGAATTCCGTAATTCCATAGTTCCGTGATTCCGGATTCCTGAATTCCGTAGTTCCGGATTCCTTAAATTACACCCGTCGATCAAAAGCAAAAATTCCAAGGAATATAGTAAAAGAGAAAGTAGACTGCCAAGACCGGTATCACAAAAGAGAATTCAGCAAATGAGCAGAACAAAAGCAGGCAGAGGGGAGTTAATGGAAAAGGTAGCAGCAGTCCAAGAATTCATCCAAGAGAGAATGGCAACACGATACAAGGTGCTAGCAACATTTGAAAATAATAACAAATTTGACATGCATATGATATGCCATCAGTGTTGCTCTAGATTTCGAACAACTCACTGGTCCGAGAGAGCTTTCTTTGGCATGGACATTATTTCAGAAACCCATGAACACTTTGCCACAGTGAAGCATAGAAATGCGGACAAAACAACTAGTATGGACATCATGAGTTTTGCCACACCATCAAAAAGACCAGATAAAAGTGAATTCATCCTGAAGAAAAAGCAAAAAGCACATCGTTGTGAAGGATTTGGAAGGGGATGCAACATCAATCATGGCACATTATTTAGTGGAAAGCATTATATTGTTGGCAATGAATCTGCATGGGCAAGGGAATGTTTGGGTAGCACTGCCAATTTGTCTGGGGTCTGCGCCAATTGCAATCGTAAATTGAAGACTGAAGCAGTCAAAACGAGATTGCAACGACTTGGAAAGAATCAAGTATCCATGAACCATCCATCCAAGTATCCATCAAGTATCCTAACCCATCAAGTATCAAAGTTTACACCAACAAAACTATTTGATGCACGAGCACAAGTGGCATTAAAAGATGCAGCAAAGCTCAGGAAGCAGCAGAGCAGGAAACTAAAAAGGCTATCTGTTAAATGTGAAGAAATGAGAACGTCTTTGCTATCCCTTCAGAAAGGCAAGCTATCAAGCTACATTCAAGATGTGACAGTGAAGTTTAGAGAAGATTCAGGCGAGTCTCTAACAGGTGCAACTCTTGATGTGGGCAATGATCTCCTGAAGAATGCAGCAGCCATTTCCAAATATAGATTCAGACACAATGAGATTCGCAAAGCCTTAAGTGTCTTGGTCTTCTACAGATGCCAATCAAGTCTTATCCTCCTAAATAAAAATTTGCCTGAAATTTTCGCATCACCATCATTATGCAAGAAAATTTGCACAAGATATGACATGAAACTTCTCCAGGTGCCTGAGATCAATGTTATGAGGGACAGCATGGCTGTGAAATGATTTTTATGCGCGCGCAGATGTCCATCGAAACCGAGGCCAGGTGAAATTAGACTCATTACAAACGCTTCTTGTCTCAGCTCTAGAACTTTTCTTTTTATCTACACGTGGAGTGATGGCAGCAACAACAACGAGATAAGGTAGAGGACTCGTGCGAAGAGCTTACTTTCAAATTCGGCGAACAAAACAAAAACAAGACAGCGACACAGAAACCTGCAGAAGAAAGGCGGATACTCAAGACTGAGTTTACCCAGCTTATTTTCATCACAAAATGGGTGTTGTAAAGAGGTCAAGCTATATCATTCTGTGCAGTAATAATTTTGTGCAAAGCCTGGATCTTTCTGTTTTCAACTGACCTCGGATGGCCATAAACTCCCCCTGCATCTTGCCCACAAGAACATCGGCGTTGATAAATAACTTGGGCTGGCGAGCTAGCATTGTGTCAAACAGAGGAATTTACAAATATTTTTAGATGTATTCATGCTTACCCTGAAGTATAACGTTATTGTACGAAATATCAAAAATTAGTGTCGCTGTCGCTGAATCATTATCTATCTTGCCATACACGTATTTTTTATAAGAAACTCCTTATAAGAAACTCAACTCTCAGATTGCCAAAAAGTTAAGAAACTATTTATTTTAGTCAAAGAAATCCTTAGCATATTGTTACTTTATTTTCACTTGTCTCCTGTATCATATTACTTGGGAGGTACTTGAGTAGTTTCTAAACATCGGAAAGGCTTCAAAAACTTCGCTTTGGAATGTTCACGAGGGCACAGGAAGTAAACATGAAGATTGTTATGGAAGTCGTAAGAAACTCGTAAGAAACTCCGAGTACCGAAAATCAGATAATCTTAAGAAGCTTTCAGTATTGGCTCAAATTCTTAGTTTTTTATAAAAAAATACGTGTATGGGGTATACAAACGTGGAAACCGAAAGAAATTTAATTTCTCAGAGGGTGGGAGAATAATCCCTAAAATTGGATTTAAAAAGGAAAAATTTCTACAAAAATCTTAGGTTCGAAATTAATATCATTGATATGCATGAAAATAAGGAGAAGTTCACCTCCTATGTATCACAGACTGATCCCCCTGGAACTTAAACCAAACACAAAGTAATCTTTCCTTCCATAGACTGCGGACGGGGGTAAAATCTTGAACTCGCCGTGAGCTGTTGTCGTTGTTCTCTCTTTGTTTGTGGCTAGATTGTAAACAAACATCGAAGATGGCGGGCATTGAAATCAACATAAAACCAACAAGTAGATATCTAATTCCTACGATATCATCCCCTATTTTCCCGGCAGTACCAATACGATTTTCTCATAGCCAAATAAAATTTCGACCAACACAAAAAGTTTCCTGAAGAAGCTGCGGCCAGATTTTCAGCAAATGACATAGAAATTCGATCAATTTTTTCTCACTATTTTTCAGCCAAAATCTAGTAAACTCCAAATTTCTTTGCTAGTGAGGCCCACAACAGTCAAATGTGCTTCGGAATTGGGTCAAATGTACAACGAAGGGTCTATCTCTTCAGAAATAGTTCGACTGCATGTTTATATCACGGATTTCGTACACAAGGAAGGTTTACTTTGGCAGACCAAAACAGTTAGGCCGATAGCCTTGTGAAGATCACTAGCACTTCCACAAAAAGTTGAAATATGATCCCCTATTTTCTCGAATAGCTCACCTGGTTCAGAATGTTGCACATATCTTCGAGAAGATTTTCAGCGATGCTGGTGAAGAAGCTGCGGCCAGTTTTGGAGCATTTTGCAAAGCAATAACTTCTTGAATTTGCTCGAATTTCTTGTCATCATTACGATATTTATTCCAATGTTTTGAGGCATTTCTAGATGTTTTATAATCTTGCGCTTTCGTCCAAGTGATCTTCAAGTTCCAACCTGTAGATGTAGCCACGTGCCGACAACAAGAGATTGATTCCCTAGGGAGAGGAATCCTCTAAAATCTATTGATCATTTTTCCTGGCAACTTTCCAGATTTACAGATTCAACTAAATGCGGGGGCGCATAGTGCTGTAGGTCAGCGGCAAATACATTCCGCAGCCATGCTATGAGGGACATCAAAGAACATTTCAAAACAGTAAGATGGTTAGATGAAAGCAGAATTGGCCAACTAGGCTTTTGCCACAATGCCAGTCGTGTTTGAGAATTGGTCAAGCGCAACACTAAATTGAAAGCGTTAATTGGTTTATGTGCTAAGAAAGATTTGGAAAGTTCCTGGCACTTCTTTGAAGAATATGAAGATATGGAGTCAATCGTCAATGCCTTTAAGACCAACAAGAAAGCTGGCTACGTCACGGTAGGATTGACATATGCACTGCAGCATAAAATTCCAGAGGCAGTTAAATGCGTCATTCCTCATGACAACACACTCACCACAGGGGACATGATTGATTGGCTGGAAGCATTAAAGCAAAGATGGGCAGAAGAAAACTTCCTGCAGTCCTTTTCTGCTCAGACTTTGATGCAAAGGGGTTAAACTACAGTTAGCTTCATAGGAAGAAGGAGCTGTGGGTCTTGATGTCGATGACTGGTACATATTTGCCAGTTACCATGAGCATCAGATGCCATTTAATCCAATGGGAGATTCACGTCATGGTGTGAAGTTAGGCAGAGCACATATCCTCTACATCAACAAATGTTTCTCTTCTACTTGTAGTGTGGTTAATCTTCAAGATTTTGAGTTTGCGAGAATGGACATGCAGTCTGGGCTCACCAAGAGGACCGTCAATCCAGCTGATAGACAATTGGCCATGTAATCGGAAAAGGCAAGGAGAGTTGTATATGCAGTATGGCTGTCCCAATGAAATATTCTAACTATTCGAATATTCGGTGCTAATTCTACCGAATATTCGGTTATTCGGCGAATAGGGGCGTGGCCTGGGCGTGTATAGGGTGTGGCACCAAAAAATTCAAAATTTAGTATAAATAGTAAATAGCATTCTAGGTGTTCTCATTCAATAACTGCAGTTGAATTGTCATACAAATGATTGATTACAAAATAAATATATCACAATAAAGCAAATAGTCCTCAGAATAAAATAGCGTTCATGACGAAAGGCTTTTGTTTAAGAAAACTAAGCAGTTAACATTTTCAGGCAGTAAACTACAGCGTTTCTTTGTCACTATATTTCCTGTTGCCGAAAAAACTCTCTCGGAAGGAACTGATGTCGAAGGAGCACATAAATATCTTCGTGCAACGGCAGCAACTTTTGGCAATTGTTCTTCATTCCGCATCCACCATTGCAAAGGGTCGCTGTTTGGATGTAGTGGGGGCTCTTTGACCTAGCTGGTGAATTTGTCACGGAAAGACTGCTGCTCATCAAAATAATCTTCTCGCAGAGGAAGGGCCATTGCAGACTTCTTAGCTGGTGGATGTGTCTCGTCATCGGTGTTTGCGCTCATGTCTGTTTCATTACCATCAACAAGGTTTCTGGCGTGGTCATGGACAAGAAATCGCAAGGTTTCCTTGAGAAATTTCAGGCTCTTGTGACGTTGATCCATGCAGGCTGCTAATGCAATGATGGATTCAGCACCAACATCCGTCAGAAATCTTCTGCCAAGATCTGCAGATACTATTCGCTTGAAATTTTTCAGCAAGACACTATCTGTGGGAATCATTTTCAAAAAGTTGTTCTTCAGGCCATTGACCACATGAAGGACACAGGAAACAGACACGTTTTGCTCACTGGACATGGCGGTAGTGGCAATTTGTAGTCCTTGCAAAACAGGCAGCAATGAAGCTATTTTATTCCACTGTGCTGCAGTCAGTGAGAGGCTTTCCTCCTTGACAGCTGCTACAACGCTTCTGTCTGAAAGAACGGCTTGCACGCATTGCTTCTGTTCATCAAGGTGGTTGAACATTTCGTATACACTTGCACTGTTCCATCTTGTCTTGCATGATTGAAGCAAACGATGCTTTACCACCATGTAAAGCTCTTGTGCAGATTCCAATGAAGTTGCTGCTGATGTTGATTTCTTGAAAAAGCCAACAAGTTTCCCTGCCTTTTTATCCATTCTTTGACCTCTTCAATTGCAAAACCAGCATTGACGGCTAGCTGAAGGGTGTGGGCAAAGCAGGGCAAATCTTCCCAGTCTTCGTTTAAACTTCCGGTGGCAGCTTGATTGAATGCATTGTCTTGCACGCAAACTCTTATCTTTCCTTCAAGATTCCAGTCAGCCTTTGAGTTCCAAGGGTATGGCAATATTTTCTGCAGAATTACACTTGTCCAATTCGCTTGTGTCAAGAACTGCTGACTTAATTTGCCATTCTTTGGTGATGTAGTGGACTGTCACTGTTACATATGATTCAGTGGCTAAAGAGGTCCATGCATCTGTTGTTATAGCAACATCACTGACGTCATTCAAGGCTTTCTCCAAAGTCTCCTTCACTTCTCGGTACATCTTATTGATGCGTCACATGATCGTTTGATGCGACGGAACTTTATATTCTGGTTCCAAAAAATCCATCAGTTTCGAAACCCTTTCCCCTCTACCATGTAAACTGGCATCATGTCCTGGGCAACCATCTTCGTGATCAGAGACGTGATTGTTTCATGTCTGCCAGGATTACATTTTCTCTGCAAGGTGACAAAACTTGCCATCGTCGGCTGCACTTTTTGACTTTGAGTTGTCTTTGATTGGCTTGGTCCTGCTGCCCCTGTACTGGAGATGTTCAGTTGTTGCTGTTGTTTTGGCTGAGGTTGAGTAATGGACGGATGTTTACTTCGCAAATGTGACAGCATTGAGGTTGTCCCACCACAATAACTAAGAGTATTACAGCAAAGCTTGCATTTCACTTGTTTATCGTTCACTTTTTCAAATGACTCCCAGACAGGACTTGATGTTTTCTTGATTTTGACTTTCGATTAACAGTAGATTTTGTGACGAGTTAAAGAAAATTTGATTGAAAATAGTCAAACGGCCTCTTGTTATAAGTTAACTTGGTTAAATATATTATGGTAGTATGGCACAGATCACTTTGTCTATAAAGGGATCTCCCCCAGCTTGCTGTCCGACGAGATAACCAAATGAAGGTTGCTACGTAATATTTCTAAATAGCTATCAGAGCAGTAGAATACGCTCACAATAGTAATACATTTTACATAATGAGGTGTTCCAACCGCCCATTGTTTCGCTCCCACTGTCTAGACAAAGAAATTTCATCTACAGGGTGTCCCAAAAAAATTGTGCCCAGTTTACCTGAAGATTGTGACGAAATGGAAAAAGATTCTTGCTAAATTGTTGGATGATCTTGCTCTTCAGATGTTAAATTAAAGTTTGCTACCATCCCCGTAAAAATCCGTTGAAAAATGATGGAGCCATGATCTTCAGAAGACCAAATTTGTCTGATGACTGAAACCAGCGGTCGGCCATTTTGTTTTACTATTTTGCAGCGATAAACAGCTTCCTGGATGAACTGAAACAGCCCCCAATTTCATAGCTCTCGCAAAAATGTCAATGAACTCCTTGATGATTATTTGGATTTTTGCGAGAGTTATCGCATTGGAAAATTCTATTTGGGTTCGTCCATGAAGCTGTTCATCGCTGCAAAATAGTAAGACAAAATGGCCGACCGCTGGTTTCAGTCATCAGACAAATTTGGTCTTCTGAAGATCATAGCTCCATCATTGTTCAGCGGATTTTTACAGGGATGGTAGCAAATTTTATTTGAACATCTGAAGAGCAACATCATCCACAGGTTTGGCGAGGATCTTTTTCCGTTTCATCGCAATCTGCAGGTAAACGGGGCACAATTTTTTTGGGACACCCTGTATTTCATCAGTCACTCTATTCGCAATATTCACTTTACGTAACATGGCATTCTATTCGGATTATTCGCTATGTCAAGCTATTTGGTTTTCTTGGACTGATCATTTTGCATTCCAACTAGTCGACTAGTCATACTATCCGAATAATCGATCTATTCGACTGGTCATTCAATCCGAATAATCGCACTATCCGAATAATCGATCTATTCGACTGGTCATTCAATCCGAATAATCGCACTATCGGAATAATTGATCTATTTGACTAGTCATTCAATCCGAATAATCGCATTATTCGGACTATTCGGTTTGCAGCGAATAATCGTTTCACTTCATTGCTGTTTGAATAGTGATTAGATCACCGAATAGCGATTATTCAATCTTTGGTGGACAGGCCTAATATGCAGAGACAGACAATATAGCAACAGTGGTGTACTCCTTCATTTTAAGAACAGTTTTTGACATAATCAATTTGGAATGCTGCGACCTACCAATTACAAGAAAGTCCTAGACCTGATTGGAATGAGGAAGCTCTTGGAGGATAAAGAGTGTTGGGACAAACCGATGTGCCCACAATGGAAAACGTTTAAAGAAAGGAAGGTTCTTGTGATACCATAACATACAAACATGATTACGATGCAAAGAAGAGGATGTAGAAGCAGCATTTGACGAGGACAGCAATCTGGAGACAGATGAGCAGGAGTTGGACTATGTTGCAAAAGACCCTACATTTGCATATGATACTGATGAAACTGAATTGAATGCTGAATTATCGGATTCTTCAGGTTCGGACGATCTCTTTATTTCTGTCAAAAAAGGGAAGGGCCCAGTAAAAGAAGACTGTTTGAAGACATCATCACAAACGATTGCGTCATCATCGTATACTATATCCAAATTGAGTGAGGTGTCAAATACGGAATCACAGTCAAAGCCGTACCTGTCTTCTTTTGATGAATTTGAAAAGATTTGTGTTGTGGTCTGCTTGTCACAGTGAATCTATTATGAGGCAGCACGAATGCTCCCTTGAAAGGTCTAAATCTGCCTCAGAATTTTTGGATGCAAGGTTTTGTTGACATCTTCTTTCTAAAGACGATTTCAAATTGTTGGTCCATAGATTGTTAAGTTGTGTTCGTGGAGAATTTTGTACTTGCTAGCAGCATAGATACTCTATAAAGAATGGCTAGAAGTACAGCCAAGAACACTTGTCAAAATACAGAGCTTTGAATATTCCCCAAATAGCACAACAGAACGCACTAAAAGATGGTAGTTGATAACTGAAAGTGTGTCAGAGATTCAGCAGCATGACTATGCACTGTTGGTCAGATCCTTCCTTCAGCAGCTCTTACTTTCACAAATGGCGTCACCATCATTCAAGAAAGTTTAACCCTATCTGACCTGGGCGTTTTGAAACACTCAATGCCTGGGCGGGGCGGAATCCGCCCCCCCCCCTCTTTATTTCAGTTGTTATATCAGATATGACCACCTAACTTGGCACAAATGTTATTCATCATATAAACAATGATTATTTAAAATCATAATTCAATTAGCGCTGTTTTTGTTGTTGCTAGAGCATAATAATCATTATGATGTTGAATGACGTCATAAAAATGAAAGCATGTTAAAAGTTCATCAAACTTAACTTTTCACACAGAAATGAAAAATATAGATCAAAATATATGTAAATCTGTAAAACTTTGTGGTATTGCAATTTCAGCAAAGGCATTGTCCTCCAACGAAACATAATCTTCTAAACCNCTCGTAACAATAGTGGATGACGTGGCCGTTGACCAAAATTGATTGCAAAAAATGCTCAAAATACGAACTTTGAAAAGCCATAGAAAAAAAACTACTGATCGGATCCGAAAAATACTTTTTGTTTTGAAACCAGCTCGTCAAGTTCTATTAAATAAGCCAAACTCCCCAAAAGGTTTAGTGGCACTTTAAGCACTGAAGAGGTCAGCCTCAGAAGAAGAAGAAAAACCGCCTCTCAAACTCGGATATAGCTGACTTCGTCAGAAAACACAAAATCAAGACACACACCGAGCTATTTGCCATTGCTGAAATGAGGAAAGAAGAAGGGGAAAATGACATTACAGAGTTTTTGTTTTCACGCCCAGAAAAGCATTCGAGAGAGCTTATCAGCAAAACCTGGTTTATGAAAGATGCACCAACCAAGGTAGAAAGGGAGAATGTCCTTCGCATTACAGAAGTTGAGAAGGCATTGCAAAATGATTGTGTGCCGGGATGCAACAAACATTGGTTGGAATGCGCCCTTGAGGTTTTGCAATTAAACAACATAAACCCATTGGTTTATGCCTCCAGGATGAGAGATAGCCTTGTAAATGGCCGTGGTAAATTTAGAAACATGATTCTATTTGGCCCTGCAAACTGCGCCAAAACGTTCATGTTCAAGCCAATGAAAACCATTTTTCATGACAGGCTGTTTGAAAACCCCTCAAACGACAAATTTGGCTGGATAGGAGCAGACAAGGCTTCCGTAATTGTCCTTCCAGACTTTCGTTCAAACAAGGACTCAATTACTTGGAAGGACTTGCTACTTCTTCTTGAGGAAGAAACTGTGAAGCTACCAGCACCAAACAATCTGTAAGCTTGAGATGTAGTCATTGACAAAGATGTTGCAATAATTGCGACAAGCAAGGCCCCTATCACCTACAAAGGTCCCTACAACACTACAGATCATGATGAGGACGCGATGATGAAGGTCCGCTGTAATTTGCTCAAATTCAGGCACCAGTTCACTGAAGAAGAGCAAAAGAAAGCACAAGAAAGCAAAAGCCCGCGGTAGTTGTTTTGCTGAATTAGCCCTCATGAAAGAATGGGGTGGAACATTTTATAGAACACATTTTTTATTGCACAGATATATAACGCACATGTTACCACTTGTAACCACACATGTTACCATTAAGTTAATGTAAAAAGACTGCAAATATATGTTTCCTAACATGTTACGACATGTTACCATCATTTATAAAAAATATATATATATATCTTTTTTATAAATGATGGTAACATGTGGTAACATGTTGACATCATGAATAAAAGCATATAAAACTATGGTGACATGTGGAGTAACATGTGTGGTGAGATGTTAACATGTTACCAAGACACTTTTGTTACTTCATTTGAACACATTATTCATTAGATATATCTCATATGATGCAAGATAGAGAGGCTAAACATTGGAACTTCTACCAACCATTTCAACAATTTTGCTTCAATAATCTGTTATCTTTTCCATATAACCAATTATACATCAAAGAAATCTGTTTGTGAAATAAATTGTGCACACCATTAATATATAATCCGCATGCCTCTAGCTTTCATCACCATTCCAATTCTTTTATCCATAGTTTCAATTATTTTGTCAATTTTTGTTGCTGGATATTCGAAGACGGTTTTTTTTACACGTCTAGAGAACTGTTCAAAAGTTTTTTTTCTTATGTTCTTTTCCAATGCTTGCTTCTTTAATTCTCTGGTGATACAATTGAAGAAATTTTCAATTGGGTTCAGATCTGGAGACCGAGATGGTATTCTAAATACAGTTGCTCCAACAGAAAGATATGCATTCATGGCCTTTTTACAATTTTGACGTGGACAACCATCCTGCAAGAACCTTTTACCTTCTGGGTCAATGCTTTGCTCAAAGGCTTGTGGAAATGCAGAATATATTATCTCCTCCATTACATCACAATTTATTGGTCCAAAATACTATTCACAAAGGACAACGCCACGATTGTATGATATTCTGATCATGAAATTACTGTTCACTGCCCCCTCTTTTCTTCCCTTGGCTGTACACCCAAGTTTTAGTCCCTCACTCTTCTTTCTCCATTCACATGCCCTTGGTGCTTTCGCCCGATCTAAGGGAATTGTCTTGAACTCAAAACCTTTACCATCGAAATAAAATGAAATGTGATAGTTCCAAAGTCTTGTTCTAGTTTAAGTTTGTGTACCGTTCTAAAAAATTTAATCCTTTTCTTTAAATCCTGTTTTGTCATCAGCCCCTTCTTGCGTGATCGTAAATAAGAATATCCGTCGCTTCGTAAAACCCTCCTAATAGTACGGTTGGAAACTTGTTTTCAACACCAGCTTCGACAGCAATCCGTGGTGATGTGAACGAGCCATCGGAATATCTCAGCTTTGGAACTGAATGTGTAAAAGTCTTCTCTTATCTTTAGCGGAAAGTTTGGAAGGCCGACCTTTGTTGTGTTGTCTTTTATCACAGCGAGCGTCCTCCCCAATTGGCTTCTTTGCGTGTCTGTATATCGATGCTTTGCTGTACTGTGGGAACATTTCTAACAGCTTCGCCCTTCATACGTGAGCCTTCTAATATACTGCAGCAATTTCAGCAGAGTGCATTTCTGTAACTTCTCATCATTCATGCATTCTCGTGCCTTTATCAATTTCTATAACGTCACAATCGTCATGTTACACTTAGTTGGTTAATTTTTAGAAGTAACCAAATGTAGATGGTAACAGGCAGAAATAATTCCACATTGTTTTTGCCAGTGAATGATTTCTGAAATGCTACCATTTTGAATCCACTGCCGAGGCCCTTTGGCGGGAAAGTTTGTCATTCTCGCGTCAGCACTTTTGCCAATACAAAAACATTGCGCAATTCCTCACAATTTTTACGAAACCTCAGAAAAGACAGTAGAAGAACATAAATTATCAAGGTCTGTTATTTCATAACGCCTTATTTATCAACTATATTATTCCTATCATTTAAAAATAAGTTTTCTTGTCTTTCTATAAGGTATTGCAGCTTTTCTAAACATATTGCTCTCTTTCTTCCGCGTTTACCAGATGATATATATTCGCAGCAGCATCATCGTCAGTTGCAGCGAGGTCGCGGAATCGTTTAGGCCATGCGTCTTTGACAAAGACTTGCAAACTGAAATCGAATTTGCACGCTTCTTTTTAACCTGTATATTTCCAATTGCACCAAATATAAGTTCTTCTACTTCCTGTGGTTCAAGGACCATTTTTGCTGCCATAACTAACTTTATTCATCTTCAAAACTTTAATCTAAGACAGGAGCGAAATATCACACGTCCACACTGACTAGCCGAGTGCAACAAAAAAGGGGCATAAGATTTGCGAGAGGAATTCGTCGCTTTATGCCTCTGAGTGTGTGAGTAGTACTTGGCGTAAAAGTAGTAGTACTTACATGGAAATGTAGTACTTGATTTACCCATGTAGAATAGGGTTAAATGAAGCATTTTATTTTCTTTATCTTTGCATGTGCCATATGGCAAATTTCAAACTATTAATTGCAAATATGATTTGAAGCAACATTAAAAGCAAGCATGCATTTTTATCAATGAGGAAAGCATCCCAAATAGAATACTTGCTCATATGTATAAGAAAAGGCACCAATGCAGCAACACACTAGTTTACCTAGTGAAGCCTTACATAGGAAAAATGTCAAAATAAAGGTAAAGGATGCATATATATATATACCGGGTGTCCCAAAAAAAAGTATACAGATTTGGTCGACCCTAGCGATGAGAATTTAGCGTGAATCAATTCGAAAACATGTTTAAAACATACCTCGATAGTCAACTTGAACATAGATACCTCGTTTGTTGATATTAGTGCTTTGAGAGTTGAAATATTAATCTTCAAAGGACAAATTTGCCTCGACCTCCAAACCAGAGCTTTGGCGTTTTGGCCTAAGCAAATTCTTGAAGCACAGCGAATAAGTCAACAATAGATTTGAAAAAATTTGAAACAGGAGGAGAAAAATTAAAAACTGCACAACAGAAGCGTTAAAAAAGATAATTCACGTGTCACTTATCATCAAGGGAGCTCCGAAGTAAACTTCATTCATTTTAATATCAACAATTTATTTCACGAAGTTTACT
>REGM01000303.1:311554-323587 GCA_004194415.1 Aurelia aurita
TTCCCGAACAGCGCGTTTGCAGTATGAGCCAAAACCTAAAAGCTATGGTTTGGAGGTGGAGGCAAATTTGGACTTTCAAGATTAATGTTTCAGCTCTCAATGCACCAATATCAACAAACAAGGTATTTATCTTCAAGTTAACTATCGAGGATTACTTCAAAAATTATTAGGGATTTCTTTGACCTAAATTCTTGTCGCTAGCCCCGATCTAATCTGTTGCGATTTTTTTGGGACACCCGGTATATATATAAAGTGTACCGTCGAAGAGGGCCTAACTATTCAAAGAAAACAGGCATCAGTTTGGTCTTTTGCGCTTTTTTATTTTCTTTCATTGCTGATTAGTTTTGCCCACTAGGGCATCTTCAGAGCACTATTTATAGGAAACTGTATGTCCATATAAGGTTAATTAATTTATGTTTATCATTTCGTCCTTATAAGGTAAAAATGTTCTTGTCGTAGGTTGTTGTTGTTGTTGGCCTCGTTCTGGCTATTTTCCAGTTGAGTGGTGGTTCTTGTAAGGCTCGGTTCTTGTATCACTTGTCTTGTGTTTTCATGCTTTGTCCTTTGACGTCAAATTGTCTTTCATCGTTCTTTGAGCTTCGCTTTTCCAATTTCTGTCGGTGCTTTTTTTTATAAGTGGCTGATTCCGTGAATCTAAAGCACCCCGGGTGTACTTTACCCAGTTCGTTCTGTTCGGTTCGGTTCTTTTCATTAGGCGTTGTTCGCAATGCGATGTTTTCATTTTGATTTGTTGTTGTTATGAAGTTCCTTGTCTTGTGACGTCGGTTGTGTGTTTTCGTAGTCTTGCTTTTCTTTGGTTTCGTTCTACTTTGTTGTATGTCGTTCGTAGTTAGATGTTTTCCCTGTGTTGTAAGGTCAGGTGTCGGTGAGTTGCAGTTGTTGTTGTTGTTATCTTTCTTGTTCTTGTTGTAGTTTTTTTTTTCGAAGCGCTTCCTGAATCTTTGTAGGGGGCCATTCGCGTCTGCGTCCAGACTAAATATTATAAAAAATGTACCGTTGAAGAGGGCCTAACTATTCGAAGAAAACAGGCATCAGTTTGGACTTTTGCGCTTTTTTATTTTCTTTCATTGCTGACTAGTTTCGCCCACTAGGGCATCTTCAGAGCAACTGATTAATTCAAAGTTTCTACCTCTATTTATAGGAAACTGTATGTCCATATAAGGTTAATTAATTATAAGGTGCCTCTAAAGTTATCATACGGTACCATCTACTTTGGATTGTTAAATCTTAATTGTGATTTATACCATTTTTAGACTAATATTTGTACTGCTTCTAATAATCTATACTATATAGTAACCACTAATATATAGTGGCTAAAAGGGTGGGGGTCTCCACTCTTTGTCAAAAAATAACCTGTGGGTGTAAATGGGGTGTAAAGTTTCCACTCTCCTTGGTACCTCCATTTTTAAAGAAATCTTCTTCACTACCTCATTTTTTTAGAATTTTCTCCTTGCAAAGAAGCCTCATTTCCTCAGATTAAACATAACAGCCTCCTCAGCTCCTTGTTAAGCTCAGACTTATCCCATGTACACCCACTAACCTCTTTTTAAATTGTCTATTCTCATAATTAATGGGCAGCATATGTTATGAGGAAACATTTTACTGTTATCACTGTAGTTTGACTAAATTTCAATGCGTTCCTATTAAATTTACTGTATTACAGGAATTGTGCACAAGCATGGACAAAGATGCAATTGTAAAGAGACTTTGCTTGATGGCAAAGTTTTCACCAACAAAAACAGTACATAACTCTAGGCTCAAGTGTAAAAGAACACTGTTGTCACATATATATCCTCACTCTGTATTCAACGTAAAATGCAATCTACTGCAATACAACTACGATGGCGGAACTGAGGAAAAAGATCAAACACTTCGCAGAATAACATTCAATGATTGTAATGATAGGTTGTACACCAGAAGCTTTGAAGTGAAGAATATCCTCTACGCACCAATGGAAACTACTATGTTCCAAACGATAGATATGAAGTTGACCAACGACTGAGATCAACCTATAAATCGCAACCACTTAGATAACGAGGCGGAGTAAAAACTAGATAAGAAGAAGAGAGTTGTGACTATTTGTTGTGACTTCATCAGAAACCCAGTGAATGCATTCGAATTCCCTGTATTAGCATTAGCTAGTTATAATGGTCGAAAGATTTCTAGTAAGAAAAAGAATCCGATAAAACATCACGTAGCATTCACACCACTCCAAAGATTCCACATTGGGATCCGAGACAAAAACATGAGGTGAGGACATCACTACTAGGTTCACAAATATATCTATAGAACTATTGCTCACCAGGAACTGTGATCGTTCCGTCTGATGGGAATGGAGATGTATTACGAGTTATCTGATTCCTATTATATTGATCCGATAGAAGACGATGAAGAAAGGGTTGATTCTATATTTGATTGGACCATCAGTTTAAAATATGGTTGTAAAGATACTCAAATTGGATTCGAAGACAAAAACTTGACTCGGTACGAGAGAGAACGCCCCGTAAAAAAAGTGGAGATCGTATGATAAACCAGATATCGATCAGCACATAACCATATTCGAAAAAGACATCCTAGCCAAAAATATTGTGAAGGTTTCTGTTAGAGATGTTATCAACAACTTTAAAGAGCCACTGCTGACATGTGTTCTTTGCGCGTGTGTCAATCCCACAATGCACTTCTTCGCTGACTTTATGGGTGTCAGAAAGTGTTTTTTGGCCTTGCATGACAAAATTATGAGTGAAAGGAAATTCGGTCGGCCAAAGCGGCCAGAAGCCAGAAAACATGTGTATTTCTTTGAATCAACGCTAAAAATTTGGAATGAACGCAAGAAAGAATTGTCTGGCAATGATCATGTTATGACAAACAACGAGTTTGCAATTTTATTGTTAAACCAGTTAGGCACAGGAAATCTGGCGGTGCAGACACAATATGAAGGAAATATTGCCCAGGAGCACAACTACTTCGAACAGGGGATTGAGAGGCAAAAAGAAGATCAACAAAGCAGGTGAATGCATAAAAGTAAATATTTATGAAATTTTATGTGCAATTGCTTCGAAAAATAGGAGGCCTTCGTCGATTGAAATTTGCCAACCTCAGATGAAATTGGGTCAAATGAAATGTGTTAGATGAAACTTCCTAGGACAGACTACCTGATGATGATGAAATGTGTTTGTTTCTACTTTTTGTGTACAGTTTCAAATGCCCGGGTGTTCTTTGTCGTATTACATGGGGAAATAGGGTATGCGTTAGGTGTGTAACAGTAGTTATTTCAAGGTTCAGTTTCTTGTTTGAGATTGATTTACTGTTATTTAGGTCATTTTTGTACATTTTCTAGGCCAAGCCATCTGCCCAGTTGTGCATCATCATGTGCAGTTGTTAAATCATCTTTACCATCTGCTACTGTTTCTGTCATGTCTCCACCACCAAGTACAACATCTGCATGTATGGGTAAGCATTCTTTTTGTATCAATTTTTTATGTTTTTACTGTGTTTCAATGAATTTTGACACAGCAGAATTTCATACAACTCAAACCAGGCATGATGTTTAGTGTTGAATTATAATCTCTAATGCACAAAAAGCATACAGTAGATACAATATGGAATGCTGCTTGGAACCTTAATCTGTTATCAAAATACATTTTGATACACAGTTTACATACACAGTTGAAATACAGTTTTGGCTTTCATATTTTTTGCTTGGGTAAAAAAATGGATAAGAAAATATATAATATATATTTAATTTTAACATTATTATTTTAAAATATATTTTTATATTTGTTTCAGAAATACGAAGAGAATTAACACCTGTTACAGAGAAAAACCAAAGGAGACAAAAATTGGAATTTAGTGGCATATTTAATGCAGAACAAGAGCAAGCATCAGAATCATCGGAAACAATTTTTGGCAGCACACTTCAAACAGATATCACTACCTTGAGACACACAAGCATGAACAAACAACTTGGACAAATATCTGGGGATCCCTTTGTTAATGAAAGCTCTGAATCTGAATCAGACAGTGCTTCTGATGTCTCAGCTTCAAGCAAAAGTATATCTGGTACCAGTGATGATTATTTTTCAAGTTCAGAGGAGAATGATGGTATAACACAAGATGAAATAGATGAAATATCAATGCATCTGATTGAAAATGCCAGTGGAGATGTCGGTACCAATCTTGCATCCGTAATGACTGATCTAGATTTGTCCAGAACATATTTTGTTGAAAATAAACAGTGTGAAATGTCGATGGAACTTGAGACCACCTTAGAAAGACACACAGGTGAAATATATGCCCCTTCAGAGGCTAATTCAAAGGAAATGAAATCAAAGATACATCAGGCAATGGCAGAGCTGTATCCCATAAATGTTGAAAATGAAGACTATAAGCTTGCGAATCAAGATCGGTTCTTGGTGTCACTGATGAAACTACAGGACTTAAAGGGGAACTTTTGCATGGACAAATTGACTAATGATCAACTATGCAATGCAGTTTTAAAGTTTGAAAGTGATATCAGGGGATGTACGCTAAAACTTCGGTGGTCGTATAAAAACAACCACTTTGGAATGTGGATTTCATCTGAGGTAATTGCAAAATCTCATCATGCTGATATTTACCTGAATGATCTGTTAGTCACTGCCTGCATATTATTGTCTGGAAACAATTACTCCAAATTTGCACTGTTTTGTAAGTTTCTTGGCCTTGCTATCCCAGATCAGTTGGTATTTTGCAGAAATCAGAGAGTGTTTTTCANAGGTTGAATATGAAGGAAGATATCAATTTTAGGTGTGGCGCGTGTAGTGGCCAATCGCGACAAATTTCAAAAGTTTAACTGGTCGTAATTCCAAAGCCGTTTGACCAATCAAGAAAATATTTGAAATTCAGAAATAGATTGGTTCTCTGAACATACTACTAGATTTCAAATAAAACCCATGACATAACTTTCAGATTTTGATTTTTTTTGGTTACATTTGACATAGAATGTCCCGTTGGTACCAATCTTGCATCCGTAATGACTGATCTAGATTTTTCCAGAACATATTTTGTTGAAAATGAACAGTGTGAAATGTCGATGGAACTTGAGACCACCTTAGAAAGACACACAGGTGAAATATATGCACCTTCAGAGGCTAATTCAAAGGAAATGAAATCAAAGATACATCAGGCGATGGAAGAGCTGTATCCCATAAATGTTGAAAATGAAGACTATAAGCTTGCGAATCAAGATCGGTTCTTGGTGTCCCTGATGAAACTAAAGGACTTAAAGGGGAACTTTTGCATGGAAAAATTGACTAATGATCAACTATGCAATGCAGTTTTAAAGTTTGAAAGTGATATCAGGGGATGTACGCTAAAACTTTGGTGGTCGTGCAAAAACAACCACTTTGGAATGTGGATTTCATCTGAGGTAATTGCAAAATCTCATCATGCTGATATTTACCTGAATGATCTGTTAGTCACTGCCTGCATATTATTGTCTGGAAACAATTACTCCAAATTTGCACTGTTTTGTAAGTTTCTTGGCCTTGCTATCCCAGATCAGTCGGTATTTTGCAGAAATCAGAGAGTGTTTTTCACACCTGTAATCTTACAAATGTGGGAGACAATGAAATCAAGTATCATTGCTGTGTTACAAGCATATAAAGATCGCATACTTGGAGGGGATGGAAGGAATGATTGGCCTGGCTTTTGTGCAAGATTCTGTGTGTATGTCACCATGGAGTTAATAAGCAGGGTAGTTCTCCACATTGAAGTGCTGGACAAGAGAGAGACTGGTGGCATCTCAACAAATATGGAGAGAGAAGGTCTTACCCGTACACTGATGCTACTTATGACATGTTTGGATATATCAGAAATTACTACTGATGCTTCAACGTCAATTATGAAAAGGATCAAAGAGCTTAAAGGTAAAGACATTATGTATATATATTTTCCCTTTTGGAACCTACATAATATCTGTTCATTTATATATATAATATGTGATCATTTGACATTTAAAATTGTGGCAGATATCTTGAGTTGTCAAAGGTTGTTTTTGCTAGGTTTACAAAGTTTCCCAGTTTTTAAGGGATGTTGGCATTTCAGGGTCATTTACTGTTATTTCCAAGCATAGGGGCTGTAAGAAACATTCTGACAGGGTGACGGTTTGAGTGATTCAAGAACTTGAAGGGTTTGTGCAAGGTTAAAAGGATTTGTAAAGAGGAAATGTCTAGAAATATCCCATTCATATTGAAGTTGAACACGCACACACAGTGAAAAATAAATAATCAAAGAAACAATGCTGTGTCTGAATGTTTCTTTGTTCTATTTATAGACAAGCCATTTACCATTGCAAATTCCCTGTTAAAGTAAATGATGTAAGAAATATGGTGTGGTTTACCATATAAATAGGACAAAGAACAAACTGACACATGACACTGTTTCTCTGGCTTTGTTTTGTTAGTGCACCTGTTTGAGATTATCAAGTACAAAATGCTATTTATAAATCCATGGGATCTCATAATTTATATCAGTTCACTCCCTTTAATAAGTTCTTTATTTTAATTTACGATTTTTAGCTCTTCCTTCTTATTTTCTTTACTGTCAAGATGACTTTTCCATTTCCCTTGATTACAGGAAATTTTCAACCCACCTTGTTTATTGCAGACCAGGGGGGAGGGGGTACTCTGGTATAATTAGGATAGGGGTGTTCAGGCAAGGGTGCTAAACATCAACCTGTAAAAGTAATATCTGGCACAATAATATACCCAAACAAATAATGTTGCTTACCCTACATACCCTAAACTTACTGTATGCAGTCATCACCTTAAATCTATAGAAAAGTGTCCTAACTGACAGACTTCACGTAATGTTTTTGGATACTTAACTTTTTGGATTTTGATAATGTTGCTTGATTTTCATTTTGTTGGTATAAAATCCAGGATTTCATGAACCCAAAAAAATAATTGTACAAATGACTGACCCAAAAATAACTCTTGCCCAAATTTTAGACCCAAAAAAGTAGCCTGCACATCCCCATCCTAAATATACCAGAGTACCCCCTGGGGCACCTGTATATTCTGGATTCAAGAATATATATATATTTTGTTTTTACTAATTTCAGACTTCCATCCTGAACTGTCAAAACTAAAAAACTGCCTCGATGTTTGGCATGCTGCAAAAAATATGTCAAAGAAACTTCACAAAGCTGCACAAGACAAAGATGCAAAAACCCTGAAGCCTTGGATAGTAGGGATAGTCAATCACTTTTGGTTTGCTTGCGAAGTTTCAAATGGTGATGCTGAAAAGCTGAAAGATGTTTGGATAGGTGTTTTGCATCATGTATGCAATGAACACACATGGGTAGAATCTGAGTGTTTGCATGGCCCTCTTTCATCAACAGAACCAAAAGTATTCCTCACAAAGAATTCTGTAGCTTTGGAAAAGCTGAGGTCAGTAGTACTTGATCGAAAGCTTCTGTCAAACTTGTCGTACTACTCCAAATTTAGGCACACAGGCATAATAGAGAACTTCAACAGTATGCTGATGAAGTATGCCTCAAAAAGAATTGAGTATGACTATCCCTACTTCAAAACAAGGATAGCTTTGGCTGCTATAGACCATAACATGCATTTAAACAGGCCATTGGTCACAACTAGAGATGGCAAACAATGCTTTAAAAGAAAATACAACAAACGCTCAAGAAAATTGACTGCTGATCCTGTAAAGGAGAAGAAACAGTTCCCATATATACCATTCTGTCTTGCAAAAATTGTTGCTGAACGGAAAGAAAAGAGAGATACTGCAATGGAAAGACTGGTACGAATTCCTAATGATCCCAAACTGATATCCCCAACTCTAGATTTGGTCAACAAGCCACCACCTACCAGACAATTAGTTGAAGAGAGGTTGTCAAGGATGCAAAAGAGACAATGAAACGTATGCAATTCAATTGCTTGTTTTTGAAATAGAATATTTTTTAACATATCTACTCTCTTTTTAGAGGACTTTACCAAAGACACACTGCTAATTAGAGGATTTAATAATAAACTGATAGCAATGCTGCTGTGTATGTTACGTACATAAATTTTGTCTTTAACATGCTTTAAAACCCATACAGTAAGGCCCCGCATTTAAGAAACCAATTTTTCACACCTTAGCCTAAAGTGTTTCTTATGTATGTGGTACTTTTTCATTCTTTAGGCTAAAAGTTTCTTAATTCTTTTCTGGAAAGTCCTGGAAAAATAGGCTACAACAGAATGGGATTATGTATAGATTTAGCCCTATGAGTATGTCATCAATGATTGTCAAGAAAATAAAATAATCACATTCTCATAAAATGATAAAATAATGCCACAAGGCATAGAAAACTACACTTTTTGAGAGAACTACTGTATAGAACTGTAAAGATTGTTTTTTTGTTGCTTTTAAAGATCTCTTAAGAATGTTGTTCCATTTCTATTTTATCAACCAAAATACAAGAAACTTTATATTTGGTGTGAGCCTCAAGTGTTTCTTATAAGTAGGGAGACTAATTATTTTTCAGTAGCCTAAAAGTTTCTTTTAAGTGGTTTCTTAAATGCGGGGCCTTACTGTATATTGATCCGTTGGTGATGGATACATGTTGCGAACTACAGTAAGGACACAAGCAGGTAAAATTCGCCGATTTTCTTTGCCCAGATGACCATATATCCACAGAGCAAACTGTCTATAGGCAGCCTTTCTGAATGAATTCATTGTGAATGTCATTTGATCTGCCCTAAGATCACATCTTGCTGTGATGTTCAGCTTCAATACATCCCTGTCAAGACACAGCTTCTTAAACATATAATATGATGTGATGAATATTGCCCTCTTGCAGCATTTGTTCTCTTCTTCCTTTCCCATGTCAGTGCATACACCGCATTTACACCAGGGTAAGGCAGTGGGTCTGGTTACGTCTACATTTGGATTTTGAACTACGTGCACCAAATCCTGAACACTTCCTTCCCCAGTCACAGCAAGCTCAAGTATGATGTTATGCAGTGTCTCAACTGGAAGATCATGGATTATGGCCTAAAAATATTCATGAAATAATAAAAAGTAATGTTATATATATCAGCTATAATTTGACTCATTATTGACTAATGGAACGGTTATATGTACATGAATATTTCAAAGAGAAAGAGAAGTTTTTAAAAACAAACTTTAGAAACTTTGTACTGTGCAATGAGTATTTTTGTGCACAATTTTTGAGATGCTATTGGAGAAACAATAGTTCTATTGTTTATAATTATTCTGGTGCGCACTTTGCTAAAGATTAAAATCTGGATTATTTTCTCATGCCTCCCTCTGCCAAACATTAAAAAAAAGTCAAGATAAAATCAAGAAATGTCACAGCAACTTTGGAATAAATTCATTATAAGGGCCTGTTATAAGGGTTGAGAAGTGTGTTATGTATTTTTATAGAGAGGTAAAAAACAGTAACATACTTTGACTCTTTGCTTTGCCTGCGTGATTTCTTGTTCCATATTTATGTGACCATCTTGAGGAACTTGGTCTACTGATCCTGGCTAAAATGAAAAATTCCAATTCATCAATTTGGATGGTAGTACAATATCTACAGTACTGTGATCCCTCAAGGAACATTTGACTATTCTCTTATAATTGGCTGCTATGAAAAATTTGAAAACTTTTTATTTCATCAGGGGTGACATTTTTTAGACCTTTCAGTGGAAACAAAATGTATGCTCCTTACCTTGCCGTTTGGCACCACTCTACGACTTTGCCACGCTTCTTCTTTCCGCAAACACATGCATCTGTGCAGGCCAAATTTGCATCCTTGCAAGGGCATCCACGGCGTTTTCCAGACCTTCTAGCACAAGTGCTCTTACAGACACAAGTAGGCCTCTGTCAAATAAAAAACACTAAATTAGCACCAAAGTCCGACGACAGCACTAAAAATATACTGTTGAATGAAGCGTGAGACTTGTTCCTATGTAAATATTTGTCATATAAATATAAGGTAAATATTCAACTATGTATGGTAGGCCCGCGGTTGGCCAAGCTGTTTTACCAGCATCTGACTGTCTGACCTCGGCCTAAATAACATCATCAACAGGGAACTGTTCGGGAAAAAGAAACAACAACAAATTAGAAAGAACATCGGCAGGATATAGTAAGAAGCCTACCTCAATTTCGCTGTTGCCTCCTTCGTCAGTATCATCATTTTCTTCGTGAACGGCAATGGGTGATCCGTAAATATTCGTCGCCATTACTGTTTGCCTCCTTTATATTTTCTAGGCACGCAAAGCACTTATGTCAGCAGTGGCTCTTTAATACTATGACAAAGACTTGAGACATTGGAGATACATTAACTATACCCCATGACTAAAGACATTGGAGATACATGGCGTGCCCAATGGGAAGAATATTCTTATNTTCGGGAAAAAGAAACAACACAAAATTAGAAAGAACATCGGCAGGATATAGTAAGAAGCCTACCTCAATTTCGCTGTTGCCTCCTTCGTCAGTATCATCACTTTCTTCGTGAACGGCAATGGGTGATCCGTAAATATTCGTCGCCATTACTGTTTGCCTCCTTTGTATTTTCTAGGCGCGCAAAGCACTTATGTCAGCAGTGGCTCTTTAATACTATGACAAAGACTTGAGACATTGGAGATACATTAACTATACCCCATGACTAAAGACATTGGAGATACATGGCGTGCCCAATGGGAAGAATATTCTTATATATTGTGGACAGTTGGACTACATATTAGTTGGTAACATTAGTACACCACTACTTTTATTCTCATCGTTGACAGCAAAAAAGCATTTCATCCACTACGTTCAATTTAATTCACTCCAGTACTACTCGTTATTAGGTAATCAAATCAGTGAATTCAACATAAAGATATGTGACAAACAAGGTAAAAACATTTGATTCTTTGGTGAGAACCCAACACTTGTACTTCATTTGAGGAAAAAAGTGTATATGTATTTTATAACGAACAATTTAAAACATGCAGAAGAAGCTTGAGTTAGTCATGAAGTTGTTAATATATAATTTACATCTAATTACCGAGTTTGATTGTTGTATTTATAATATCACTTAAGATAGAGTGTCCAGATATATTAATGGTAAAGCTACCATTGTCCTCATCGATCTCATCAAAGTATGATGGAGGCACGACCATTCTCTTGTTGCTGCGTACTAGAACTACACGCTCGTCGCATAGTAGCGGGGCTGGTCAGTTGCATCAAGCCACTTTCCTTTAATTTTACCGTTCGTTTTTACTTTCGAAGCACATCTGAACAGTCTATATGAGTCAAACTTTTTCTTTGTTCTTTTGCTTTGAAGTTTAGAAACCGTGTATAACATGGCCGCTCTGGGTAATCAGTTACCCCATGCGTTTTCTTCGAATGCAATAAACATCAGACTTCTTTTACACAACGAAAGTAAATCTTAAACTTCGAAATATATCGACTGACTGAAGTCTAACTCATTACTCAAAACTGATTATGTGTTAACGACACAAAATACTGTCTTAACGATACAGATGCAAAACCGCTATTTGCTACACTTGATCTTTTTCTTTCTAAGGTGTTTTCTAAAATGTGTTAGAGGGTTGGTCGATTCCTGAGCCCGAATTATGTTATTACTTGTTTTGAGATCTTGCTAAGTAATTTGGAAGCCTTTCTAACAAACATAGATTAAATCTACACTTAGGGTATTAAAATACAAGGTACGTTTATGAAACTTTTGGTTTCTTATAAAAAAATGAGTGTATCTGATATCACTCGTCGATCTCAGTTTGCGAGAGAAAAACCACATAGTAGCGGGGCTGGTCAGTTGCATCAAGCCACTTTCCTTTAATTTTACCGTTCGTTTTTACTTTCGAAGCACATCTGAACAGTCTATATGAGTCAAACTTTTTCTTTGTTCTTTTGCTTTGAAGTTTAGAAACCGTGTATAACATGGCCGCTCTGGGTAATCAGTTACCCCATGCGTTTTCTTCGAATGCAATAAACATCAGACTTCTTTTACACAAC
>REGM01000304.1:0-15417 GCA_004194415.1 Aurelia aurita
CGTTATCGTTACTGCATAAGAGGCACATCTTCCTTTGATCTCCAAAAAAGTAGTACATTTTCAGTCTTTGGCTAAACATCTTACTCACGTTGTAAGAATAACGGTGGTATAAAATATAGGTACACAGTTATCGTTACTGCATGAGAGGCACATCTTCCTTTGATTTAAAAAAAGTAGTGAATTTTCAGTCGTTGGCTAAAAATCTTAGTCACGTTGTAAGAATAACGGTGGTATAAAATATAGGTACACCGTCATCGTTACTGCATGAGAGGCACATTTTCCTTTGATCTAAAAAAAAAGTAGTGAATTTTCAGTCGTTGGCTTAAAATCTTACTCACATTGTAAGAATAACGGTGGTATAAAATATAGGTACACCGTTATCGTTACTGCATGGAATGCGTCAAGATCAAGTATGGAATTCAGCTCGGACGCGGTTTAAAAACCTTTCTTCTGCGAAGGCAAACATACACACAGGAATACAAGGGAGTCAGATTCGAAAAAGCGGTTGGCCTAATTTAATTTAGGCGGTTGATGAGCTCACAAGACAGGAGGGAGAGACAAAACAAAGAAGACAACAACAAACAAAACAAGGCAAGTAAATATTTATTTATTAATTACTTAATCGGTGTCCTGACACCCTTGCTCGGACAGGGGGCATTTCTTTGTTCCAATAAAATCAATAAAATTGACTAGAAAGTTGTTCTTGTTGTTATGGGCACTCTCTCTGCCTCGTTACGGTAAGATTTGCGTGAAGAGGAGGTTAACTGGTGGCACAAAAAATAACAAATGGCGGACGATGTGCTTGTTTTTTAGCAGATTTTCATTGTTTTGCAGCCGAAATTAATTGAGAGGAACAAACAAAGAGGCATTATAATATCTGTAAGGTCTTAATTTGAAATACATATTTAAATAAAGACAATATTTCCGTGGTAACATTGCATTAAAAGCCACAACACGGACAGATCACAAAGAAGAAGTTGCCTTACAACAGGCCCACCATCTCACTCACTCATCAGCCCAGAGCCAGTCAGCTTACCATCATAGCAAGACGTGAAAAAATCATAAGGAACTCATTGCTCAAGATCTTTTACAACTGTATGCAAAAGGGAAGAAGAAAGGTGCTTGACATAGACATAAATAGATTTAGAAGCTAGAAAAAGAGTCGTCGGATGAAAAGTCATTGATGGCTTTCAGAATAAATGCTTTCTCCCTGTCTCAAGGGAAATTGTTTTTCATTTTGTTTGGAGCTTGTGTTTTGGCATTGGTTGTTGGTAAGATGTTACATAGTTCATTATTTATCTGAGATATGGAAAAAGGACTTAAGTTAAACAAGTTCAGAACAAGACAGCCAGAGATTTTGAGACACATTTCACATTTGCATACGTAGAGAAAGTGAAAGTTGACTAGGGAAAGGATCAAGTGCTTCTCAAACTTGGTACCAGAGCTTCTTAAATTTTTGACCTTCTTAGTACAACTATTAGTTTTGTAAAATTCAGTTTCTTACCACATAAAAACATGAAAGCCTGTTGCCCCCTTTGACCTCCTTAAAAATTTACCGCCAAGTAGCAATGGCATAACGGAGACACTCAGGGCCATTGGGAACTAGGTGTGGATGGGGACCTTATGCAGTGACAGTGAAGTGGTCATGTTATAGGGGTCATTAGAGAAGTGAAGAGAGCTCTAAGGGGAGAGTGCATTGGGTACTTACCGGAAAATTGTGAGACCACACCCTTCTTCAGAACCTCAGAAAACGCCCCATTTGCAAGAGACTGATTGTGGTGGCATAGGAATCCATGTGTGAATGTGGTGTCCAGCATCTTCTGAAACTATGGTTCATATCGTGTTTGTTAAAGTTCTTGAAATGAAATAGATACAGTGGCTGCAGAGACTTTGTCAAATATCTGAATCTTAATGTGGGAATGTATAGTTAATACAGACATAAAAGAAATTGATTCGAAAGATTCTATAGGGTAGCAAGGGTTTTTGAGATGAGCTTAAAACTATGGTTTAAAGAAGCCTTTTTCACAATGGTCATAAAGAACAGCCTATGAGAAGATTCCTTTGGGGCCCCTTTTGGTTGGGGACCCTTAGCTATTGAACTAAGGTGCCCTAAACTGCGTTATGCCACCACCAAGTAGTGATATTGTGATGGTAAAATCTATACAATGTAGACAGTATTACGAATGTATTATTGGGTATGGATTTATGACGTAAAACATTATATCTGAGTCTTAGCTAGTTACAGCGAGCTGTCCCGACTCCACTTTTGCCTTCTCTGTGCTAATACAGGTATGGAGATTTCTGTATTATGAAAAGCAGCTAGGCTTGTAAAACAATGCAATGTTCTATGTCACAGATTGACAGAAATGAAAGTTTTATTAAATGAATCCAGACTGGAAAGCTTGACATACAGTATGTGGGGGTCAAGTTACGAAAAATAAATTAATAGAACCTTTGGCTTCTTTCATTTTGCGCAGGCCAGATCTTGGGCCAGCATATGAAACTTTTCAATCTGGAATATGAATCAAATTCTTTCTGGACCCTTTAATTTTTTCTTTCTACTGTAAGTCTTTGATTTCTTATTCCTTTGTTTAATTCTAGTATCGTTTGGTAATATAACAAGGACTGACTATGATTTTCCAAGGTAAGTCCTAAAATTTCAGATTTGACAATTTACAAGGGTTTTCAGACCTGGCCGTTTGAGGCGCGCGCCTCGTCACGCACCTCATGGTCTCAAGGTGCGTGATGTGAAAAGTGATACGGATACGGAGTAACTTAATGATTAAAAAGTAGTGGTCATCAAACGGCCTAAATACGAGTGTTGGACAAAGAGTGTAACATGGAAGAAAAAACGATAGTTTGTATTGCTGTTACAGTTCAAAATATAATCAAATCTTGATATTCAACGCATTTCCAGTCTTGTTTGCATTACCAAGTGGGGCCAATGCTTAAACACTCGCTTCTTCATTCTTAACCTCTAAAATCCCTCTTTTACAGAGCAATATCAAAAGCTTGAAATCACGCGCCTAAGTTAGCGAGGTGCTTGATTTACTGCGCGCCACTAAAATAGCTTATGGCCAGGTCTGGTTTTTTTATTAGTTGTTTTAGCGATGTACTTACCAGAGCCTCCTTCAAAGTAGAACATTTTCTATCATCGTGTTACAAGTATCTATTTTTAGGCACTTTCTATTTTTATCAACATGGTCAGCACATAGAAATACGTAAGTGGAGCGGCTTTAAAATGAATAAAGAAAGACACATAGGTTCCAATTTTTTCTCTGTTTGAACATAATAAAGCATTGTCTATGACAATACCTCTAAAAATAGAGTTGTCTTCAGCATCTTTTAGCTCTGTCAACCCCCTTTAAGTCAAGAAAATAATGTGTATATATTTTCTCTTTTCAGGTTGTCAAAAAGACTGAAACACCTACTTAACACACAATTGGAAGAGCTGAGGAAACAGGTATGCCATTTTCCCCCCAGATAGTCTGCATTAGTGAATCATAGAAGAAAGCTTGGGTATTATTAGGCACTATTAGGCACTTTAGTTTTGGGATGCTTTGAAAAAACATAAGGCATATTTCAGTTATGTTACAAGGAAGTGTTTACCATATTTTAAAGGCATATTTCAGTTTATGTTACAAGGAAGTGTGTACCATATGTGTGTTGTGAAGCACATACCGGGTGAATCACAAATATTTGCACTTTTTGAAAAATCACCAAAGTTTGATTATTTTACCGATTTTTAAGTTTTTATGTGAATTCATATCAAAGACCAAATGAATTAAAAATTGTATTGTTAGTTTGTTCTTCCGGACGAGAAACGATGAATTGGCAAGTAGATCAAGAACCAAATTATTTTCTCAGGTATATCTGATCTTGTGATTAGTTTAAAATTAGCAAATTTAGCTCTTTTTAGTGCTGTCTTGTTTTTAACCATGGTGTACAAAGCACTCTGATGATTATCGAATTAATTTCTTTGTGTATATTAAGCCTCTAATTTTTCCGAAGTGTCAGAAAGAAACACACACTATCGTTGGAGACTTGAAACAATAAGGACAATCTCTAAGTTTTGGCTCTTAGGCAAGATTTACAATGTTGTTTGAAGAGTATAACTTAAAATATGGTTTGTCTATGTGTCATTTTATACCCTTTAATTACTGAAAACAAACATTTTATCATCTTTCAATATATTTAGATCATTGACAAAACAGACCAAAAAAAAGTTTTTGATAAGTTTGATAATCAAGTGTTTATGATTTCTTCAACGGGGGACCTTTTTGCGACACCCGGTTTTTTGACAGCTAAATGTTTCAAATATCTCTTACAAAAAGTCACTTTTCTCTTCATTTGGCCATGCTTCCTATCAAGTTGGGGACTGTTTGAAAAATATTGCTTCATTTAAAGCGAATTGAAATGATTTCAGTTAATTGAATCAATGACCTTCACACCTTGCTTGAAAGGAATATGAAATGAATTGGAAACAAATTTGAAACAAATTGGAAGTGACCTGAAATTATTTTGAAACAAATATGAAACGAGTTGTGAATTCTGTTAAAAATTGTTTCGAAAGTCAACTAGGAGGTACCTAGAAAGTATTTCTCACAAAAGAAATAAAATCTACAGCTAGGGCGTTAAAATGTAAGAAACTCACAGGAACCTTTAGCAAAAATTCCCACAAACTTGGCAAAGTTTCTTAAAAAAAATTACGTCTACCAAGACTGCTCCATCGCTAGCACGGTAAGCCTAGAGGATCCGAACAGCTTGAATGTTGTAAACTGCACAACTGTCCAACTTTAGAGATATTTGATATTTTTAGTTATTTTGGTTGTGTCTGTGGATGATAAAATGTAGTGCTGACTTAAACATATCATCTTGAGTGATAACTCCCATTCTTTAATACATCAAAAGTTTTAAGGCTACAGTTTGTATTATTTTTGTTGGCATTTTATCTAGTAGATGTAAATTTGCTGAAATAAAATGTTTGTTTGCCTTCCGAAGGTTATCGAGCCAATGGAGAAACGAATATCTGAGCTGGAAAAGGGGTTTGTCTTTTTATACAGTTCTACTTTATTGCTCTTCACTGCTGACACAGTTCTACAGTAATTCAATTAATTATTCTGATTAACAGCCAAATGTTTGAAGAGATTCCTAGATTCCATCACCTTGATTTCTTTTCCTTGCTCAAAAAATAAATGTTTCATTATCAAGTTGTAAACTCACTGCATAAGTCTAAGTATCGCTCGTTTAATGGGATGGTTATCGCACATACTGAGCGAAAATAAATGAGAGAAAATAAAGAAATCAGATTACAATATTACACAAATACCAGGAATGATGCCCTAAGTCTAATCAAGTTGTAGCCATAGGTATGCAATGGGATGAACTGTTAACAGATTCTAGCCATAAGTTTGAGCCAAAAATGTCAACAGATGGAGAATTAGCCTGAATATTTGTAGTTAATCTTTCTAATGCGATTAAAGTATTTTTAAGGTAAAAATTATTCGATTGTCCAACGACAGCAAAAGGAGTCATGCAATTGCTATTAGAAATAGAAGTTAAAGCTGTATTTGCAGGGTTCAGCCATTTTTCAGTAAACAGAAACAATAGCTTCACCTCCCCAATCACTGCAGTGGCAAGACACTGGGGGTGAAGCCATTGTTTCATTTGAATACATTGTGCACCCCTTCTATTGTTTTCAAACAAAAGATCGTGTTTTCCCCAACATTCCGGGGGTGATGGTACCCCTCGCCCCCTAGTGTCCGTCGCTGTTCCCACCATTGTTTATCATGTCCTTGATACACTTTGACAAAACCTGTTATTTGATCACCAGTGGAGAAATAGTGCCTCATTTCTCTTGCAGTCAAAACAAGTATCCGAAAGTTACAGCTTTAACTGAAAAAGAAAGAAAACGGATATTGGTATGTGTAACTTTGTATTATTTCTTCCGCAACAGTTTATTCTACCGGGTGAGTAAAAAAATAATCCCCGTTTGCATTGCCATTACTTCCTGGATATCAAGGTAATAATATTGGCAAATATATTATTTAATGGTGGACATGTTCAANCCATTTTTCAGTAAACAGAAACAATAGCTTCACCTCCCCAATCACTGCAGTGGCAAGACACTGGGGGTGAAGCCATTGTTTCATTTGAATACATTGTGCACCCCTTCTATTGTTTTCAAACAAAAGATCGTGTTTTCCCCAACATTCCGGGGGTGATGGTACCCCTCGCCCCCTAGTGTCCGTCGCTGTTCCCACCATTGTTTATCATGTCCTTGATACACTTTGACAAAACCTGTTATTTGATCACCAGTGGAGAAATAGTGCCTCATTTCTCTTGCAGTCAAAACAAGTATCCGAAAGTTACAGCTTTAACTGAAAAAGAAAGAAAACGGATATTGGTATGTGTAACTTTGTATTATTTCTTCCGCAACAGTTTATTCTACCGGGTGAGTAAAAAAATAATCCCCGTTTGCATTGCCATTACTTCCTGGATATCAAGGTAATAATATTGGCAAATATATTATTTAATGGTGGACATGTTCAAATCGGTGAGTTATGGTCTGTGACGCAGGCTACGGTCAGCCCCGCTATTTGATTGGTGGAATCCATCGAGCACCGGTGAAAATGACGTTGAGCACCGGTGAAGATAGATCTTATTGGCTAGATGACTTTTTCTACGGGCATAATATACGGGTCATAGGGGCTCGGAATAAAATGACGTACCACAATTCAAAAGCACCATGGCTGTACTTTGTTCTTCAACATAAAATAGTCCGCAAATTAGCGCAATTTGGCTACCCAAAATAGCAAGCTGCGAAGACGCTGGATAAACAAGGAATGCATTTTAGGATGTGTGAAGTCATTTTGGTTTTGGATAAATGGTACAAAATGATATCACAAATTATTTTATGAAACAAATAGACAATGGATAATAGATTTGGAATAATCTATGAAAATCTGACCGGGGCTCGAGCCCCTTTTGCACCGGTCTGGATCCGCCTTTGCTTATTTGGTTTGATATCAAGTTAATATAAAGAATACTCCAAGGCAAATAGAAGACCAAAGGTATGCTGATTTGTGGACTTTAGGCCTAAACACCACTCTTCATAAAACCCTTGGATAAATCGTCCGAGAAGGGCAGCTTTTTACTTCCTCTCACGGTAGATAGACTTTTAGGGTTTTTATTTGCTTTCTTCTACAGGTAACTGGTGGAGCAGGCTTCGTCGGGTCTCATCTTACAGATGCTCTCATGTTGGCTGGTCACGAGGTTGGACTAATCTTTTAATTTTTAGATTCATCTTTCAACTGTGTTTGTTGCATCGGATAGCAGAACGACTTCTGTATTCTGATATCCGTGAATGAAAACTGCCATGTAGAAAAAATCGAGCCTGTTAAGAAAAGGGTTACGATATGCTTAAAGGAATCTTTGTCTTATATTGTGTATAGCGCTTTTAAAAATATCAAAAAGAAACTTGTTCCTTTTCATTTAATACTTTGTAATTTATTTCTATTATGTTTTTTTGTAAGCGATTTTAGTTTTCTTTGTACATTTGTAAATAGAAAGCTATATATTTTTTCGATTTAAAATAAGATAACAACAACATACCTGGAGATCAAAGAACATACTCTCAACCTGAAAACCAGTCTTAATAATCAGGGGGGGGTGGGGAAAAGTTTGAAAACTTAGTAAACCGGATCTTAATTAATGGGGGGGTGTAAATATTTCAAGCTGAAAGTATTTTTTCTAGCAGCTTTTAATCCATTTCTCCTAAGTTTAGGAGACTTTTTGCTCACATTTCCTTGAAATTAATTAGCGGGGGGTCCTAATAAGGCTTGAGGGGGTGGGAAATTTTTTTTAAATTTAATAAACGGGGGAGGGGCGTCTATTTGGCACTTGAGAGCAGTGCGTTTGCTGCATCATAAATTCTGAAATTTATTTTTGTGATAAATAATTTTCAAACAAAATTGCTAACTTTGTTTTGAAAATTTATTTATAAAAAATCGTCCACATATTTTCCTATAGTTACGTTAGCATTGTTTATATGATTGATTCACGTCACAAATATTAAATGGTAGCATTTTGTTTGTTTGGCCCACTAGTGCTCTCTAATGGCAAGGAAACCCTTTATACTTTCCGATCAATATCAAGTAAGGCGCCAAAAGGAAAGTTTTTCTGTCTTAAATCTGCATCAAATGTAGCAGTGCTTTATGACTCTTATGTAGAAGACTGTGAAAGTTGACTTTTTTATTCCATTAAAAATTGTTCAATACGCATTACGGATTACACTGCTTACAATCTACATTTTCAATACTACAAGGACGATACCACGAGGAGCAGAAGACTACGACTACCCCGCGGCCATATTTAGAAAATTGGAACTCTTAAGTTCATACACCAAACTGGTCAGTTTGATTAAGATGATTTCATATTTGTGCAATGTTTAACAACAGCCGCTGAGTATTTAATTGTCAAATTGTAGCATTTTGTAGTTTTTTATTAGTTCTTATTTAGTTGTATGTCTTTATGTAATGGCTGCGGGGTAGTCAATGGTCTTTTGCTCCTCGTGGTATCGTTCTTGTAGTGTTGTAAAGTATTTCATAAGTACTGTATCAAGTAATTTGTTCTTGTAAAAGTTTTAATTGAATATATTTTTAAAAGAAATATTTAGAATGTTTATTTACACGATCATCCTAAATTAAAAATAGCAAATTAAGTTGAAATGTGAACCTAAATATTAGATTAAGTAGAAGAGCAAGCGAGCCAAACGTCTTGAATACTGACAAATTGGATTTACATATTCAGTAATTGAAAACAACATTTACAGTCTGTTCACTCAGTTCATTGACAATTCTCAGTTCATGGTCTGATTAACCATCATTTAGCATGCAAACAGTTGCTACGGTATGCCTGTTTTATTCAGACTTATACCGGGTGAGTCAGAAAAAACGTGGGGTGTTTGCCAATTTTTATTGATGCAGTTTAATCTGCAAATTCGTTTCTTTAAAGTTCATTGCATAGAAGAAAAGCTAACTTAGATATGAAAATTTGTTTGATCGAAATCGGTCCTTCTATTCCAGAATTACGAGCGATTTTAGTAAAATGGTGTTTCGCAAGATTGCTAAAACAGGCCTTCAGTTAGATTCATATTCATGCACGCGTGATATTCTAAACCATGACAAACATATTGTTTCTCTACCAAAAAATTGAAATAACGCATGCATTGTGTGAAAGCACAAAAGTAAAAAGTAATGCTACTTATGTTGCATCCCTTGGGGACTAGTCATTTAAATTGTCATTGTTAGCAAGCTGAAAGTTTTTTTACTAGCGATGCTTTTCACCAAAATGGCTGTATCACAAAATTGCAAATAAATAAGGAAAGAAATGATCGATTTTAACAAACTAAATTTCTTTAACTAATTCAATCTTAATTCAATAATTCAATAATTATGGCTTGCTAAACGCCCCACGTTTTTTCTGACTCACCCGGTATAANCGGGATTGCTTGCGATAAAAGGCAAAGGTTGGCACTTTATCGAATAGAAAATAGCTGGGGAATATGATTCCATTAATTTTTTTATTATTATATTATCAATTTATTTAACGTTGGATTGCTGTAACAGAAGAGCTAAATTATATAGCTAATTAATTCCAACTTTAAAAACTTTAAAATACAAATATTACAAAAGAGAAAAATGGATAAAATATTTACATGTCATCAAAAGTATAAAGTAAAAAGCAGATATCTAAAACTATTTATCATAAAAAGCCCAAATTCGGTATAAAAATGCGGCATAATCTACATGGACAATTTTCTCCGTACCAATTTTTTATCTTTGTTTTAAACTGACAAAGGGATTCTGAATTCCGTATTGTTGGTGGTAACATTTGCCACAGCTGCAGACCTTTAAATCGGACGGTTTCTGTCCCGTTGCTGACAGATCTCACTCTGGGTTGCGTAAATTCGTTATTATTACGTAAATTATAGTGAATTGTATTTTCACAAAAGATTTCCTGCATAAACGAAGGGTTTAACCCATTTTTAGTTTTATACATCTCCGTCGTAAGTAATAGCAAGTTCTTTGTATGAATAGTAACGGCACAGTCCTTCTCTAATAGCTCACTATAAGTAGATGCGGCATCCTTGTAGGTAATTCTCAGAGCCCTTTCCTGTATTTTGTTAATCTTTTTGTTGAGCTGTGGCAAATCATTTACCTTTTTCATAATCCCCTATTATGCGAGTTTTGAAAATAGACCAACTTTTCCCGCTCGTCGGGAAATGTGGGCCTATTTTAGTTGCCTAAAAAGATAATTTTTTAAAAATATTCAACTGCGTCTATCAGAGCTGAGATTTTTTGGGATGAAACAAGAAGCATTGAATGTCACTTAAACGAAAAGTTTGAAAGTATTTGCATTTTATTGTCGTTTTACCAGCTATGTATTTTGAGATTTTGCTCAATTTAGACCCACATTACCCCCACCCTACCCTATTGTTTCTCTACCAAAAAATTGAAATAACGCATGCATGCATTGTGTTAAAGCACAAAAGTAAAAAGTAATGCTACTTATGTTGCATCCCTTGGGGACTAGTCATTTAAATTGTCATTGTTAACAAGCTGAAAGTTTTTTTCAAGCGATACTTTTCACCAAAATGGCTGTATCACAAAATTGCAAATAAATAAGGAAAGAAATGATCGATTTTAACAAACTAAATTTCTTTAACTAATTCAATCTTTCTATGCAATATAATACTTTAGCACTTCCGATTTGACTTGTTTTTCGTCAGAATATGGCTTGCTGAACGCTCCACGTTTTTTCTGACTCACCCGGTATAAAATATGTTTTTAGGAAAGTTCTGTAATAGCAATGCTCTTGTGATAAAAAAAGCTGCTCAAAAGGAGGACTACAAGAACAGTGTCCTTTTTGGGATGAGACTCCTCTGACATGTAACGCGAAGAAGTAATCAGGGCTGTCGTTAATGAACTAAGTTTCTAAATTTGTTCATGAGTTGAGTGAAGACGTTTATTCGTTATTTCAGGTCACTGTAGTTGACAACTTCTTCACCGGACGAAAAAGCAATGTTGAGCATTGGTAAGGGAACTTCTTTGGGTCTTTTTCTCTGAATTATTCTTCTGTGTTTTTAAAGATACTCATTGCTAAGCCTTATTTACTGAAATTGTTTGAAAATGGACGTAAGGCATATTGCATTTTTTGTTTACTCAACTAATACTCATTTTGGTCATTTGCTTTCAATGTTTAACTGGTGGCCCTTCACTTTGTTGTAAATTGCAGGAAAGTGGTCGAAAATTCTATTCCATTCTGCGACTGTTTTCAGAACCCAACTCCAGGCAAAATTGCCCATAATGTTAAACACGCTTGGCTAAAATCAACCAAATTAATTTTGATATTTAATCATTGTTAATCAATCATTGTTTCATTGAATCATTGCAATCATTGTTTCAATGATGAACAATGGGGGTCATAATGACTAGATACTTCGCTAAACTGTGAATTGTGGGTTATTATGTATTTCTCTATTCTCGTTACAGGATTGGACATGAAAATTTTGAACTGATTAATCACGATGTAGTTGAGCCTTTATATGTTGAAGGTAAACATCCTATAGCATTTGGGGCTACGCATGTCACATTACACCCGAAACGCTGCATATTACGGTTGACCCAATCAAGCCTTGTGCATATGAGAGATGTCAAGAGAGAGAGAGAGAGATCTTTACTGAATTTGAAATCGTTATTAGTAGCTTGGTAGGCCACAGGCAGCTTTGGTTTGAGGAAAGCAATTCCTCAAAAACCAGACCAAGCAGTTTTGGCACTTTTGTTCTGCGGCACTTCTGTAAGGAACATTCCACCGACCTCGTTGATAACAACACTTAGAGTGTTGAAGAGGCTTACCGTGCGTAAACATTGTTGTTACTTTTTCTATAAAAGAAGGAAGAACAATAATGCTTGACATTTTGCGCATTTCTGTCAATCAACTTTTCGATTATGGTTTCGTTGATTTGGTTGGTTGATAGTTGAATGATTCCTCTGATTGAACATAATCACCATTTATTTTGCTCTGAATTGGTTCTTCATCTCGTAATCAACATCTGATATCATCTTGAAGAATATCAAAGAATGTCAACAGCATCGCAACGAAACATTAAACAAACTTAACTGAACTGACAGCACAATTGCTGTGTTTATGTTATAAGGGTTTTGCCAAATATACAGGGTGTACCAAAAAAGTTGTGCCCCATTTGTGTGGTTGCTGTGGAGGAGCTGTAGCTTCTATCGTCCCATTGTTGATATAGTTGCATTGGATATACTTCAACTTAGAGTGTAAGGCCTTGTTTAGCCAATCGCGCAAGTGGTTGCTGATATATGGCGCAAGAAAGTCGAAAAAATGAAAACTTCAAAAACAGCACTTTCCTTGTTCTCCAAAAATGTCAAAATCAAGTAAATATTGCAAGAAAATGTTCTAACGTTTTATTTGAATTTTTTATGCATTTTGCAATGGGTTAATGGTGTTGTGTATTCAGTAAACAATACNGAATGTTTGCTTTCACTTTTGATTTCTGACAAAAGAGCGTGCTTGGATCTAACAGCATACATTAAAATGCAAAATTGTACAATGTTTGAAAATGTGAGAAAAATCAAGCCATTCTTATTATTGTTATTATTACTTAAAGAGAATGTAAGCATACATAAGCCTTTGATAAAAATAGCCATGCAAAGACAATGTAGTTTGACACGCGCTGCACCATATTTGGGTAACTCATCAACGGCAACAGGAAATACTGATATCTGATTGGCTAGAATTTAACCGCAAGTGGCTTGAGCCACTTTTATATGCTTACATTCCCTTTAAGTGAGTAAGTTTACTAGTGAAGCGAAAGCGAAAAGCAAAACGAGTGAATTACGTTTTTGAAATTTGTTATGCATTTATTTAGTTCTTTAAAGACCCATTGCTAACCATGGTCCTTTGCGCGCCAAATTAAAAGCAAAGCAAACATGATCTAGGCCAGAACCGACTTTTAGATCATACGAAAGTCGACTTTGGGGCCGCAAAGGATCACGGTTGGTGATGGGTCTATCATCTTAAACTTATTTCTTTCTTGAGAAATGTTATCGATTATTAAGCTCTCTCAAAAGTGTTTATCGGGTTGTTTTTGTTTTAGAACTATCTAGCTTAGGTACAATGCTCTTTTCGTAAGACAATGCGTCAACGTTTCTTGTGAATGTATCGCTCAGATTAGAACAAAGGGATTCTTTGAAGGCTACAGAAAAGCTTCGAGTGTAGATGAAAAAATTATTCCCTCGATAGCGTCATTAAATGTTTCCTGGTATATGTTGTGGCACTCTAATAATTGTATATATTGCTAGTTCCAATGATTAATTGTTCTTTCAAAATCGTATCCTTTTCTTTTCAAGGTTTAGCAAAACGTGTTCGTGCAAGGCTGTTATTAGCCTCAACGTCGGAGATTTATGGAGGTAATCATATTTTCTCTCAGCTGCTATGTAGTACAAATATTTTTTTCGTTTTCCAGTTTTCTACCCATGCTGTGAAGCAAGAAGCCCCTATCTTTAAGACATAATTTTGAATTGCCTGAAAATGTCGTATTCGGCATCTGTGTCATATAAAGACCAGGAGAGTTTCTTTCTTGCCAATTCCCGGGTATAAGAAAAAGAAAAATTGATTTGTTATTCCCCCCTCCCCTATTTTTCTTTGATACGCGATGATAAAGGGCAACAGTTGTTCGTTTCTCATCCACAAGTTAGCAGCTCCCTGGACAAATTATTCGAACTAATACTGTATGTCATCATTATAGATCCTGAAGTGCATCCACAACATGAAGAATATTGGGGTCACGTGAATCCCATTGGACCACGTGCTTGTTACGACGAAGGCAAACGTGTTGCTGAAACCATGTGTTACGCCTACCATAAGCAGGTTGGTTATTTTCGTTTCTAGATGCAATAGACCTTTTAGCTATTCTACAAAAGAGTCTGGATTGATCGATATTTTTATACATTTTTATACAAAATGCTCGATTTAGAGGAATTTAGAGGCGTTATAGCTTTTATTGTCACTGCTGTGCACATTCGAAAATTCGACAGATTTCTACAAAATGTATAAAAATATCGTTCCATCCAGACTCTTTTGTAGAATAGCCAAACGGTCTATTGAAACGACCAGAGCCGGTTTTGATAAGCCCCGGTGATTATGTCAGAGCTCTGTCAACTGAACATTAAAGTCTGTCTCAAATTAGATGCCACGTGAGATTTGCGATATTTTCACGACATTTTCACGTGATACCTAATTTGAGCCAGACTTGATAGTTGCTTCATGCAGAAACGCTCTGTATTTATATTTTCAAATTGAAAATTCAACAAATAGATTATCAATTTTTTTCTGAAACTTTTTTGAGTTGATGACTCTCTTTAACCACTTGTTGTTGCAATTTTTTGTAGGAGGGTGTCGAGGTTAGAGTCGCAAGAATATTTAACACATTTGGACCAAGAATGCATATGAATGATGGTAAGACTAGTGTTTATGCTTTTCCTCAAACTTTCATATGCTATGGTGTGCTATGCTAATGATGTGTGGTGTGCTATGCTAACGATGACATTACAGTCTCAAAACTAAATGCTCCTTTCATGCAGGATATTTTCAAACTAAAACAAACAACAAGGTCAGCAAGGAACCCAAATGAATTAATTCATCACAGACCAAACCAAGTTACTTTCGGGTCAAAAAGTCTCCTACCACAAATTTGGAATGCTTTGCCCAAAGAGATTAAATTAGCAGAAAACATTCAAACGTTTAAGAGACTTATAAAACAATGGGATGGGTCAACCTGCAGCTGTAATGTTTGTAGCTAGCAACCGAAATATGTATGTATCGTGATAGATTGTTAGAATTATTAAATATTTGATTTAGATTAGTTTCTTTTAGAAGCCAGAAGGATATTGAATTCAAATAAGATGACAAACAAAAAATGGTCTTTCATACAGCGTTCTTTTCCTTATCTTTCCTTATCGCTCCAGTCGTTTTTAAAGGGTCTGTTTCAACCAGCATGCCTTGCACGTGCCATCTCTTGGCTGGTCTTTGTTATCGCCATTTTCATGGCCCATGAAAATGGCGACAACAAAAGCTAGCCAAGAGATGGCACGTGCAAGGCATGCTGGTTGAAACAGACCCTTTAACATTAAAAAGACTCGCTCTTGTTTTATTTAAGATTAACTTATCCGCTCATATTTTCATCATTAGGCAGAGTTGTCAGCAACTTCATTCTTCAAGCTTTACAAGGAGAACCAATAACTGTAAGTTGATTAGTCTTTGGGTGGTACGGCATGAAACATTTTGATAATTCCTCTTTGTAAAACTACCGTAAATCCACTAATAAGC
>REGM01000304.1:16033-89544 GCA_004194415.1 Aurelia aurita
CAATAATTTTACTGATAAAATTTAATCTCATTTCAGTTGATCAAATATATCACTTAGCATCGCCTGCATCTCCACCAAATTATATGTACAATCCAATAAAGGTTGGTTTCAATATTGTTTTCTTTTAAAGGAAGGGAAAGTTCGTATTTATACCGGGTGAGTCTAAACAAGTTAAAATGTTTGCAATTCTGTAGTTTGCTGCCGATTCATTAGATTCTTTAAAACTAATTCTTATTCTTCAGCCAACATGTCAACGCAGATAATAAAATTTAGCTGGCTAAAATCAGTCGTATAATTCTCACGTTACCAATGATTTTATAAAATTGTTTCATCTCAGAATCCTTCAAAACAGGCCTTGAATCTTTGGTCAAATTTTTTTTTTCCATTCCAATAAAATATTACAATACATCTTACAATCTAAACTACTTACAAAATTACTCTACAATACTACTAGAACGATGCCCCGGGGAGCAAAAGGCTGTGTCTACCCCGCGGCCATTACATAGAGATAAAAACTACTAAACTACACGACTAGAATGAAACACATGACTAATTATAAAAAAAAAGAACATTTACTAAAAGGGGACATGGTGGTTGTGTGGCTTATAAGGGAGTTTGAAAATTTTCTAATCAAAGCGACCAGATTTATGGATGATCAAATTTGCTAACAATTCAGCATGATGATACTGAAAATTAGTTGAAAAACGGCCCAAAGAAATTCCCTGGTGTAAAAGAGTAATAATAGAACAGTTCACATAAGAGTAATGTTTGTCAAAGATGTATTTATATTTCAATGTACCGGGTGACCCAAAAAAAACTTCACAAGCAAGGTTGCACTTAGCTTCTTGAAATCAGAAGATATTGTCACATGCTTCGTATTGGCCAAACAGCATCTCAATGGTAGCTTGGCTTCCGAACTAACTGATGATAGAAATGTTTTGCTGACAACGTTTGGTCTCAGTCTAGCAAGACGCGATGTAGCTCGTGAAGTTTTTTTGGGCCACCCTGTATACTGTATAGATGTATGCTTGCAGAAAGAGATTGTGGATTTCTCGTATGGTGGAAACCTGCAGAAGTCCCGTTGGTTTTCAGCTTATAATCTTATATAAAAGTTCTGTGATTACTTTATCAAGCGCTTTGATTCATTCTTGTTGTACTTTTTTAACAGACAATAAAGACAAATGCCATAGGAACATTGAATATGCTAGGTGAGTGTAAAATTACCATCGATTTGATTTTATAGGGAATGTTTGCTTTCACTTTTGATTTCTGACAAAAGAGCGTGCTTGGATCTAACAGCATACATTAAAATGCAAAATTGTACAATGTTTGAAAATGTGAGAAAAATCAAGCCATTCTTATTATTGTTATTATTACTTAAAGAGAATGTAAGCATACATAAGCCTTTGATAAAAATAGCCATGCAAAGACAATGTAGTTTGACACGCGCTGCACCATATTTGGGTAACTCATCAACGGCAACAGGAAATACTGATATCTGATTGGCTAGAATTTAACCGCAAGTGGCTTGAGCCACTTTTATATGCTTACATTCCCTTTAAGTAAGTAAGTTTACTAGTGAAGCGAAAGCAAAAAGCAAAACGAGTGAATTACGTTTTTGAAATTTGTTATGCATTTATTTAGTTCTTTAAAGACCCATTGCTAACCATGGTCCTTTGCGCGCCAAATGAAAAGCAAAGCAAACATGATCTAGGCCAGAACCGACTTTTAGATCATATGAAAGTCGACTTTGGGGCCGCAAAGGATCACGGTTGGTGATGAGTCTATCATCTTAAACTTATTTCTTTCTTGAGAAATGTTATCGATTATTAAGCTCTCTCAAAAGTGTTTATCGGGTTGTTTTTGTTTTAGAACTATCTAGCTTAGGTACAATGCTTTTTTCGTAAGACAATGCGTCAACGTTTCTTGTGAATGTATCGCTCAGATTAGAACAAAGGGACTCCCTGAAGGCTACAGAAAAGCTTCGAGTGTAGATGAAAAAATTATTCCCTCGATAGCGTCATTAAATGTTTCCTGGTATATGTTGTGGCACTCTAATAATTGTATATATTGCTAGTTCCAATGATTAATTGTTCTTTCAAAATCGTATCCTTTTCTTTTCAAGGTTTAGCAAAACGTGTTCGTGCAAGGCTGTTATTAGCCTCAACGTCAGAGATTTATGGAGGTAATCATGTTTTCTCTCAGCTGCTATGTAGTACAAATAGTTTTTTCGTTTTCAAGTTTTCTACCCATTCTGTGAAGCAAGAAGCCGCTATCTTTATGAGATAATTTTAAATTGCCTGAAAATGTCATATTAGGCATCTTTTTCATATAGAGACCAGAAGAGTTTCTTTCTTGCCAATTAATTTCAAAAAGGAAATTAAAACTTGGGATGGAACCAGTTGCCTATGTACAATTTGTAAATAGACACTGAATTCCTTTAATTGTAATTAATATGTATTACTTTAGGTTTATTGTAGACAGTTAGTGTAAATTAGGTTTATTCTTTTAAAACTATGTAAATACCAACTTTAAATAAATATGTGAATGACTGAATTCCCGGGAATAAGAAAAAGAAAAATTGATTTGTTATTCCCCCCCCCTCCCCTATTTTTCTTTGATACGCGATGATAAAGGGCAACAGTTGTTCGTTTCTCATCCACAAGTTAGCAGCTCCCTGGACAAATTATTTCGAACTAATACTGTATGTCGTCATTATAGATCCTGAAGTGCATCCACAACATGAGGAATATTGGGGTCACGTGAATCCCATTGGACCACGTGCTTGTTATGACGAAGGCAAACGTGTTGCTGAAACCATGTGTTACGCCTACCATAAGCAGGTTGGTTATTTTCATTTATAGATGCAATAGACCTTTTAGCTATTCTACAAGAGTCTGGAGCGAGCGATATTTTTATACATTTTTATACAAAATGTTCGATTTAGAGGCGTTATAGCTTTTATTATCACTGATGTGCACATTCGAAAATTTGACAGATTTCTACGAAATGTATAAAACATTGTTCCATCCATTTTTTTTAGTTTGTCTCCAATTTGATGTGACGTGAGATTTGCGATAACGCAAAACTGATCATGCAAAAACACTTTAATTGTTGTTATTCGCGGAAATTTTCACGTGACACCTAATTTGAGCCAGACTTGATAGTTGCTTCATGCAGAAACGCTCTGTATTTATATTTTCAAATTGAAAAGTCAACAAATAGATTATCAATTTTTTTCTGAAACTTTTTTGAGTTGATGACTCTCTTTAACCACTTGTTGTTGCAATTTTTTGTAGGAGGGTGTCGAGGTTAGAGTCGCAAGAATATTTAACACATTTGGACCAAGAATGCATATGAATGATGGTAAGACTGGTGTTTATGCTTTTTCTCAAACTTTCATATGCTATGGTGTGCTATGTTAATGATGTGTGTTGTGCTATGCTAACGATGACATTACAGTCTCAAAACTAAATGCTCCTTTCATGCAGGATATTTTCAAACTAAAACAAACAACAAGGTCAGCAAGGAACCCAAATGAATTAATTCATCACAGACCAAACCAAGTTACTTTCGGGTCAAAAAGTCTCCTACCACAAATTTGGAATGCTTTGCCCAAAGAGATTAAATTAGCAGAAAACATTCAAACGTTTAAAAGACTTATAAAACAATGGGATGGGTCAACCTGCAGCTGTAATGTTTGTAGCTAGCAACCGAAATATGTATGTATCGTGATAGATTGTTAGAATTATTAAATATTTGATTTAAGATTAGTTTCTTTTAGAAGCCAGAAGGATATTGAATTAAAATAAGATGACAAACAAAAAATGGTCTTTCATACAGCGTTCTTTTCCTTATCTTTCCTTATCGCTCCAGTCGTTTTTAAAGGGTCTGTTTCAACCAGCATGCCTTGCACGTGCCATCTCTTGGCTGGCCTTTGTTATCGCCATTTTCATGGCCCATGAAAATGGCGACAACAAAAGCTAGCCAAGAGATGGCACGTGCAAGGCATGCTGGTTGAAACAGACCCTTTAACATTAAAAAGACTCGCTCTTGTTTTATTTAAGATTAACTTATCCGTTCATATTTTCATCATTAGGCAGAGTTGTCAGTAACTTCATTCTTCAAGCTTTACAAGGAGAACCAATAACTGTAAGTTGATTAGTCTTTGAGTGGTACGGCATGAAACATTTTGATAATTCCTCTTTGTAAAACTACCGTAAATCCACTAATAAGCACCAGCGGCTTATTGGAGGGGGGAGGGCTTTGTCGCTTGTTCGGGGAGTCGTAGCGCGAGGGCCACTCAACCGATTCGGCTAACTCAAACGTCAGTTCATGACTTAGGCCTAGAGTTGATTTTGTGAAAGCCTCATTGACACATTGACAGGATTGCACATTCTATTGTTTATTGTTTATTGTTTATTGTTTATTGTTTATTGTTTATTTATTTTGCGAATCGGTTGAGCGGTTCTTTTGGTGTGCGATTTTGCGGGCGGGTGGTGCATTTGTCCTGATTCACCCAGTAGTTTTTATCTTTTTCCATGTAAAGGCCGCGGGTAGTCACAGTCTATTGCACCCCGGGGTATCGTCCTTGTACAACCTCGTTCCCAGGGTGTTCTTACGTCATACGCTAGTCACGAAGCCGAGTGAACACCCTGGTACACATTGCACAAATCTGTCCAGAAAATGGACAGATTAGCAGTCATTATGGATTTGCGGTTGGCAGGGTGACGCTCGTTATGTGACCTCGATTCCAAACAACAAAGCAACATTGTAGTGGTTGTTGCTTAGTGACTAGATTTTATTGTTGTTATTCGAATAATTAATAAATTTTCGAGAAACAATTTGTGTTATCTATTGTTTTCGAATAGCCAATCAAATTGCAGAACGGCCACTTGTATCCCAGAGTAGAAGTAGAGCAACGAACTCACTCTGGGGACGAGATTGATCCTTGTAGTGTTTGTGAAGTAGTTTGTAGGTAGCATAATTAGTATTTTGTCTTGTAAATTTTTTAATGGAATATAAAAAAAATAAATAAATAAATAGTACGGTAGATGTTAGACTTATTACATGAGTCCTTGTTTTCGCTCCATTCCCCCCTAACCATACCCCAAAATACCAATTCTGCTTCAACTTAGTTTTAGCGGAATATGACTGTAACAATAAATAACAATACAATTCAATGGAGCAAAACTTTGACTCATATCATCAGTCTAGGTAGATGTGTGATGACATACTATTATTCTAGCTGATATAGGTATAGAGAAAGTGAAAAACATCTCAATTTTGAACTAGAATTCACAGGAAGTGATATATAAAAACGTGTAACATTGTAANCCCCCCCAAACAATGTTGATTTGCAAGGTTATTGTCCTAGCCTTTCATCAGAGTCGCGAATCGTCGTGTCATCCTTATTTTATCGTCACAGAACAACATTGTTCTAAGGGGGAGAGGGGGAAATCGCATAACAAGGCAAAGTTAGCTGAGGTGTTCCAAGGCTTTTGGCATGCATTGTAGCTACCATCACTTTTGTCCACATCCGAAACTCCCCAGACCCCACAAAATGCATAACAACATCGTTCGATCCAGACTCTTTTGTGGAAGTCTATTCTGAATGTAAATGTACAGATTTTCGGGCTAAAAGTAGCAAATTTTTCAAACCAAGGATCCAAGGAGCCAAGCAAAGGTTCTCTATACGTAAAGAATTATGAATGTCCGAATCGAAGTCCAGCCAAAAGGATTGCAGTGACTTTTTTCCAAGAAGTAATCCTCTGGCTCTCAGCCTAAGTTTAAAAGGTTTCATATCATGGCCTTACCTGCACGTCTGGTAAATATGGTTGCATTCTCGTTTCAAGTTCAAGATTGATTATAACAGAAATCCTTGCATAATTCGTCGTTGGCTAATTGAGATAAAAATTGAAATAGGCAGATGAATTCAGATAATAACCCTTGAGTTTTCATTGTTTCGAACATATTCAGATTTTAATGAATTCTTTTTTATAGGGAAATCCAGATGAGCATACAATTGCAGAATTTGCAGTCATGATAAGAGATTTAGTTGGTAAGCCAAGTTGAACTCAATGTCGATATTTTCCCCCCTTAAAGGTAATGTGTCCATATATAAGGCCAGCGTATACCCAACCTGTCAACATCCATCGAATTCTCGGCAAATGATTGATTGCTATTCAAACTGATCACATGAATAGAGAAAATTGCTGTAATGCGTGATCGAAAAGAAATTTTAATTGATCACATGCCTTGCTCTGGGGGGCCTACTTGTATGGACACATTACCTTTAAGTGTCAGGCTTCTTTTTTTATTTATATATTCTCTCATTAAAATACAACAACTACACAAATTACAAGAACGATACCACATGGAGAATGGAACTACATATCAACCCTGAGGTCATTAACATATAATTACAATATAAACATGAATGAAACAGTTAACTAATACAAATTTAAAGTTACATTTACAAAAGGCAACATGTGTCCATGTATTGGAGGCTGCAGCAGAATCAAAAGCCTTTTGTTGCAATTTTAGCGTAGCCTCAAACCTCGGGCTTCTTTGCAATTGCAATGTCTAATAAATACTTTGCAAACAGATTCGTCTATTTCGAAATTTATAAAATGACTTGTAGACTCTAAAGTGCAAACCCCATTAGTAAACAGAATCTCATATTTTGAATAAATGTTACAATTTCTGAAATCCTGTGATGGCTTTATAAACACACGTGACGCTTTGTTGGTGTGCAATGGTTCTTTAGAGGGGCTCCGTCGTTGAATTTTAAACAAATCTGTAAACACCATTGTTTTAGGCACGTGTCTATTGTCTTTTGCAGTTAGTTTGGTGGCTTCACCCAAGCCACCAAAAAGTGACAGTTAAAATCTACTTATATCCGAGCAATCGTAAAAGATATGAATGTTTGGTTTGTTCCTAGCTGTGAACTACAAGGATTTATCTTCAAAGTAACTCTTTCATTTTGAAAGAAAGATGACAAGTCTGTAATGATATTGCCTATCAAAAANTTGAGTCCATATTTGTAAGATCGAGTCCAGGGATTTCAGAAAGCTGACCAAGGAGATCACGACGCATCACATCAAACCGATGGCAGTGCAGGAGAAAATGTGCGTTATCTTCGTTGCCCATACCACATAAGCATAGTGGGCTGACGCAGTCGAAGTTATGACGAAATCTGTGTTCGTTGAGGGCTTCATGAATGTTTGGTATGAATGATATGAATGTTTGGTTTGTTCCTCTGTGAAGTACAAGAATTTATCTTCAAAATAACGCTTTCATTTTGAAAGAAAGATGACAAGTCTGTAATGATATTGCCTATCAAAAAACTGCAAAACCATCGTTTCGACCGAAATTTGGAGACGAATTTCCTTTAAAGCTGAAAATTTGGCAACATATTATCGACATTTCCAATCCTTTTGAAGCATTTTTCAAGCCAACTTTCATGCAAAATCGCCCATGATTCTATGACTGTATGAAAGAGTACCGGTTGTACCAAAACAAATTTAGGCGTTTGAAAACTCGTTGTACCTAGCGTACTGGATAGATCGGAATGAATCGAAATCCAGAGCGATTTATGATTGATTAAAAACGGTGCACAAATCATAATAGCAATGTTTGGAAAGCACAGATTCTTCGCTTGGGTCGCTCGGTATATACCGTATTTGCTCTAATAAACACCCCCGGCGTTTATAAACTTTTGAAGGAATTTGGTGCGGCGTTTATTAGAGGGAAGCGTTTATTAGAGGGAGGCGTTTATTTCACAATCGAAAAATCTATATAAAACTCTCACACCAACTAAATCGATGGCATGAAGAGATGCAAAAAAAACCTGCTACACTTACTTAAAATATGAACTTAAGAAAGAAGAAATTAAAAAGATCCCATATTTGCTTCCATTGTTGTCGCATGAAAATGTAGAATGAACCTGATAGTTTTAGTACATCCGCTTCCTTACGCTTTCCGTAATCTTTCTAATAAAGCGCCGGTGTGCGGCGTTTATTAGAGGAGGTATTTATTAGAGGGAGGCGTTTATTTGAGGCTAGGGGTTTATTAGAGGAAATACGGTAATTGAAATATATTAATTTATTTTGCAGTTAGTGAGTCAGCTATAGTAAATAAACCGATAATGGAAGATGATCCTAAAAGGAGGAAGCCAGACATATCAAGAGCCAAGGCTAGCATCGGATGGGAACCAGTGGTAAGTCCTATGTTTACTGGCTATTGTCTACCCAGTAGTCTTATTACAAAATCCTTTTGTTTTTAGGTTGTTGACACACCAAATGTCCCAAAAATATTCTCTCGCTCTAAGAGCCCTGCCTACTATCGGCGTTGATCATCAGCATCATTATCATCATCATCATCATTATCATCATCATCATCATCATCATCATCATCATCATCATCATCATCATCATCATCATCATCATCATCATCATCATCATCATCATCATAGCTAGCTATATTACAGCTAATTTAGGCCTACTATAAGCTGTTCATGCCGCATCCAGTCATGGGACCCCTAGTTTAACGTCCCTTACGAAGGACGGGGAAGTGAGTTGTTTGGTCAGGCGTATGGAAGGTCGCCCATCCAAATTTTAGCTTAACTTCAGTTACCTAACGGAAACTTTATAAGCTATGGAGTGTCGATTGCGTCTAAATGGTAATGGGTTAATTTTTATGGTCTTTGTCAATTTATGCGCTGTTTTGTCATTCCCTGTATGTTAATTCTGTTCCCTTTGTCTGATTACAGCATTTTTGCAGTTCCCTTTCCCAATTATAATTTCGCCTAATTCTAATGGCCTTTCTTACGTTTCTTACATTTCTTACGTTTCTTACGTTTCTTACGTTTCTTACGTTTCTTACGTTTCTTACGTTACGTAAACATGATTTATTCTGTGATTCAATCATAAAACATCCAAACAAGTCGACAGTAGCTAAAGTGAGATGTCGCGAACAGGGTACGAAGCACGACAATAAAAACTCAGAAGGTTTGGTTTTCCATGTCCATGTTATTTTCAAACCAACACGGACATCAGAAACAATAATAAAACACAGCGGAACTCACTCCCACGTTATTCTCCTCACTATCTCCCGTCCTTTGTCTCTAATCCGCTCTTGTGTAACAAAACAATAAAAAGGTTAAAGGTTATATGAATTGTCTAGTCACTTTTGTCCTTCGCAGCTTCGCATGCAGTGATACTCTGCGACAGAGATCAACCAGATATCCTTATCCAAAAGGAGAATGGTCTACGAAACTGAAGCTGGATAACGACAACCAAATCGCAAATAATGATGTCAAAAATTAATACTATTCCATTCACCGAAGATGAAACTAACAAATTGAAGAAAATGTACGTCCCCGTCAGGGAGCATGGACAGAGGTACATCAGAACGAAGCCTGGGAACACTGTTTTGCCTGCAGCTTATGAGAAGTTCAAATTTCGCTTCGAGAACTGGCAGCTTCGAGCTGATGATATCTACGTGTTTGCTTTTCCAAAGAACGGAACGACATGGACACAAGAACTTGTTTGGTGCGTCAAAAATGATTGCGATATCGCGAAAGCAAAATCGATTCCACTATCAGAGAGGGTTCCTTTCCTTGAAAGACCAGTACTGGATGATATCTTCTCGGACATGAGCGAAATAGACACTCAAGCTGATCCACTCGGACTAATCGAAAATATGTCACCCCCACGAATGATAAAGTCGCACCTATCTTTCTGCTTGCTTCCCGATGCCCTTCTTGACAATTCGAAAGTAGTGCTATGCATCAGAAACCCCAAGGACACTGTAGTATCCTTTTTCCGTCATGAGCAATTAATCGCAATGCATGGATACGAGGGTGACTTTGAAACATACTTCAACCTCTTTATGGATAACATGGTCCTCTTCAGCTCCTACTTTGATTACGTCTCTGAGGCATGGAAAAGAAGACACCACCCAAACATGTGTTTGCTTACTTTCGAAGATATGAAGAAGGACCAAACAAGCTCTGTGAGAAAAGTTGCAAAATTTTTGGGAAAAGATCTGAGCGAAAAGCAAGTGGGAATGTTAGTAGAGCATCTTGGTTTCAAAAGAATGAAAGAAAACAGAAGCGTCAATTTTGAAAATCTGCGAGAGAAAGCCTTCGTTGGTGAAGGTAGCTTCATGCGCAAAGGACAAGTTGGTGATTGGAAAAATTATTTTACTGAGGAAATGAACAAGCGAATGGATGCAGCCATTGAAAAATATTTCAAACCAATTGGATTGGAATTCGTATACGAACTTTAACTGTTAAGACATAATCCTTTTATCTTGATAATTACTAAATGGCTTTGCGTTTATACCGAGCGGGGTAATAAATACTCTGTGGAGATAATAAATACCTGAGGGGGCTTTTGTTACGATAGGATCCAGCAGGGCCGATACCAGCCATGAATCCCTAGGGGGGCAAAGAACCAAAATTCTCCGACGGCAAAATCAACATTAACACCAGCAACAACACCAGTTGTAGCAACATACTACGTTACAATTATGCATGAAATGACTGATGTACAACTTCAATAACTAGAATTTAGAATTATTTTGCAATCCAACCTTTCAACCTTCAAAATTAGTGAATATGAAGCAAAAATATGCTGTGGATTCATTCATGTCGTCATTTATCCTCGAACATTAATAAAATCATGTTCGATGCATCATTTCTCCAACAAAATCTTTCAAAGGTGGACCTGTAAATCACAAAAAATCTGACAGGTAGAGTAAAATTTTGGACAAATGGCCTTCCGGGGGGCGCTCCGCCTCCGGTCCCCCATTGGTTTCTGCCCTGGGATCCAGATCTGATTTCCAGATTTCCAGATTTATGGGTGTGCTTTTCAGTAGAACTACTTTTATGGGTTTTTTTTACACATTATGTATCTTATCCACAATATTTTAGATGATCATTGCTAATGACAAAATTCTTAAAATCGCAACTATATTTCTACCCTGGGTACCAGACTCTATATATGAGAGTCTGGTACCCAGGGTACTATATTTCGTATTGCTTTGCAGGACTTCCTCGCAGATGTTATACAACAACTATCTACCTACATCTACACTAATACTTTGCAAGGCCAATTGGCATTACTGCAAAGGGGTCATTGACCCAAAAGTAAAATTCAAATAAAATCCTAAAAGTCCTAATTACAAAAGCCTAAAATACATAATCTAATTACTAAGTATTCATGGAAATTCACATTAAGATTATTAATCAAAGTTGATTTGATACCCATGTGTTTTGAAGTAAACCAATCGGCAACAACCTAAGCTAGATTGGTATTGTGGTTTGAGCACCAATCAGAGCCGCGTAAAAACGGCGTGGACCAATAAACAGCGAGAATTTCCTTGGATAGGTAATTGTCCAAGTGATATAACGATTCGAAGTGTTTCTTCCTGCACAGCACTGATTTACTGGCTCTTGTGATAAATTTTTCATTCTTTCAGAACAAGAGAGACATCCAAATTACGGCATTAAGAACCATGTTTTGAGCAATAGTATTTTACAGAATATCGTATTTTTAGTCAAAAAGCTATTTCTTGCTATTTCATATGAATGTTCTAATCCTAAACGATCTAAGGGTTTTGTCAAGGACATAAGTAACTAATTGAAGTGGTGAGCCCGATTAAAATTCAATTTGGTAATTATTTCTTGTGATTTCGGAGTATGCTTCAAAACCAAGTAGCTTCTGAAGGGACAAAGTCCCACAAATTCAAAGCGATTTGAAGGATTTACAATATTGCTAAAATCAATTTGGCTCTTGAAATAAAGAAATTTTCATTATCGGTAATATAACCAAATTTTCATGATGTTTCACAAAAGTTTCACTTGTTTTGGGTCGAAGGGTCGACCTTAAAGGCGACCAGCAGTGCCAATAATCCGAAGCGAGTCGTCATCATATATGCTTAAAGGCTCTTATCCAACCATGGTCCTTTGCGTGCTCTGTTCTATCTAAATGACCATTTTTGTGGTCTACGAAAATGGCTGCCTCAATAGAAATGTACGCGCAAAGGCTGCTGGTTGAACAAGAGCCTTTAATCGATTAAATTAGTCGACATATAGAAATAATGATTGTGCTATTTTACTTTTATAATAATTATAATATTTTGCTTTATCTTGTTTTAGGTTCCATTGACAGTTGGTCTCAACAAAACCATCGATTATTTTAGGCATGAACTGCAAAAAAGCAGAAGTTCGAAACAGTCAGACTTATGATAAATGTTTTATTTGTAAAGGTTAATTGCATTCATTAATTTACCGTTATTATTTATGCAGAGTTTCTCGTGTTAATTCTTTTTGCTTAAGTTTTATTCGTCGCTGCTGCATTTTATCCACCTTCTACCTGGTGAGTCAATAAAACAATCCCTGTTTGAAAGGCCACTGCTCCCTGGATATGAAGAAAGTAATATAGGCAAATATATCATTTAATAGTGAACATGTTCAAATATATTTTAAAATTTCCCTGACTGAAATCAGCCACTCCGTTCTGAAATTGTAAAGGATTTTCTAGGGAAGGCCCCTTCAAGAAACCTTCAAAATCAGCATAAAATCACGATCAAAATTTCCTAACATTTCTGCCTTACAGCAATGACTTGCACATGCTTTGTTTGAATGCAGTATTAGTTTACAGCCTGCCCATTGCTTTCACTACATTCTTCTTGAAGTGAATTTAAAATCCAGTTCCGCGGGGCTTACTGTACTCCAGAAGGATGCTTGAAACTGCAACGAATGTGCGTAATAATTCCCTAACGCAGACATTGCCATATGCGGTAAACTGGTAAAAAAAGGAAACAATCAACTCTATTGTATTCCTTCCAGCAATTGTGGCGTTGGCAATTTATTCTCAGCAATATGATTTATTCTTCCAACTGATAATTAGAAGTAAATGTATCAGTTGTTTGGACGTGCGGCTATAATTATTCAAATGTATACGAAGATATTGATAATAGATGACATATATAGCCTTGAATATTACTTTTAATATTAGCCTTGAATATAGCCTTGTACTATTCAAGGCTATATTTTATATCTATTATCAATATCTTCGTATACATGATAATTAGAAGGCCTAAACGTTTGATATGCTTTATCTTCATATTTATCAATAATGGTAGTGAGTATCATGAGTTTGATTTTATGCCGAATTTTTGTATCTATTTGTTGCGTCTCTCGATTCTCCGACACTTAGACTGTGTTCACACGATGCCGGCACATTTTGAAAACGGTGAAGAATGTGACGGATAGGCCTCCCGTTCACACGAGAACGGCACATTTTTTGCCGGCAGATTTTGAATTTGGTAGATTTTGAAAACGGAACTCTAACCGGCATATTTTGAAAACGGCATCGTGTGAACACTTGAAAACGACTAAAACAGAACATTTTTTGACGACGCTTTCAAAACGAGGCTGATCGATTCTTAAGGTGTAGGTACATTTCTTGGGGAGATTGCAATGAGTTTGTTGCCGTCAAATTTTCTACCGTTTTAAAATTGTGCCGGTATCGTGTGAACGCTAGCTAAAATTTTGCTACCGTCACATTGTTCACCGTTTTCAAAATGTGCCGGCATCGTGTGAACGTAGTCTAAGTTCACACGAGAACGGAAAGGAACGGAACGGAACTTTTTAAGGGGTGTTCACACGGCACTGGATCGACATGAAGTGTTAACACATTCTCCCAAGAGATCAAATTTTCCAAGCACATCATTAAGTTTTCTCACCTTTATGCGTAAACAACCTTATTGTTTAGGGTTTTAGAATTACCTCCTGTACAATTTGCACGAAAAAAGTNACGGAACGGAACGGAACGGAACGGAACGGAACGGAACGGAACGGAATGGAACGCTTCTCATCGTTTTCATGTGAACACCTCCAAAAATTCTTTTGTTTTTTGGACCAGTTACATATCGTTCCGTTGCGTTCTCGTGTGAACGGGGCCTAAAATACTCCCCCAATGATTTGTATTCCAAGAATGAAATTGCTATGCCTTTTGGAAAAAACTTGCCTAAAACAGCAGAGACGAATTTTAGAAGATTTGTCCTGTTTGCTTTCATTATCAAAACTTTTTTTGCACAACTTTTTAGTTGTTTGACTTGAAAGCCAACAGGGACAGATTTTGCGATTGCAGACAAAGGGAATAGACCATTGTGACAATAAAAAAAGAGACCGGGGAGAGCGGTTTGTTTTGGTAAATGGCGGATGCAGATCTATTAAATGTTTACAAATGATTTCTCTCTGCAGAACTGTGGTTTTAAATTCACAATTAAAATAAAGAAATTATCACCTAAAATATAGCCGACAAGGTGTCCCATCACCAATATGCCTCGTAACTAAAGGGAGGCTTACTCTTCAACCCCGACCTCAAATCAAATTGCTTTGGCGGGAAAATATTCGTGATTCGTCATCTCCGTTTATCAGAATAAACAAAGCAAGATAAAACAAATGTTTTGATGAGTTTCGAGAAGAAAACTTGGAATTACTTTACTCTCTATGATTTTTACCTCTCCAGCCGCAAATAAAAAAAACGAAGCCGCAAAAGATGCCCCGAAACCAGCATGGCTAACTGCCTCGTTGTGCACGCAAAGAGGAATTGTTAAGAGGAGTTATAAGTATAAATCTAAAGGAGAAGGATAAAGCTGAATGTCTGCCTCTGGAATTTTATTTTCTAATTGAGAAGCTGAGCATAAATTGTTTGATTCACGCTCAAACTATACAAGAATTATAATGCCAACTGTTCAGCTTCTGTAATTCAATAAAAATATGTTTATTGCATGTGGTACCATCAAAATTAAACGACAATATCATAAATAAATGATTAAAGTACCATAAAATATCGTAGATGTAAAAAACACGACGTTTCGAGCATGTAATCGTTATCAAGTCAACGTTGATAACGTTATTGATAACGTTGATAACGTTCGTTGATAACGAAATTTGTTGCATTTTTGATGACTTGATAACGAGTACATGCGCGAAACGTCGTGTTTTTTATATCTACCCTATTTTATGGTACTTTAATCATATATCTATTATATTGTTGTTCAGCTTCTGCATTAACTACATAAAATGTGCGAGGCAAATGTTTAAATCTATCCTTATTCTTTCGATGTGCACGGTACACAGTGTACCCTTGACAACAGCGCCTTTCCGCTTGCACACGAGATACCTAGCCATCCTAGCCTGTGTTCCAGACCACTTGAAACGAAAAACACAGGCTAAGCCATAATAGTCTCAGAGTATCGTTGGCAGCTTCGTTTGTTGTAATTTGCGTCTTTAGAGAATTCACTTTGTCTTCGAGCGCTAATTGCTTTGAATTTGCGTGCCGAAGTGCAATGAAATTTGGATTATCGTGCTCTCACCTTTGACATTTGTCACTTTTACATCAAAGAAAGCTGTTTGCTTTTGTCTGCATTTTTTATGAGCGGTTTTGTATGAGTGGTTTCTTATACGAAAATGCTTCTATTTTGTGTAATGCGAAATTGTTCATTGATGAAAACAAGCTATAGTTAAAGTTGTACAGGTATTTTTTGTAAGAAACTAAGAATTAAGCTAGTACTGAAATTTTCTTAAGATTCCTCATCATTTGAGTCCTCAATTTTCTTACAGGTTGTTTTTCCTAAATTATGCACCTCGTATAATTAAGAACCTGTTTCAGTTTAATGGAAAATTATGTTCTTACGACAAGGGTAATAAAGTTCATATTTTGATTATCCTTATTAATTTTTAGTTTTTTTCCTAGCTGGCTGTTAACATCTGAACCTCCTCCTCTGCTATTTGGAAGCTTAGAATTAGTTATTAGGTCCTCAATAACATTGCAAAAAAACAAAGAAAAGGGGCTGAGAATCTCTCGGTGATAACCTTTTACATAAGGGACCCTTCAAATAAGAACCTTTATACCCTGAAATTAAATTAGTACCTTTAATATTGGACTTGCCCAAGTCGTCTTGTAAGAAAGAAAGCCACAGAAAGAGACTCTTTCTTTCTTACAAGACGACTTAGGCAAGTCCACTTTAATATAAGAACTAATTCAGCCTTGGCTTTAGAAAAGTATGTTCTAATATACGCTGGGATTTACTAACAATTCACAACGAACTTTTATGTAGCCATTTCGAGGAGACATAGTTAATTCGCATACTAAGCTAAAATATAGCTCCGTATTACTGAGAACCAAGCGAACTTCTGCAATCGTATTGCATTCTTTTTGTGAAAAACTAAGCGAAGTGTCTCGCTTCCTTGCTAACATGTGTATACCCCATTTCGAGCCATTCAAACGTTTAGACAGTACATTACTCATTTACTCAAGAATTTTTCGAGTAACACAATACAGAAAACAAACTAAAACAAAATGAAAAAACGCTATCGATTTCCTTGACTAAAAGAAAGGTTCTTAAATCGTTTTCTCCCAGTACTGAAGTTTCTTGATCTATTAGTGATCTGAGAGTTGGGTTTCTTAGCAGGCATTAATTTAAGGAATTTTCATCACTGCACAAAGCAACGTAAATCGCAGTTTTGCAGGTCAAAAGGGTGTGGCAAAAGGGTTGGCAAAAGGGTTGGCAATAGGTCTGGCGAGTTTTCTTGTGGGCAGAGACAAGTATGGAATGTAAGATTTTCGTGCGTAGAGATTCTCGTTTTCGTGCACCGGACAGCATAATTGTCATACATTTCTGTGCACCATTAATTGGTTATGCACTGTGAAAGCAGGGGGGAGCCAACCAAATGCACGGGAAGTGCATACATCTAAGTGGTCCAGAGATGGTCCCCTGGAAAATTTTATAAATATGACCTCTAGAATGGCCTAGAATGCAGCTAATTCTTCTTTTTTTGAAGCAAGGGAGTTTGTCATGCAATTAATTTGCTGACACATGAGTAAAACTTGATTTAATATTAGTCCGTGATATTCTGTTGTAGAAATTGATAACCACCCAGAGTTCTTCGATTTGCTCTGCAGGGGTGACTCTAGCCAGAAATTGAAAGGCGCACTTACAGAGAGGGTGCCGCAGATATAGCAGAAGCTGGAAGCGCGCCAAAATTCTTTAGATATTGGTTATGAAAATTCTTCAGTTTTCTTACTAAAGGCTGGTTTCCATTAAATCGTAGAGCGATCGTCGACAGTCTGCGATCCTATCTTCCATCTTCCATCTGCGATTTCAGCAAAGTGTTTCCATTAAATCGTAAGAGGATCGGCGACAGTCTGCGATCCCTTCTTNTTCTTAAGAATTCATGAGAATTCTTGTCATGTTGACATTCACAAGGCCTGTTTTGTTGACCAAGGATTCTTGAACATTTCTTAAATTCTTCAGACAATTTTTTAATTCCTTTAAAGAATTGTTATTTGCAATCAAATTACAATCTTTAATTTTGGAAGCATTTTTCGTACATCAATATTTGTCCATCTTCAGTTCAATTATACCAAAATGCTACATGAAACAAAGCTTCACAACTGAAGCTTGCATAATGCGGAAATACATATAAACTACAAATAGATGAAAAGAAGAGAAAGTCATTATTCTTGCAGGTTCAGTAAAATGCAACTGTACAACTGTTTGTTGAAAGAAGTCTTGAAAACTCCCATTGATTTATCTTGAGAGTTTTTAGGAATTCATTTGATGTTAATGTCTCTTTCAATTCCTACTCTGAACATCCCCCGGGCAGCCTAGGGGTCGATGGAAATTGATTGCACAAATGCCCAGGGACAAGGGAAATTTTATTGGCGAATGCCCCAGGGGCCGGGCACTGAGAACATGCCATATTCCCAGTAACTGTATAATGTGAAAGCTCCTGGTGTTGTCCAATGCCCCGGGGCTGGGGATAAATTGACAGTCAAATACCCAGGGGCTGGGAATACATTTGTGCAAATACCCAAGGGTTTCCCTGGGGGATGGTCAGGGTAGGAAGTGAACGAGACATAATGTACACAAGACTTGCACCATATCACATTGTATATTAGCTATAACTGGAAAACTGCAGATGTGCTTATATCTACAATGCCTGCCAAAAGTCTTGGAACACCTCAGCTAATTTTGCCTTGTTATTCGATTTCCCCTTCTCCCCCTTAGAACAATGTTGTTCTGTGACGATAAAATAAGGATGACACGACGATTCGCGACTCTGATGAAATGCTAGGACAATAACCTTGCAAATCAACATTGTTTGGGGGGGGGAGGGGGTGCCTCAACTTATCTCTACTGATAGAATTGCGGAAAAGTGTGTCGTTATCAAGAAATGGCCTAAGTGTTCCAAGGACTTTTGGCAAGCATTGTAGGTACCTCTAAAGAAACCATTTCATGTACCGAGTGGACCAAAAAGAACTTCACATGTTTGAAGTTTGTAATGCGGAGAATACTTGAGGTATTGGAATCAATAAAAATTTGGTTGATACCCAAAAGGCTGAAGTACTTTTGTGATTTTTGTTCTATTTTTCTGAGCATTTATAAATATAGGTAAAATTTAATTTACAAAAAATGCGTAACTTCAAAATGCGTGAAAAGAAGCCTAAAACCCTTGATCAAAATTATAAACAATCTCCTCACTCAAACACACTTCATTCCCCGCAAGAATTAAGAATCAAATCTTTCTAAAAGCAAAAAATATAGAATCTGATACTTTTATACAAATCACTTTTTGAGCCTTGAGAAAAATTAAATGTATTACTTATACCTTTTTCACTCATTTCAAAGTAGAAGAAGTTCGTAAATTCAATTTTACCTATATTTCTAAATGCTCAGAAAAATAGAACAAACATCACAAAAAGACTTCAGCTTTTCGGGTATCAGCCAATCTTTGATAGATTCCAATACCTCAAGTATTCTTCGCATAACGAATTTTCAAACATGTGAAGTTCTTTTTGGTCCACCCGGTATATACAAAGACCATAAAAGCTCTATTTAGCCCCCTATCTATTAAGCCCCCCTCTCTAATAAGCCCCTCCCTTCTGAGTCAAAAATATAAATAACTCCCCCCACCCCACTTATATCAAATGCGAGAGGATAACAAATTTTCCGTTTACTAGATAAAATAAGTTTGTATGTTAATTTTGATATGGTTTGGTTATAAACTGCGTAAAATTTGTGTATTTGACTCCGCAAAATATGAGGTAAAAGACCTAAAAGCTATCGTTTATAGCCTTGTCATCTGACTTTGTGAATAAGCACCCCTCTCTAATAAGCCCCCCCTCTGGAGTGTCTGAAATTAAATAAGCCCCCCACCCCCGGGGGCTTGATAGAGCTTTTCTGGTATATGCATAACATAACAAGAAATATTTTAATATTTTTTCTCGGTTTTTTCCCCGTTAAAATTCCAGTGTGTTTGATTTCAGGGTACAAAATTATGGATTATAATGGAATATTTGGGTGGAGGTTCAGGTCTTGATCTGGTAAGTTAACACCTTCCAATGACCGGTTTTGTAGGGAAACAATCTTTGTTTTGATTCTACTGCTGCTGATGGAGAAAAAATTGTAGATTTATAATTTAATTTATTATGTTGGAGAGCAGCTTTGTAAGGCTGAGCAGGGGCTTCTTTTCAGGTTTGTTGCAGAATTTATGTACTATAATGTTTAAACATTGGCTACATTCCTTTTTTATTTTCCAGTTATTTCTAAGGCCAAAGAGGCATGCTAGCCTCACTGCATAAGGCCCTCAAATTACGCTCATTGAATTGAATTGCTGTTGTTGTTGTCGCTGCAGTAGTTGTAGCGTTATCAGTCCAGTCAAAGAGCAAAACTACGACATGTATTGAGTCTAGAGGCATGCTGTATGTAGCTGCTCATAGATCCACCTGTAGTACATACCAGCTTTTACAAGGGGACCTCTAAAGACAATGATGTATTCAAATCAACAGATATTTATCACTTGAGTTTCGGAAACGTTTCAGCCAAGCTTTTTTGACATTTCTAAGTACAGGCTCCGCTTTTTCAAGCGACTTTTTCATTCTCTCAGAACCCTGAAAAGTTTCACATGTTAGATCATCCCTAGCATCTTGCAATCAGATCTTACTAGAAAGTGGTTACATCAGTGTTTCGAGGAAATGTATAGATAGCTTGTTGTTTTGTTTATTTGAGATACGTAGCTACCCTCTGAAAAGTAGCTTAAACAAATATGTCAAATTATTCATTTCGCAGTCACTGTAAGCCAAACGCCAGCTTTTTTCCAGTGCACGTTTTGTAAAATGCAAAGCAAGAATTCGTAAAGAGCAAAGATCAGCCTTTTTCATAAACAATTTATTTCCCAAAGCAATTTCAATCTATTTATTTATCTTCTCCAGATCTTCGCATAATCTTCTTCATTTACTGAAAAATATTTCATTGAGTGTACTTCTTGCAAAACATAGACTGGATAGTCGGTGTGTTTCTAAGCATAGGCATCAAATCTTTAAAAATAAGTGCTTAATAGAGACTCTCATTTTTAGATGAAGGCTGGTCCCTTTGATGAAGTTTACATAGCTGTAGTTCTCAGAGAAGTTTTGAAAGGTTTAGACTATCTTCATGGTGAAAAGAAGCTGCATAGAGACATCAAAGGTAACACAGGTTTTTTTTCTATTCAATTAAAAACTTTACAAAAACAAACTAATTAAGAGACTACATATGAACTACTTTACAACACTGCAAGAACGATACCACGGGGAGCAAAAGACAATGACTACCCCATGGCCATTACAGAATGACTTGAAACTGGATTTAAACTAAATATACGACTACAAAAAGCTACACATAAACGATTAAATACTTATAAATACTAGAGCCTGTTTCACATTGGAGGTCAGGCCAGCATAGGTGATAATGCTGAACAACAGAAATCCCGGCCGAGAGAACAAAAACGACAACAACTGCCGCTGTCACTGCTCCCTTCCAGAGTCCCCATCGCTCAAGACTTAAGATTTCTGCTAAACTAAATAAAAAAAGCGTTTGCTTTCATAAAGAAAGTGCTTCCAAAACACTTTGGAAACGCTATAAAAACTTACCCGTACTTTCTGCAAGGAAAAAAGGTGAAAGATACTATAGACGTAAGCTACATCAATATTAAAGGAGGTTTTGTTTCAAAATAGATATGCTCGAAACGTCATGTTTTTTACATCTACGCTATTTTATGGTACTTTAATCATTTATTTATTATATTGTCGTTTAATTTTGATGGTACCACACGCAACAAACATATTTTTATATCATTTTATGATGTTTTGAAAGGTCCCAAATTTTCGTTAAAAGATCCCAAATTTCACCAGAAAACGTTCCAACATTGTTGTCTAGAAATATTTTGTCCAACATTTTCATAAGTTTTAGTTCTTATTTGTTGTAAAATCGATTAGACAATCCATTTTATAAGCAATAATAATAATAATAATATGGAACTCAAACCAGCATCAGAATTTAATAGAAAAGGAATAAGAAAAACACAACTGCTAAAATGTCAAACGTTTCTATATAAAATCTTCCATAGTGTATCTAAAACCAAGACAGCCAAGTATTTATACGACGAACCTAAAATTTACATAAACGTGCTTTGTTTTCCCTAAGCGAATGAAAGAAAAGATTACTTACCTAAAAAGCTCTTGAAATAAAGATAAGTTAAAAAAAAGTAAACAAAGCAATCTTGAAAACAGGCAGTGAGTTCTTGAGAAAATTCCCGCTGGTATCCTTCCTCGAAATTGTTCCCCTTTGAATTTCTTTTGTAATTTATCGCCAAGGGACTGAAAGCTCTACGTCACAAAAACTTAATAATAATAGTAATAATAGTAATAATTAATAATAATGATAATTCCCCTTTTATACCGTAGTTGCTGCCGTTTACAGGTTACTTAAACTTGTCAACTTGGCTGTTTCTTGAGATTGTTGAAAATATTTCCAATTTCATTCGTAGCTGCAAATGTTCTGATGTCTGAAAATGGTGAGGTCAAATTGGCTGATTTTGGTGTTGCAGGTCAACTAACCGATACTATGAATAAAAGAAATACTTTTGTGGGGACCCCCTTTTGGATGGCTCCTGAAGTTATTAAACAATCTGCGTACGACTCAAAGGTGGGTAATGAATTAATATCAAGTTTTTGGACAGTTTTAATGCTGGAAAAATCATGTGCCTAGCGGAATATAGTATTTGAAAGCGCACATGAGCTTGCACCCGAATACATGCGAAATCTACGTACAAGATGTTCAGAAAGCAACGATCGTGTACTCCGTTCAACTGATACCAATCTCAAATTACCACTTTCAAAAACGAGCGCTCGTCAAAAGTCACTCTCGTATCGAGGGGCCAGCCTCTGGAATAGCTTGAGTAGGGAAACCAAAGTGGCACTCTCCCTCAGTTCCTTCAAACGGCTATTAAAACGGCTATGATATCAACACACTGAGCCAGAGCTCATGTTTTCTTTTGTCTCGTTTTCTGTTCTTTGTTTAACTAGAAAGATTGTCACTAAGTTTTTATTACCGCTATTTTGTCATATTATATCATAGCTATTAATTTGTTTTTATCAGTTTGAAAAACAGTATTTATACTGAAACTTTTGACGTGTCTAAATATTATAAAATGAACAAATGAAAATGACATGCAAGCTCCGGATTTACATGTTGCGTGGATAATCAATTCAATTAGATACAGGGAACCGAAGCAAAGCTGTGCTGGAAGCGGTGATCAAGATGGTAGTGAATAAGACGCAACCGAGACCAAACACCACTTGCCATCATAGAAACTTTATTCAAATCTTCTACCATCCAACTGAGCCATATGCTATGTGTCTTTAAGGCAGGTGAGGCAATTCTCAACAATTTTCTGCAGTGCTAGTGAGCTTTGGTTACATTAGGCCCATCACGAACGTAGGCAAAAAGAACGGGAAAATACGTTGAAATTTAACCACGCGACCCATCCGTGTGCACCTTTACTTGTTTGCAAAGTTTGAACAAGATTTTTGCAGGATCATTTTGCAACCTATAGGGTGATAAAAAAGCAACGTTTATTAAATATCACCACCAAACTGATATGCTTATTGTTTATTGATCTAAAACATGCCTGTCGTTTGCAACTGTGTCAAGGACCAAATCAATCAATCATCATCATCATCATCATATTTATTTACAGTAGGCTTATAAAATGGAATAGCTAATTTACAGCTGATTAAGGCCTACTATTTACAGTTAATATAATTTACAACTTAATAAGATAAAACCATCAAAATGAAAAATGTAAATCTAGGGCATGATAGTTATTTCATTCCTACAGAAAAGAGATATCGCTTCTTGAAAAACTTTATTATGTGTATTGGTAGTCTATCAGACAGCGTTTTCTAACCAAAAAAGCTATGTGTTGAGATTATATATAAATGGTGGAGTCCTACAGGATAACAGAACAGAGGGACATGGGCAGAAAATTTTCTAGGTGGTAAGGAATGAAAATTATATTCGATGATTTTGAGTATGCAATATAATCAGGTAGCTTCTAAGATAACAATTGCCACAAATGCAATACCATTTCTATATTTTCCAATGTCTCTTAAATCATTTTAGCCCTTGACACAAATGTATAAAATGGGAGTTTGAAAATCAGTATCATAATTTAATTTTTGTGTTATTTTTTTGAACAGTTGTACTATTCTTTTACCCCCCCCCCCCCCTCTCACCCTTATGAAAACATTTGCAAATTGCGAGTTAACGAATATACCTCATTTTTATTTGTAGGCTGATATTTGGTCATTAGGCATAACAGCTATTGAACTAGCAAAGGGTGAGCCGCCTCATGCTGATTTACATCCGATGCGAGTCCTCTTTTTAATACCCAAGAATAATCCACCTGAATTGTCTGGAAGTTTCAGCAAGCAATTCAAGGAATTTGTATCACTCTGTTTAAACAAAGATCCTAGCGAGGTAAGACGACTTTTCATTGACTATTAAAGAATATGAATATTTTTACGTGCTCTTTTCGTGGAAGAAGCTTGTCTAAGAAGGAGGAGGGTAAAGAGGGAAATTCAATGTTTGCAAAAATACTTTCTCTAGGATCATAAAGCTTCTACTTAAGCCTGGTTCACACTAGGTCTCGCTGGGGTCGATGGGACGAACGACCCAAAAGACCCACAAGACCCAAAAGACTGAATGTGAACCGCAAAAACTCAGTCGTTGGTGTCGTCAGTGTCGTTGGGGAGTTTATTTTCGCCGTTCACATTCAGTGTTTTGTGTCTTTTGGGACATTTGTTCTAGCAACCTCAACGACTCCAGCGACTGCAACGACCTAGTAATTTGGATTGGGAGGAACAAGTTAATACTACGCGTGCTAAGGTATCTCGCGCAATAGGCTTTTTGAAATATTCTAAAAAGTTCTTACCTCAAAACACGTTGTGTAAGATGTATCGGGGCATCGTAGAGCCCTATTTTCGTTACTGTTGTTCAGTGTGGGGAAGCTGTGGGGTGACCAGGATGCAAACCCTTCAAAAGTTACAGAATCGAGCGGCTCGAATTGTGACAAACAGCAATTTTGATTCTTCTGCAGCTTCATTGATACACAGTCTACAATGGCCAACTGTAAGTGATATTATTACAAGCGAAACTGCTACAATGATGTACAAGTCGTTAAACGGCCATGTACCTGAGTATCTTTCTGAATTGTTCATTAAAAACTCGAGTAGAAACATCAAAACACTGAGAAATACTTATACTGATCTTTCACTGCCTTTACGGAAAACTAGCAATGGGCAAAAGGCGATATCCTTCCGTGGAGCTAAACTCTGGAATCAACTTGAACACGACGCTAAACAAGCACCCTCCCTTGCCAGTTTCAAGAAAAGAATAAATAATAGAACCTAATCAAAATTCTTATTTTTGTAAATTTTGTAGTTTAAGTGTAATTTCTTATCTGTAGTTTTTGGACACGGCCCCCTGAAAAGCAATCCAATCGGACTGACGGGGCTACCGTGTATAAACAAATTAAAATAGAATAGAATAGAATAGTGTGAACCAGGCTTTACATAGAAAAATACCAAGGCACGTCTCTTCCCCCAGAAGAGTTAGAAAATGAGCAAATGTATTTTCCATGTAAAAAGATATCTTGTCTGCCCATTTAGCGACACGAGATCATACATTTTACTAATTATTTGTTAACACTTGCTGGACTCGTAGACCCCATTTACACACCAGATTGTTTTGCACAGAAGGGATAGAATTTGAAAATAGCTGTTCCAAAAAGTTTCAGTATAGTATTTACACTTTGAGTTTTATCCGAACTGACTTTTTATTTGTTGTACTGGTACCATTATTACCCATGGTGGTCCCAGTAGTGATGAGTTGTGGCAAGTATCAATCTTTCTCGTGCCGTGCAAAAGACTTTCTTCGTGTAAGACTCCATTTAAACTGTACAGGCACAGCTATGGTTCCGTACAAAAGTGTTATATGTCAAAAGCGTTTTCAATTTCATGGTACTAATTTGATGTGTTTACCCTTACCGTTTACAAACATAATGTGTTACGGATCAACAGTTCGAGTGTAAACGAAAGGCTGATCCGTAACACTTCTTTTACGGAACCAAAGTTGTACGGGTACAGTGTAAACGTTGCATCTACTATTCATACAGACGGCATGACGTCACAGCAGCGTTGAAAACACGACGCCTTCTTGTTTTGGGGTAAATCTTCAGAAAATTTCTATACGTTTCTATAGGAAATTTGCAAAAAGTTGCATCAAATTACTCCTCTATTCTACCTCAGGACAATTTCGTAATTAGCACCACAAACTCCGTCGGCTGTAAGTTGCTCGTCGCTTCTTCAAAGTCAACCTTCCTTTTAGACATTCGCCTATCTATCTGCTAAAGTTTTTGAATAATTTAAACAGCTTCCAAGCTTTTTGAATTTATTATTTGCGATAAATAAACGAGACACTCTAAAAATCCCACTGCGACGCTATACTTTGTTATGACTGCATTTACCCCAAGTCTGATTTTCGAGCGCGAATTGATCAAGTCACGTGACCTGTCGCCTGTATGAATAAAACTCTTTCAAATTACGCATAGATAGTAGAAGCATAATTCAGTGTCTTAGGCTGTCTTAAAATTTGTGCGTATTTATGTGAATTACTCGGCTAATAAACAGCCGATTTGGACATGGGAGGTCGCAAATTGCATGTTAAGATCTCATCTATGTCATCAAGGTCCAATAACCATATTTGAAAATAAGGCTCCTCCGCAGTAGTTGTTGGAACGCTTATGTTTTTTGGGACACCCGGTACAGCTTGAATCTATTGCTAAATCTAGGAGTTGAACGAGGCTGTAGTGAAACTACAGGGTGGACGGAAAGTTTCTCACCCATGCTCTTGGCAAACGTAGTGGTGGGCAGTAGTAGAACAGAATAGAGGATACCAATCCATTTCAGTTTTAATTTCATTCCTATTTAAGTTAATGTGACACAGATAATGCCTAATTTTGAAATTGGTTCATTGGTTCAGATAATGCCACCTTGTAAAACATTTCTTGACAGACATTTTTGCTTGTGACAAGCAGAAAATGTTTTTGATTTTGTTCAAAATATTGCCCAACAAATCCTGCATAATTCTGCGTGTCAAGCAATGTTTTGCGACGTGGCCAAACGAGAAACACTGTTTCGCGAGCAAACAGGAAATTTTTGCTCGTTTCGCCAGGGCTTGAAGCCATTTGCAAATGTCTGTCTCAAGTAGACCATTTTATTCTTACTTTTATCTCACAGAGACTCAACGCTAAGGAACTACTGAAACACAGATTTATAAAAGCAGCAAAGAAAACGGCGATTTTAACAGAATTGATTGAAAAACACACACGATGGAAAGCTGATGGTGGAAATGACAACGACAGTTCTGATGAAGAAGATAGGTAAGTCCAAGACCTTCACCACCTTATCAACTAGACCCTCATCGCTCAAACTTGCCGTATGCCTCATGAAATGGAGTACAGTTAACATGGACTAATTTTTCAGCCTTGCTCTGTTGGATGATGTAGATTTTATAACAATAGCCTCAGTGTATTTTGATTGGCATGCCAGTACAAAGCGATTGGCAATTGAAAAGAAGGGAAATTCTCTCTATCCACAAATCAAAACAAACAAAGCTGCAAAGATTCCCCGAACCAGCATGGCTAATTATCTTGTTGTGCATGCAAACAGGGTTGTTGAAATGAAACATCAGTATATATCGAAAGAAGAAAAATAAACATAAACATCTGCCTCGCGTATTTTATTCTGTTAATCCTTGTACCACAAATAGAGATAGATACTACAAGTGTCATCATCTTCAAAATCAAAAACGTTTTCTTTTTTTACGCACCGGTGCTGGGTATGGTACGTTTTTCGGTTCACCTAGTATATTCTTGATTTTACAGTGAAGGTACAAGTCGATCACAGGCTGATCAGCCTACCTGGATATTCGATACAATCAAATCATCACCGAAATCGAATCAAGAGATCGACAAAATCAATGATTCAATAAATGATCGAGGGATGAACTCGCCAAAGAATTTTCGACCACAACTACCATTATCGAAATCTCTCAAGAAATTGATACCCGTTCTTGACGCGGTGAGTTTCTTTCTACGCTTATCTTACGATGTGTCAGAAATAAGGGTATCATTTGGTTTTTAAAGACCCTGTGCGTTTTCACTGATGATGAGTTTCAAAAGCCCATGATAATTCTTTCGAGAAATGTGGTTTTGATCGAATTCCCTAAGCACCCATTGGTTTTGTACAGGTGCCTTTTGAATAATTTGATGTATGGTTAAAAATTAGAGGATAACCTGTATGACCTATTTTCAAATTCGTTTCAGTTTTTTTTTTATCAAATGCCTATGCTTAAGTCAGTCTTTTTTTTATAAACCAATTCAACTACATTACAGACTTATTACTCAGTCAATCTTTTCATAGCCGGAAAAATCAATTTTGAAAATAGGTAGGGCATTGCATTGATTGAAGGGTTGTCAAGATGGCAGAACTTTTTGACATAACCCTTACTTATCAATATTAAATGTTTCAAGATTTATGTCTCGTTTTAGGCCATTTTCCAGCCGTTTCTGAGGCCTCGTTTACACTAAACCATTTAAAATAAAAACGGTTCGAACTCGTGCCGTTTTGGCCTTCCGCTTACACTGAAACTTTTTCGTAACTGGCATCAAATAAGAACGATTTTTAGAAGGGTACGATTTGAAATTTGAAAACGGTGTGAAAAGTTTTAACGTAAGCGCTTGAAAACGGAACGATTTCGCTACAGATTGAAAGGAGCAAATAATTTCTTTCTCTCTCTTTGAATCTGGAGCAAAATCATTCTGTTTGCAAGCGTTTACGCTGAAACTTTCCATGCTGTTTTCAAATCATACCTTTTTAAAAATCGTTATCATTTGATGCCAGTTACGAAAAAGTTTCACTGTAAACGGAAGGCCAAAACGGCATTATTTCGTACCGTCTCCATTTGAAAACGGTATAGTGTAAACGGGGCGTGAAACACTGATTTTTGTTAAATTTAAAATTGAACCATCTCGTCGATAAAGGCTCTTTAAAGGGGCTGGGTTACGTAACAGTAAACGAACCTGTAGTCTCTATAATCTATATTTTTTTAGGCACATGTCCATTGTTCTTTGCACATATTTTGGTGGATGGGGTGAATCCACAATAAAATTACTTCTAGAAATCCACCGATATCTCTGTAATCTTGCAACATCTGAATGTTTCGTTTATTTCTCTGTGAAACTGTAAAATTCAAGAATCCATCTTCAAAATAACATTTTCATTTTGAAAATAATAATGGAAAATCCCTGTGATATGGCCTACCGAAAATCTGCAAAATCACCGTTTCGAGAGAGGTTTGTTTACTGTTAAGTAACCCAGCCCCTTTAAGGACACATCTAGTAAATTTGCGTATTGTTTGTTCTATATTATTCTTTTATCTTGCAGCTCAAAATGAAGCATCAGTCAAGGAGCTCGATCGTCGAAGAATTAGAAACAATTATTCAAGAAACAGATAGAAAGTGTCCAGGCATATGCGATGCTTTCGTGGGAGAAGTTACTGATATCGTTAAAAGGTAGGGCGTCCTTATAATTCGAACTTAATGAATCAGTGCTCTATCGATTGATCAACGTCCCTCCAAGAAGTCAGGATAAGTAGCAAGTTCACCCTCGAATAGTGCTGCCTGGAGGAGAAAACATTTCGTATTTCCTTCATTAGTCACGTTTAGTGAAAGTGAAGGTGAAGTTGCGGTTTTTAGCGCCAAGCGCTGGGATCACAGAAGTAGAGAAGACCTAATCGAGTCCGCGAACCCTTGTCGACGCTCCATTGGTGTGGCTCGTACTGGGCTCGAACCATGGCTCGAACTCTGTCCGCCTGACCTTTCTGGCTGCAAAGTCAGAAGATTACACCACTGCGCCACAACATTAAATTTACAGCATTTTTCCCTCTTAATGGTTCACACGTGAGTAAAAACGCGTTACTATTGTGATAACGCATTTTTTTAACTCATTTTTAAACTCATTTTNACTATTGTGATAACGCATTTTTTTAACTCATTTTTAAATTCATTTTATGGCCTGTTTATGAGGAAAGTACTTCACCTGTCAGACCCGGGATTGACACGAGAGGTAATTTCAGTCACTTATTATATGGGATCTTCACCTCATCTGTAAACGCTGGGCCTGAGAGGTTTGATGGAGATAAATCTCTCTTCCATGAAACTTGAATTAACCAATAACAATCAACGAATAAACCAATTCACCTCACCTCACCGGTGGTGTTTCGTTTATTTGAAAATAATTCGCCTCACCTGGATCTGATTTAACTTCTGGTGAGGTGGGATCTCATTATACTGTTGGCGTTGTGCTCGTCATATAAACAGAATTTCTTTTTTCATTTCATTTTAAAATTAATTATGCACGGTATGCACAGTCAGTAGGACTGATTTTCAAGGGGCCGTGCCAAAAACTTTACAAATTAAGAATCTACTAATAATTTGAAAAAAAACTAATTACAATCATAATTTGTTGACAATGCTAGGACATTTGTTTACAATGCTATTTACAAAATAAAAAATAAAGGATTCAATAGGAAGGTGGAATCTCGCCTGCCAACCTGTCAGCCCGGATCGTTTTTCCTCATATAAATAGGCTCTTCATGAGTTATAGATTCCAGATGGAATCAGAACTTTTTGATTCCATCCAAATGCGTTAGAACATGTTCAAAGGTGCCCAAAATATCTCGAGTTGAAGCAAACATAATTTCGAAAGTTTTCCGTCACATTTCTGATGCATTTCTAACACGTTTTTGCTCTCGTGTGAAACAAGCTTTACAATAATATTAATCGAGCTGCTTCATTATAACTTTAAGAATGCTTTTAGTTGTAGCATCTAATATGCACCCCCTCAATAAAGCATTCCCCAAAGCCTCTGATTTTAATGAGCGACCTTGGCGTTTAATAGAATACATAATGTAATCTCAACTTTCCATATTTTTGACTCAAAAAGTAGGAAAAGGTAGATTTGAATGATTTTGCAAAAAACTGCAATAAATCTTTCAAAAAAATTCACAAGTGGTACTTGCTATTTTTTTGTTACTTGAGAAAAGTTTATATTGCATAAATACAAAGAAAATCTACAAATTGATAAGCTCGGCGCACTTTTGTTTAAATCTTTTTTTATATCCCATAAAAAATTTACGAAAACATACAATGGGTTATTCTACCTACAAACTACTTTACAATACTACAAGTGTGATTCCATGAGGAGCAAAAGACTATGACTAGGGGTGAGTGGCCGAGCGGCTTATACGGTTTTCATCAGGTGACTGAAGTTAAGCTCGGGCGAGTGAGGTCAAACTCCGGATGGGTGACCTCGGGGGCCTGACCTGGGGACTGACCTCGCAACTCACTTCGCCGTCCTTCGGAAGGAACGTTAAACTAGGGGTCCTATGCCTGGATGCGGCATGCATAGTGGGCCTAAATTAGCTTTAAGTAGCTAGAAAATCCTGACAGCCCACTTAAAACAACTGACTGACTGACTGACTGACTACCCCATGGCCATTACATGAAAAACGTTAAACTACATACAATTACAGATAAATACAACAACGATTAAAAAACTTATGAATACTGTACTAGAGTCTGTCTAACATTAGATGTCAGGTCAGGGTTGCAATAGCTCGAAATTATGTCGCGAGCAAAATTCTTTTGTTGTTTTATCACGGATAATACGCCTGACATCTAATGTGAAACAGAATTTACAAGCAAAAAGAAAATTTATGTTAAGGGACTTGGTGGTTGCTTGGCATGTAACTGATGTTTGAAATGATGTTAGTCAAACCGTCCAGTTTGGTGGATGAAAAGTAGAGTCAATTCGAGTATATTTCTGTTCAAGTCATTAGAAAAGTCTTGATCACCATATGATAAAACTGCGTTAGAACGAACATAGAACGAACGTTGTTTAAATCTTATTGTATTTAATTTTATTTCGTAGTAATACGACGGGAAATCGAAGATAGCCACGAAGAAAAATTGACGAGCATGCAACATTGCAAGAAGCAAAGTAAACGATGATCACTTCTAGCGTTATCTGCAAATTTCAGAAACCCAACGTGCGATATGAACTGCGAGTGGAAGACCAGCATCCAACGATCTGTTCACGATTTTATGATACATGAAATAGTTCGGTACAGCCTTCAAGGACCAGGTATCCCAAAAAAGTAATGCAACTTTTATAAAAAATGACAAAAATTTGGCTATGTCACTGATCTTGAAACTTTTTTGTGTGATGATATCAAGTACCAAATTAACTTTTCAGAGGCTATCGTTATTTTATGTTGCCGGAAAGGTTATTAAACCCTATAGCTTAAAAAACATTATGTTGTTCGGCTATTTGCTAGTATTGTTTGCGTCACATATCTAAGCAAAAAGCTACAAAAAGCTATTTCCTATGAATGAAATATCCAGTCCTACATAATAAATAGAGGTTTATCAAGACACTTGCTGCCAAATTTCAAGGGATTTGGTAGGATAACAATTGGATTTGCCAATCATTTATTCCGATTTTGAAGTATGCTTTAACGGCTCGCAAAAACTTAAATTCTCAAAAATTTGATGCCATTTCTAAAAAGTGCAATATTGTCCACGTGAGTCGACCCTTTAATAGATTCACAAAAGAGATAAGTTACGTGATCAAAACTTGCTTATTTTCAGAATGTGGTAGTTCTTTTAGGTCCTGTGATCAGCTGCGATCTATCCGATAATGCCTGACCCTTTTCCAATGTCGCTATCTCCTGCCAATTCAGATTCTATCAAACAAACATTGTGATGAAAAGTTTTGAAATAATCTGTTGCAAGTTACAATTCGTGCACAAATTCATTTATGTGAAGACGAGGCGATCTTAAAATGCAATATTTAAACAGCTTCCAAATGATTCACCGAAAGACTTGTGACACGTAAAGAAGACCAGTTTGCGACTCTGTTCCATGAATTGTTTTCTTGTCCACAAATGATGAAATCCCTTTTAGGGTAGACCAGCTTAGTCATGTTTAGTATTGATCCCTTTTCTGTCCTATATCTCACATGAATGTAAAATATGGTAGAATCGTACATCTTCAGTTGTTTATGAAGCCTAACAAAGATTATTTGTCCCTTGCTGTCAAATCATGTCACACTGAGTTGCAGAATAGACTTATCACAATAGCTCTGGAATACAGTTGACAAGAACTGCGTAGTGGGAAAATATCTGGACTAACTTTAGTTGCAAACTTAATCTTTAGTTGCAAACTTGAGAATTTTGTATGATATGCGTGTAAACAATTATTGAACAAATTATTTTCAGTATAATCAGGGGTTTTTAAATCTCAATTTACTACGAACCTTGACTTGATGTAGTAGCATCATTTTCCTCTATCAAGCACCCCATGAGTATGCCCCCCTCGAATAATGCCCCCTCACGTTGCTTGAAAATGTCTTACGGCGTTGTTGTGGGCCCGTGAAGGTACCAGATTTTTGGGACTTCAAGATTTTGTAAAATTTTTTCGAGACTATGTTCGGTCAAAATTCATATTATCCCATTTAGCTTGTTTGGGAGCATCTTGGATACCAAACCCATCCAGAAAGAAAGACCTCTTTCCGTTGGGTTACATGTGGGTCTGGCACCCAATGTAGTTTTTGGATTGTTGTTAACGAAAAAAGACTGGAGCGAGTGTTGTTGTTTGACGTCATCGCGTGCAGAAACTAAAGGAATCATTGTTTGTGGTAGGATGCTAGTAAGGTCTCCTGGCACAGAAATCGTGCAAATTGTGTTATTGGCATGAAACCTGTTGGAGATGGGCAGTTTGATAGGTTGAAAATAGAGCATGTGGAACTAAGCCTAACCTTGTTGCAAATTGTGGTACAGACCTCGCAGCTTGCAATCTAACAACTAATTGTCGTATTGCAAAGGACTGATTTCATTGCGTATCGAACTTGCAAATTTAGATCTGCGGTTTTAGTTGGTCAAATTGATCATATGGTTGTCAAGTTATGAGCGATTTATCAAAATTTTAATCTCGGAATCCGTCATAACAGCCCTAAAATCTTTGATCAAATTTGCTTTGCACTGCCTAAGGTGCTGCATTTCGCACAGATAGTATTTTAGTATTCCTCCTCAACTTGCGACATCGGAGCGAGGTTACTTTTGAAACTATTTTGAGGGCTATTTGCAACCTGGTTCCGAAGGCCAGTTTCCTACGTCAATACTGACGCTGAATTCAGCAGCCTCCTTTTGGGTCATGGGAACGAGGTTGTGCTATTTGAGGTAGACTAGCACTGACAAGACTGGAAGTTTATCCCTCAATCCCTCACATGAATTTGTAATTTAGCGATTTAGAATGTTCGTAGTTTTGTTAAATGTGTTTAGAACTATAATCGTTAGTTGTTATCATAGTTTCAGTTTATTGTACAGCCTTATACCATGGGCAGTAGGAGACACTTTGATTGCTTTCTGAACAATATTGTGGTCATAGGTTGGGGTTATTAAGATCAAAATAGCCGCGATGTTTTCAGAGCGGCTTCCTGTTATTTTGTAGCCACTTACGGTTGACCCGGCAGACGCTAATCTGCCCATCGATTGCTCATACTTGCTAATTGGTGTTGCAATGCAAGAAATCCTGCCCCGTTTCACCATACCTCATCATACTTTCCAAATCTTTAAAAAGATCGATGTAAAATTATGTGACCTATTTCTTTGAATGGAATGGCTTGAAAGAAACTTTAGCTACTTTGTTATAATTCTACCGCTTTACTTTTCAGAAATCTTCAATACTTTCAGAATTAGAGTGTTTTTCTTCTTTTTTAAGAATTCAAGAAAAATTTTGGAAATACTTAAAAACATCGTAAGTTCTAAACTTTTTGAGGAAACATAGAATAGCTTTATTAAAAACATGGTGTATGAATGTCTACAATATGGTATCAAGCAAAATTCTTTCACTCTTCTGGTTTGCGATTTAGAAATTTGATGACTTCACATCCTCAAATGAGTTGAAATATAAAATACGCTGTAATTTCTAAAATATTCGAGATTTCTGAAAAGTCCAAAGGTAGAGTTATAGCAAAGTATCTAAAGTTTCTTTCAAGCCATTCAATTCAAAGAAAAAGAAATAATTTTACACCGACCTTTTTAAGCCAATTTTAAGATTTAGAACCTATTCTCCGTACCTCTAGCTCCTCCAAAACTCCAATCCTTCACGCCTTTCGACCTTCTCACCAACAAGGGCAGATTTTGTAACAATTGCGTCACTTTCCTTTGATTGACGGCGGGCGACCCCCGTTCAACTTCAGGCTGGATCGGCCCCTGCGAGGAACGCCCTTTTTTCAGCAAATTGGGGGTCTGCACCCCCAATAATTTTCTTTAGCTTTGCCCCTGAGGCTAACTGTCTCGTGCACAAGAAAAAGGGTTATTCTGAATATCTGCCACCGCGATTTTATTTGTTGGATTCAGAAGCTGAAGAATATGCATTTTGGGTGTAAATTTGACACTTAATTCTCAACTTCTGATTTAGACAAATACAATGCCTGAGGCAGATGTTTAGACCTATTCTTCTAGACTTACGACGTGATTCCTTGTATTCGTTCAATATTTTTAATCGGATTTTTTATTTTCTCTCATATAAGGACTCACATCCAATCAGTAACGAATTGGGGACTAAATTTGATTGAAACCGAATCCCTCGTGAAGCAAAAATTCCTACACAACCCCCGGCACGTTTTTGTTAAACACAAGGTTCAGGACGTTAGAAAATGCTTACATGCATCATATGCCCTGAGAAGGAGCATCTCTATCCAATAAGAATGCAGGATTCTGTGAGGATTCCGTCATGTGACTCGTATCTTTGATTTGATTGGATACGCGGGAAAAGCCGCGCTAATCCTGAAATTAGTCCCCGTTTTTTATGCGTATGGTCATAAGTCTCAGTTTGAGCGATAACCATCCAATTCAATGAGCGATACTGAGACTTATGTAATGAGTATACTATTCTTCTTCTTTTGAAGAATTCTGAAAGTATAGCAGACTAAATTGGTGTTTTGCTTTCGCTTTATCAGATATCTTTCATCAGAGAACTGCTGATGAAGCGAAAGCGAAACCTTATTCTAGCCTACTCTATCTTCAAAATTCTTTATTACATTCACATAGTTACGACAAAAGAACCTGATTCATGCTTCGATATATGCTCATGATTTGGATAACAATTTCTTATGGCGTGCACAGTGAGTCAGTTAGCCATGCAGGTTCAGGGCATCTATTACGGCTTTGTTTGTTTTGACTTGCGGCCCTTCGTCAGCGATCGCTAATCGCTTTGAAATGGCATTTCATTCGGATGATATTTTTCACAATATTTGCCGTTGAGGTCTTCAAGCCCTTTGCAGCCGTGTTCTATCGCATCGGTACCGCCAGTCGAAAGTTGAATCTCTGTTTTGTCATCAATAAATACGTTGTAAGAGCCGATTGTTTGTAACTATGGCCTACCTACTGTACAGATTGTATTCTAAAACATTCGGATGAAGTCTGTGCCTAATCGAACAATTTTGTATTTATATGTTGGCCACTCGTTTAAAGTAGTCTCATGATTTGGACATGCCACTCTCGGATATGATGCTCACCTTGAATGAATTTCGAGTACCCAGGGCCGAAGCCAGTGGGGGGGGGGGGGTTGAATGCCCCCCCCAGAAGGCCGTTTGTCGGAAATTTCACTCTACCTGTCGGATTTTTTTGTGATTTACAGGTCCAACTTTAACAGATTTTGCTGGAGAAATGATGCATTGAACGCGAATTTATTAACGTTCGAGGATAAATGACGACAGGAATTTTGAATCTACGGCATATTTTTGCTTCATATTCACTAATTTTGAAGGTAGCAAGGTTGGATTGCAAAATAACTCTAAAGTCTAGTTTTTGAAGGAGTACATCAGTCATTTCACGCATGATTGTAACGTATGTTCCAACAATTGGCATTGTTTCTGTTGTTGTTGTTGATTTTCCGTCGGAAAATTTTGGTTCTTTGCCCCCCTATGAATTCATGGCTGGTATCGGCCCTGCGAGTACCTTAACAGCAACGATACTCTGTCTCAAAAACCTTGTCGCACTTTTTTTATTTGGCAATAACAGAGTTTAGTTGTATCATGAAATATCTATCAACAATTGTGACTGTTAGTAACAGCTCACTATACACCAGTATGTTTGAATTTTGAATTACGAACTGACTTTGCCCCATCTTCACTGCCAAAGATTTGCGCAAAAACGTGTCTGTGATAAGAATTTTGAGGCGGACCGAAGATGTCGTCTAAATTTTTCAAACATTGTGGTATCATCTCGTTCTTCAAAATTTCTTGTGTTCTGTAATTTGTCATAATTGGTAAAATTTGATATATTTCCTTCAGAGGAGCGTTTTTTTCTTTTTTAATGCTTTCTTCTGCTCGTGTGTGATTCCTGGTAAATACGAATGGCCGAAAGTGGGCGAATAGACTTGTTCCAAGTTTATTTCGGGCTGTCCGTCAAATTTTGTTCTTGATAGAGATACCGTTGCTGCGAAGGGGAAAACATGGAAAGAGCGAGGGCAGCTGTCGGGAACAGATTTGACGGATTTTTTATATTTCATAGAAGCAGAGCTGATTTTCAAGGGGCCCTCTATAAAACGTTAATCTCTAAATCAGGTACTTGTACTTGAGGCAAGTCTAGTGGGAAACTGACGTTGTTCGTTCGCAAAATTATCAAATACAATGATGTACAGTACTCCCAAAAACTAGATGGACGAACAGGCAATGTCAAACAGGCATTTTTCAAGAGCGGATGTTGAAAATTGTATGGCTGAGCACGGCATGGCAGGAACTTTCAAGAAATTTCTTGTACTCACTGGGTTAAATCTTTAAATTCTTAGTTGCTTATAAAAATATGCGTATGCCGAAGCTGGTTGAACTGTTGAAAGAATAAATTCGATTACATATGTGGGGGGAATTTCACAAAGGAAGGCAAACTTTCGCCTCCTCCCTTTACTCCTCCCTTCGATTAACGCTCCCCAGTCCCCTTCCCGCGCACTGACATGCGCCATGATTTGCGCGCCAAATAAACTTGCTGAAGTTGTTGTGTGCTGAAGTTGGACACGACCTGCTGGAGTTCTATTCAAACGGTAAGTTTATGCTCAAAGTTTACATCTTTGCTTAACTTCGTTGCAGTAAAATCACCGCTACACATTAAAGCTTCGAACATGCTATCACTGATTGCCTAAAATTGTTCATGACCTTCATAACAAGGTAGAATGTCCAAGGGCATTGGGTAAGGCCTAAAGTTTATTGTTGTTTTTGTTTGCAAACTTAGGCCAGTGTTCACCACAGATATTTGCAGCAAAGAGAAGTAAAGAACGTGATTGCTTACTTATGAATTATCATAAATCACCGCTATACATTAGAGCTTCAAGCAGACTACTATTTACTGCATTTCAACTTTCCAGAACTTTATTATGGTAAACTCCAATCTGCACGAGGCAAAGGAAGGCTCTCTGGCTGGCATGGCAGAGCCAAAAGAAGGGCATAGGCCTAGCCTACCTAAAACCAAAACATATTGATTTTGTGTGTGCAAAATTAGGCCAGTGTTAACCAAACACATTTGCCTGCTTGTATTGTAAATCATCACTAAACTGTTAAGTGTCAAATAGGCTTCATTTTAGCCTTGCAAATAAAAGTTGAAATTCCAAGGCAATAATGGCCTTGTGGTGTGTGATTATTAATATCTTTTCTTACTCTGGTCCTGCACCTTCAAAAGCTGATTTTAGCACCTTTTTAACGGGCACCACAAGTACATCAAATGTCCTTCAAAAATTATGTTGACGTCAACGAAGATCTTTTGATCTTCAGTTGATGCTAGAGTGGTGACTTTGTCTCTTGCATAGAAGAAATTCTGCAGCCTCAGATCCTCATGCACACAAAACCTATTTTTATGTGCCCAGAGAGGTTTTTATTGCAATTTGTGGGATGCTAAGATTACTTGTTTGTTGGAGGAAATACTTTTATCAATTTTAAATAACCTAAAATGTAAAGTCCACCACATATTGTTATCCAGAGGTCTTTCAAGGATCTTCTTTTAAAGTAATGCTCACTGTTGTTATTATTATTATTTTATTATAGACATGCCAGGGCTGCTTACCAAAAGAAAAGCCAACATGACTTCAGTTGAAAGTACAGGAGATTCTGACAGAGACACTGACAATCCTAGTGACAAGGAGAACAGTCAAGAGGTATGACTATGATCTTGTTTTTGCATACGGTTCTTCCAAAATGGAAAGTTTCATTGGATTATGGAAAGTTTCATTGGATTAAGGAAATTTCCAATTTATGTTTTAAATTTTCAGTTCTCTTAGCTACTTTTTCATAAAGTCTTTGTGCAATTCCAGCAACTTCACAAGCTTTCCAAAATAGACATTGCGCTTAGGATGGTGTCAGGGAATTTTTACCCATGATCCTTTGCGTTCCATGATAAACAATCAGTGAAATCAATTGAAATTCTTTGAGGTGCAAAGGATCATAGTAAAAATGTTGTGATGCCATCTGCAATCATCCATCACTAGACATTTCAATAATTCAACAAGTTTAAGGCATTTAGCTAAATCATTCTTGATGGATTCAATTATTTTTGTAGCCTGTGAAAAATGCTTGAGAGTTTTAAAGCATATTAACATCCAATTTGTTGAGAAAAAGAATCCTTAGCTTCTAGGCTACTTTAATAGTTTCTACATTCCTTCCAAAGCACAAACTATTTTCACTATAAACATGTTGGCTTGGGTGTTATTCTTTTCAAGCAAATCACATGTTAGTTAAGTCCCACCATTTTCTTCCATAGGAATCTCATTTCGTGCGGAGAAGCGTAAGAAAAAGTGCTAAGCCTGAGTTCTTGTCACCATCATTTGCAAGCCAAAAAAAACTCAGTCCAACTAATGCAAGTGACAATTCTTCGCCAATATATTCACCAAATCAATCTGAACAAGATATTGATGAGAACAGGCCAAGGTAGGTTGCTGTTATTCATTTAGTGCTCAGAGTAAGATCAAAGCAATTAATGTTGATCTCCACAAGAGCATACGCGTCAAATCTTTAAAAGATTGCGCAGATAGTTAATGCATTTTTTGTTTGATTTAATGGCTTGAAAGAAATTTTCAGGTACTTTGCTATGATCCTACTGCATGCATGTGATTTTTGATATCTTGATTATTTCAGAATTACAGCGTTTTTTTTTCTTTCTTTTTACTAACATTATCGTCACAAGTTTTGAACAAATTACATTCATCGTAAATCTTAAATTGATAGAGGAAAAATGGTACAATGTTCTTAAGAAAACCATAGTTTATGAAGGTCTATAAAATAGCAGTAAGCAGAAATCCATAGCTTTTCTGGTTTACAATTTAGCAATTTGATGTTGTCACAACCTCAATACTGGTTCAGGCCTTTTCGTTTTACGCGGGCGATCGCCCTTGCCCTCGCCAGCGCCCTCGCAAAATTGTTTACGCGGGCTATCGACCGCACTCGCGAGAAGGTATTTCGCCCCCGAAGATCAAAAACGATTTCGTAAAAATGACTTAGGAAACGAAACCCTCTTGATTTAAAATTGTTCGTTCAACGACAATGGCGCTTCGAGTTCTTTACGAAAGAAAACCGTTGTGAAGGCTACCCACTGGCCTGGTGAAGCAAACAAGATGCAAAAAGAACCCAAACAAAACTCTAAATATTATTGAATTTATCTTAGCAAAATGAATTTAACAAGAAACCTTTAAAGAACTGCAAGATACAGAGGAAGTACTGGTCCTTAATAATCATTGCACATGTTCTTTATTTTTCGACAGAAGTGTTTCCGAAATGTTTGCACATTTTCTTCCATTTTTCGACACGCCTACCTTCTTTTTCATCGAAGTTCCTAGTTTAACTAGCGTTGTAAAAGATCAGGGAGCGACAATAAAATGAACAATACTCGCAATAATCTTACTTTGCTACGAAAACTTTCTCCGATTTAACTTTCTGTAGCCCTTCTCTAGAGCAGGCCTACTACGAGTTTGCGTAAAGTTTTCCTACAAACTTTCGAAAGAGGTTTGGTCGTTTTGTTTCAGGGGCTTATATTCTCTACTCTAATCCCCTTCTAGAATCTGTTAATGACTTTCCTGGAATCTTTATTTATCTTGAGTGGAGCTTCATACTTCATCAAATGGGACAACAGGAAAGTGATTGGCCTAACTGATTTGACCTTTCTCTAACTTGAAGGGTAAAACAACGAAGCAAGGAGGAAGAATATTACAAACCAAATGAAATAAAATCTTTTCGCTACAAGTCTGTACCTGTGAGCAGACTCTCTTCTCTCTTCACAAATGTAAAATAAGGCAGGTGAAGGAGAGCATCACTGATACAAGAACAACAAAACACGTTGAACGCTTTCATTGCCCATCGGTAAAAAGAGTAAAAATGCGAGACTATTTTAAGGGGGCGATCGCCCTCGCAAGCTTAACTACGCGGGCGATAAGCCGCCCTTGTGGATATTTCCTCACGAAAAGGCCTGCTGGTTTAAACATAGAAGCTGTAATTGTGAAAATAATCAAGATATCAACAATTGCACAAACGTAATTATAGCAATGTAGCTCAAGTTCCCCCAGAGTCATTAAATGCAATAACCATGTATGCAATTTTTTATGATACAACACCTGTACTCTCTACTAGACAAATTCGACAAATTTTTGAGTGAGAAGCAAATTTTGGAATGCTGAAATTCTAGATAATTAAATTCAAGAATTTCAATGGTGTTCTTTTAGCAACAATAACGTAACAAATTTGTCTATTGTAGTGGACATCAAAAGCCTATTTTTCACAGAGATTGAGAAATCGGTTGCTAAGTTGTGTAGTGGAGATCCTTCTAGGTCTAATGTCTCGTTCAATTCCTACCCTTACCATCCCCCCGGGCAGCCCAGGGGTCAGCAGAAATTGCTTGCACAAATGCCGGGGGGCTGGGCACTGAAAATATGCCGTATTCCCAGTAACTGTATAATGCAAAGCTTCTGGTGTTGTATAATACCCCGGGGGCTGGGGAACAAATTACGGTCAAATGCCCAGGGGCGGGGAATATTTTTTGAGCAAATACCTGGGGGTGTCCCGGGGGATGGTCAGGGTAGGAATTGAACGAGACATAATATATACTTCAAAGTTAAATGTGTCCCAGAAAATTTTCATTGTGGCCATGGGCAAACCTTTGATAGGAAATGTCATGTTGCACATAGAGGTTAGAAAAACACTCATTAAATTAAAAATTGTTTACAGTCCTCAATCAATAACTTGAATGAAATGGAATACTGTTTTGTTAATTTTTTTTGTTAAGCCCTAAAATCAGTTTATTTAAAATCAAGTGCATACGTTTCAGGCCTGGCCGTGAGCATTTTAGCAGGCGAGCGGTACATCGCTCTCCTCGGTATAGTCAGGCGGGTGATTTTCAGTATACCCAAAATCGTTAAAGAAAAGTGTATGGATACCATATCATATCATATCATCATTTATTTAAGCATGGTAGCCCATTCAGCAATGCTGGTTTACAAGGGGCCATGCGTCTAAAATACCAGAAAAAATTGAAATAAATAGTTACAACAAATCTAGATAAAGAAAACAAACATAATACCATAACCTACCCTACCCTACCATACCCAACCTTTCTCCACCCTTCCCCACCCTACTCTACCCTATCATACCCTACCATACCCTACCCTACCCAACCCAACCCTCCCCTACCTTTTTAATTTTTAATACCCTATTACAATATTTTTCTATTCTTTACATTAATCTGTCTACTTTTATTTACAATATTTTTTCGTTTTTTACAAGTCTAAAGTATATAATGAAAACTGGGCTATCAAACTAATATAAAGTCAAAACGGAAATGTTTAAATCAAAGATTTGAAGCGATTCAGAGAGGTTGCCTGCTTAGCTTCAGTATTTAGGCTATTCCAAAGTNAAGTGACTGATGTTTATTTTTAGTGCAAATTAGCATTCCCTGCGTCTTTGCTACATTAAGAGATAATTTGTTACCACTTAGCCACGAATCCAAATCCCTAAGGTCGCTATTGATAGCCTCATTCAGGTCCTTAATATTCTTAGAACGTAAGAACAGAGTCGTATCATCAGCATACATGGAAGTAGCTGAATTTCTAACTGCGCAGGGAAGATCATTGATATAAACCAAGAAAAGAAGAGGCCCGAGACATGAGCCTTGTGGAACACCAACCTCTATTTTCTCTGTTTTAGAGTCTATACCGTTAACCCTACAAAACTGTTTCCTGTTAAACAAATAGGACTGAAACCAAGAGAGATTTCTGTCACCAACTCCATAGTGCTCGAGTTTTTGGCATAGAAGCTCATGATCGACTGTATCGGAGGCCTCTCTGAGGTCAATAAAGACTGAGCCTATCATATAGCCATTGTCAAAACCATCGTACCAGTTATAAGTTGTTTTGAGCAGACATGTCAAAGTGGAAAATAACAATCTAAAGCCTGACTGACCACTTGAAAGAAGCCCATTCGAGTCTAAATATTAAATAAAGTCTTGCGATTAAATGGATAAAGGGGGAAAGTAATATTGGTCTTTAAACAGCTAACTTTTCAAAACAAGAAGGCCATTCTCCAGTAGAAATGAAACGATAGTTGTATATAGTCGTAAATCAACCGCACTTTCACTAACGAGGTTATGAACAGAACTAAATATAGTAAATATAAGATGAAGTGAGTAGAATCTTTCCCATCTATCTCCTCAATGTTAATTCCAAGAGCAGCCCTGTTGTCATACTTTTCAAAAGTCTTTAGCGCAACAGTCAATCTTTTTTTATTGCTCGCCCCATGTTGCAATGATATTATCGATTCTGTGAGGGCGACTTTATCCCAAGACTTTTTCAATTGGCGTTCGAAAGAACAGTCTGGTGTAAATGAAGCCATTCAAAAAATATGTGCCCCAGTACAGTAGCTATTTAAAGTGTTCATTTATTTATCGCCTGACTAGTTAAGTAGTTAATGATTTACAGGAGTAGATGACTTCCTGAGTGTTAAAGAGGAGATTAAAAGGTGAGGAAATTTAATTAAGGTCAAAATAATAAGGCTAATAAGGGGATTAATTTCCTGTCAAAATGTTAGTAATGAATGAAAGCCCAAGGCGGGCAGTTTCCTTTTGAACTGACATGGAGGCGAGCGATGAGTAGCTGGCCTCGGCCACCCGAGGCGAGCGCGGAGGCGGGCGTGGGCGATCGCCCGCCTTAAACGGCCAGACCTGATTTGTCAAAAAAACAATAATGAAAAGCAGTTTTCAAATTTTCAGGACTGAAGATTCAGATGAAGAATTTAGTGACAAAGAAGTTTCTTTCAAGAAACCTACCACTCCTGTACCAAGAGGAAGGAAGAGAAAAAGTGATGCACAAGGGAAAAAGGTACATTATATATACGCTGATTGCGCACATTAACATGGTTTTCCTGCCTAAGAATTCTCCAGAATTCAAGAATGTTTTTAGTTTCTTAAGAATTCTTGATTCAAAAACTTTACAATCTTTCATATAAGGCTCAAGAATTCTTATGATAATATGAAGATTTCTTGAGAATCCTCAAGAATTCTTGAGAATTCTTGTTATGTTAATGTCTGGTTCAATTCCTACCCTGACCATCCCCCCCGGGCAGCCCAGGGGTCAATGAAAATTGATAGTGCAAATGCCTGGGGGCGGGGGAAATTTTTTTGGCGAATGCCCGGGGGGCCAGGCACTGAGAACCTGCCATATTCCCAGTAACTGTATAATGTGAAAGCTGCTGGTGTTGTCAATGCCCTGGGGGCCGAGGAAAAATTGAAAGTCAAATGCCCGGGGGCCGGGAATATTTTTTGTGCAAATGCCCGGGGGTGTCCCGGAGGGGGGATGGTCAGGGTAGGAATTGAACAAGACATAACATGCGCAAGGCCTGTACTGTAGATCACTATTTCACTGGTTTGACATCTCTGATTTATTCATTGGTCTTGCTCTGATAGCTTTTTAGACATATCTCCAATTTTTTGCAGTTTTGAAATTGGAAAGTTACTTAATTTGATCATACTGTAACTTTAATTTATACAACTCCATTGTTTTGTTGTACAGGAAACAAAGAAGCCAAAGAAAAGTACTGAAAAGAAGAAGGCTTCTGTTGCAAAAAAGCAAAACACTGCTGTTGATGATGCGGAGGAGCAGTCTCTCTTTGATATTGTCAAAGGAGGCAGAACAGCTTTAACAGTAAGTGCATTTGAGTTTCAGCTATCAAGACCAGTGTAAAATTCCTGTAAAAAGGAATATGTTGGCTTTTTAAGCTCTTCTGTACTGTAAGTCAGCCCTTGAGCCTTATGTATTCCTAGCATTTAAAAATGCCTTATACTGTTCAGGCCAGTCGTAGTTCTTCTTTGAGGCACCTTCTGAGACTGTACAAAGCAGCTTCAGACCACTAGTTAAAAGGATTCACAAAACTGGCTTGAAGGTGTTGCGGCGCTGTGTTGTAATCCACTGACTTTGCAGCCAGAACAGTCAGGTGGACAGGGTTCGAACCCCACCAACTCTTATTGTGCGTCATGACAAGGGGTCACGGATTAGATTAGCGCCTAGCTACTTCTGCGATCCCAGCATTTGACACTAAAAACCGCAACTTCACCTTCCGCCTTAGAAAGTGCAATCATTGTTTGAAATTACTGCGTTGATAGCCTAGAGAAAGTATCACCATTCATGTCACAAACAAGGTTGCTTTCTCTTTGAAGTAGATGGTTTCTTTTCTCTGTATACTGCAGGAATTGCCCTTGCTCACATTTTTGGAAAGTGCACCATGTCCCCCACCCCCAGCATCTGTCCTGCTGCAAGGGTATTTGAAGACTGAATGATTTCAGTGTAGAAGTTTAATGACAATCAGTTATTATGAATAATTTTATATCCTAGGCCGTTCTCGACGACTGGATTGAAACTTACAGTGAAGATCGAGAGGGTGCAATGGTTGATCTCATTCAATTCTTTGTTCAGTGCTGTGGTTGTAAAGGTTCGATTTTCATGTAGCTATTGTTTAAGTTTCTTGTTTCAGACGCTCAATAGTTGACCTTTAGATTATTAGATAAAATTAGATTTGAGATTAGATTAGATTACTAGCGCTCATAGAAAGGGGTATAGAACAGTGATCCTTAACAGGTATAACAATATGTTATTGTGGAATTGTAGAGCTATCTGTAAAAAATGGTCTATTTGGGGGTGTGGGTACTCATTGGAGGGGGGATCATTAGGGAGAATCATTATATAGAATGCCGTAAGTTTTCTCAGACAGTGGATGCAGTTTTTGACTCAACCGGTAGGAAATCTTTAAAGAAGAATCTTTTTAATACCCTTCTAATATTTTAGGCAAAGTAACAAGAGAAATGATTGAAGCAGAAGAGACAGTGCAAGCAATAAGACAACTGACGGAAACGTTTGATGAAGAGAGTCATGAATACCCTCTCATCGCTACTGGTCCTGCGAACAAGAAGTTTAGGGTGAGAAATTTAATATTTAATATTTGTTTGGTGCCTCAAAAATATTATATCATGTTTCTGAGCAAGAAGGATTTGGTTCAGGAATTGCTTTATGAAATGAGACATCATTTGAACATTTGCAAAAGTTGCCCTGCAATCGACGTGTCTAAGGCCTAAGGCCAAATTATTGGACTTGTGTTATTGTAGACTCAGTCTAAAATGATTTGAGTCTAACAATTTGTCCTTCACTGAATACTGATTATGTCGTTAAATTAATACACAAATATATGGATATGTCGAATAAATGAANTTCTAATATTTTAGGCAAAGTAACAAGAGAAATGATTGAAGCAGAAGAGACAGTGCAAGCAATAAGACAACTGACGGAAACGTTTGATGAAGAGAGTCATGAATACCCTCTCATCGCTACTGGTCCTGCGAACAAGAAGTTTAGGGTGAGAAATTTAATATTTAATATTTGTTTGGTGCCTCAAAAATATTATATCATGTTTCTGAGCAAGAAGGATTTGGTTCAGGAATTGCTTTATGAAATGAGACATCATTTGAACATTTGCAAAAGTTGCCCTGCAATCGACGTGTCTAAGGCCTAAGGCCAAATTATTGGACTTGTGTTATTGTAGACTCAGTCTAAAATGATTTGAGTCTAACAATTTGTCCTTCACTGAATACTGATTATGTCGTTAAATTAATACACAAATATATGGATATGTCGAATAAATGAAAAACAACATGTTTGTCGTCTTCATTCTCATTCTCCGATTTGTCCTGGAATTTTGATAGGTAACCCAGGTGTTGTGCATGCAAAAAGGTGTTTTTAAGAGAAGAAAGGAGCATATGTTGAAAGAGGAAGGATGTATCTACTGTCTAAATTTTGTTTATTTAACTCAGAAGCCGAGCAATAAATGTTTGAATTACACACAAGAACATAGTAGAATTCATAGTAAAACATACCGGGTGACTCAAAAAAATTTCCCCCTTTGAAAAGTCATTGCAGCAAAAACAGTTGTGCAGTTGTGCTAGAATCATAGGGATTAATTTTTCTAATAACTAAAAGTTTGGAGTAATTTTTATAATTTTTTGGTAATTTACACATCAGTGGTCAAATTCGAAAGATTAAAAAAATCCGAATTTCCTTGGTAAATTCGAAAGATTTAATAAATCTGTTTTACAGAACAGCCAGAAAATGGCCTAAAATGCACGATCAAATCGGTCTTTTGACACCCATTCGAAATCCTTTCAAGAATTTGCATAACAAGTAAAATGATAAACTGAAACTGAGACGGAAACTGAAATGGATATCTTATTTATAGCTCTGAAAAAAGGAGTATTGAAAATAGTAAAACTGACAATTTGCGTTTGTTTTATTTCGAGATGTCATTGATCACGCGTTTTAGGCCATTTTCTGGATGTTCTTCGAAACTAATTTTTTCAATCTTTCGAATTTTCCACGGGATTACTGTTTTGAAAATTACCAAAAAAAACAGCAAAAATACTTCAATCTTGTAGCTATCAGAAAAATCAGTTTTGGTGATTATAGTGCAAGTAAATTGGCTGCAATGATTTTTCGAACAGGGGGACATTTTTTTGAGTCAATATGAATATGAGATTTGAGATGAGAATATGAATATGAGATTTGTGATGCTTACAGTAGTGTAATTGAATTATCAATGCAATATTAGAGGTTGGTGCAGTGAACGATTTATCATGGTCTGTCGTAATTAGGTACTTATTTAGCACACTCTGTAGAAATATATATTTGTACTTTGAAAAGAAAATAGAGACCCCACGTAGAAAATAGTTGTAAGGATATGTCATCACGATATGCAATGTATAAATGCGTAAAATTGAGTAGAGTTTTCAGTTGTCTGATGATCGCTGGATAGCGTGAAACTCTGAGTAACAACAAAGAATGTAGTCTGTCTTTGCGTCACTCTTATTATAATTTGTACTTTGTATAAAAATGACCTTTGGCTTCAGAACTTAAAAGGCACTTCTATTCTGCTTATTGCAAGCAAATATCGCTGCTGTTATACCGTATCATGATTATGCTTTCCTTTTAGAACAACTTGTCAGAATTCATCGAACTTCTCATAAGCCAATGTCAACACAATATCATATACGATGAGATCATGATGGATACCTTCATCAGTTGGCTTATTGGCTTATCAGATTCCCAAGTTAGAGCTTTTAGACACACAAGCACTTTCGCAGGTGAGTAACACAGAACGAGGAATGCACTTCAGGATAACAAGAACTCACTATTAAGAAACAGACTTATTCATTCAGACTGCATCGCGTCACAAAGGAACTGAAATCATGAAGCCATCTAATAAAAAATAATAAAACCATATTTATACAGGTAAAACTTGTTCAGCAAAAAAGAGTTTGCTGCTATCAACCAAGGACCTGTTAAACCTAGGTGTACGTATAATATGTAATTTACAACAATGTGGCTAGAAAAGTTATTTTACAATAATAGAGTTTAAAGAAAAGTTTTAAAAGTCAAAGTCAAAATCCTTGCAGTCACTCTTGAACTTTAGTATTGATGTTTCACTCTTTAGTTTTTTGGGAACTTTGTTAAATATTCTGGGATAAATTTGACGGACATTCCAAGAGACCTTTAATTAAATAAATATCGCTTATATATTCTCCCTCGTGGTAGCAAAAAGGAAGAGGTTTAGGTATTTCTGTCCATTAGACGAATAAAATAATTAGAGTAGCTACGTTATATTTATATACTAAATTGAAATGAACGATTGCGGAAAAGATAGTGGTACAATCTTCCAACCAAAACCCCTGCCTTTTTGCATTTAATCCACCGATCAAATGGATATAATTCGGTGGGGAGCAGGGGAATTTTCTGAAACTCCTTTCCCACAGTCTTTATGCCGCAAACGTTCATTGTAGTTAATTTATGTTGTAGTTAGAGTATGGTGATTAATTTACGAGTATTCTTTGTTTTCTTTTTGAGTATTGTCCTAGTAGTGTTCATTGTTTTTTGTTATATGTAAGAACATGGGGTAGCCACGATATTTGCTCCTCGTGTTATCGTCCCTGTAGTGGTGTATAGTTGTATAGTATTAATAGGTAGAGTAAGTAAACATGTATTGTAAGAGTTTTATCTGGATAAAAAAAAAAAATAAATAAAATAAAATAATTGCACGAGCAAGCTGATTGAAAAGCAAAGCAGAAATTTTGTCCAAAAAAGCTGTATGAACAGCATAATCTTCGGCATCTTTAAAAAACATTGCACGGATGGTTAATGCATCTTCTATTTGATTTAATGGCTTGAAAGGAACTTCAAGTAGTTTCCTATAATCCTATATGTAGTATTTCTTATATCTTGATTATTTTCAGAATTACAGCGTCTTCTTTGCTTGGGCCAGTTTTGAGAATGTGACGTCATCAAATTGCTAAATCGTAAACTAGATAAGCCACAGATTTTTGCTTGCAGCCATATTATAGACCTTCGTAAACTATAGTTTTCTCGAAGATTGTACCGTTATTCATATTTCCATTTAGAATATACGATTATTTTAATTTTTTTCAAAACTTTTCACGAGTTCTTTCAATAAAAAGAAAACCGCTGTTATTCTGAAAATAATCAAGATATTAGAAATGCTACATATAGGATTATAGCAACTTATCTGAAGTTCCTTTCAAGCCATAAAGTCAAACAAAAGATGCATTACCCATCCGTGCAATGTTTTTTAACGATTTAGAGGCTATGCTTGTATGAACTGGAGGGCAACAGGCATTTTGGTTATTACTTAAACTCTTTTTCAAACACATTACAATTACAGGTCATAAATGTCGTTTTTGTTACAAGACTGTAATCGTTTCATAAAAAGGAACAGGTTTATTCTTTGAAAGAGCGTATGGGTGTTATTCCTATCTACTTAGGTATTCAAGTCAACTGTAAAGAATTCCCTTTATCATCTAGGCATGAAAGTCGTCACAGCATTAATAAAAGTAGCCTTGAAAGTCAGCATCGAGTCAGACAACACACAGGTATGCTTTCAATTGCTTCGAAAGTATTTTAGATGTGATTTGCGCCTTTCGTGGTCATCCTGATTGACGCAAGCAAGACCAAACAAACATCGCGCAAATCTAACGTGAGAAAGAAAAGTTTATTAGGTTAGATAAAAACTGATCATAACTGGAATTTTTTGCATTTTGATAGATGCGTTAAAGTTGAATAGCTAATATATACACCAAATATCTCCAATGTGATGGTTTTGCCTGACTATAACTATGCAAGATCTCTGAGATCAATTTGAAGCTATTGTAGTTTGTACTACGACTTGATTTTAAGATTCCTTTCATTATCATATTTGTTTTTATATTTCTAACAGCGATGCATCTTTTTGAATAGCCCAATCTAAACTGTTTTTTTTTTCATCCTTAGCGTCAACTAGATACTGAAAACAAGAAACCCGTTGCCAAAAGATCACGTGAAAATATCGAGATGTTGCAAAGAAAACGAGAAGAGGTAAGAAAGCTTCTTGTTTTAAACGATTTCTAAGATTCAGGCCTCATTAAAAGTATTCTGTGCCTGCGAGCAAATGGTTGGGTAAAGTATGCCTGCAATCAAAGCACTCTAAGTACAGTAAAGATGCCAGCAACTATTGTGTATATATATTTTGTGCCTGCGAGCGGCGCTCACATGCTCGCGCACATTAATGAGGCCTACTAAGATTTACTGGGTGCCATTTCCCTCGAAATTTCTTACTTTCAAAGCAGCCTTTATCGTTTAAGAACATCAGTCATGACAAGACAGAAAGAGCTCTTCAAGATGCCTTCGGAATTCAGAAATGGATTAGTTATATTCTATTGCACTAGCATTGTTCTATGGGTTGATGCTTGCACAAATGCACCAGTAGTTTTGTTGGTACAAAGATTCTTTGTTTCCATTTTAGTTTCAATGAAATCTCCAGTGCTGAATTTCCAAGACCTCTCAAAGTGCTTTCTCTTTGTTCTATTGATTTCAGCCTTGTGAAAGCTTGATCGATATTTTTCAATCGTTTATCAACTCTCGAACTCGTACTGATAATAATGACCTTTACCTTTTAGTTGCGACAGAATGTTACTGATCTGCAAGAGATGATGACGAGGATATTCTCCGGTATTTTCGTCCATCGATACAGGTAACTACTATCATCTGAATTTTAAGCTCTTTGACACCCTATGCAACTAGCGTATGACAGTTAACATCGAGAGCAAAGTGTAATTTTTCAGGAAGTATCATAAGCTTTAAGAGTGCGCTTGGAAGATTAGATGCCCCCATAATTCTTTTCATTTAGTTTGGTCCTGCACTTAATGGAACCTTTTTATTTCATTCCCGGTGTTGATTCAAGACAGTAGCTTATTCAGTGCCTTGCGTCCTTCTATTCGATTTATGTCTTGAACGACCAGGTAGAGCGAGATAAAAGCTTAAATAAATAAATAAGATAATTTGTTTCGTTGTTTGTCACAGTCCGAGTAGATCTAGTAGATGAAACTACTTGCGGTGGAGTCAAAACAATGATTACTAAATTCATACAATGCAGCGAAGGTTTCAAGCACTTGCTTTGGATCCCGGGCACAAAGTTTGTGGGTTTATTACGATGAATCCGTTATTTCAGGCGATTTTTAAATTCTGTACCGCAAATCATTTGTTTAAAGTAGTGGAAAGTATTACTAAAGCCTGGTTTCCACTTAATCTGTTGGGTTGGGGTTGTTGTGAAAAATGATAGCGAAAAATGATAGATTTGAAGGTGTTATGGCGCAGTGGTGTAATCCTTTGACTTTGCAGCCAGAACAATCAGGCGGACATGGTTCGATCCTAGGTAGAGCCCCACCATTTGAGCGTCATGACAAGGGGTCGCGGACTCGATTAGGTCCTCTCTACTTCTGCGATCCCAGCTCTTGGCGCTATAAAATGCAACTTCACCTTCACCTTCATAGCGACTCAAGCACCCTAGTGGAAACACGTCTTCCAGTGACCCAAACATCTTAAACGACCAAGTGGAGACCAAGAGACCAGGCTTAATGACTACAACGACTTGAGACCCAAACGACTCAAACAATCCAATCAGCCAAGTAAAAACCAGGCTTTAAGCCTGTTTCATATTAGATATCTTTTGACCTATACAATTACAATAGGTTGTATGTGTCTTCTTTGCTGGTTGAAAAAGTGCCCAATGCCTTATAGACAGAGCGAATTATAATAAGAGTGACGCAAAGACAGACTACATTCATTGAGTAGAGTTGTCATTTGTCTGATGATCGCTGTATAGCGTGAAACTCTGAGTAACAACAAAGAATGTAGTTTGTTTTTGTGTCACTCTTATTATTATTAGAACTATACAATTAAATAGTTTTGCATGTATTTTGGATGAATGTTGCGTTGTTGCAACCCACATCTATCATTTAATATGAGGCAAACATCAGTTTGGTACTTAAATTAACACTATCGCTGTCTTTTTCAGGGATGTTAGACCAGAGATAAGAGCAATTTGTATCGGTGAAATTGGAGTATGGATGAAAGAATACAGGTACCCTAATTGTGAAAGCTTAAATTTTATAGCTGCAGAAATNCAGGACAGCTGAAGAAAAAGGCGTTCCAGTTATTCGAAGGGAAAGAAAAATTCTTAATATGCCGCAGTGATAAAACGACAAAAAATCGCCACATCGAACGAAACCATAAGGAAATTAAGATTGAAAGCCACGGCAGTTATTCTTTTATTGTTGAGGAAAATGATAAAGAAGCAAAAAGATTGTTACCCGTCATAAAAGGCTTTAAAACATCCACAGGACCAACAAAACAACTTCATTCAATTGCTAGTGTACGTTCAAGCACAAGTACAAGTACTATTGCGTCTGTTCTCGACACATTCAAGCAGCAAGAAGGTTGAAGGTTCTTTGGGAGTATCCTGATGTTAGGTAAAACAGAGGAGATAAACAAGTTGTAACAAAACATGACACATTTCTATCTAATCAGCTAAAATTCAAATGAATACATACAAATCATTAAAGGCATATTTGAAAAGGAGCATAAGAATAACTTCAGCCAGCTTTAATGTCTTAATAACACCAAAAATTTACAGCACAATGCTCTTGGCTTACGTAGATTTACGTAGATTTCATCACTTGCCCTGCTGTTGCCTTGGAGGGCTCAGCTTGCAATTGCAATTGAATATTGTATCCTGGTATGGACATGCAATCTCCCCTTGCAAATTACCAAGAACAGCGGAAGACAATTTATGAGTTTTATATCAACAAAAGCTTTTTCTCTTTCTCTGTAACAGATGGAAAATGGTCATCCATGGATGTATAGATTGTTACAGTCACAAGATAATGCACCTGACCTGCCCAACAGACAACAGAGCTTCCACTGTATTGACCGAATTTTTAAAGGCTACTGATACATATGGCTTGCCATCAAGAGTAAGAGGGGATATGGGCGTTGAAAATACTCAAGTAGCTTCGTATATGTTCAACCATCCTTTAAGAGGTCCTGATAGGGACAGCTTCATTGCAGGAAAAGGAGTGCACAATCAACGAATCGAGCGTCTGTGGGTGGATGTATACTTGGGTGTTGTCTATTTGTATTACAACATATTCACTCAAATGGAGTTGGCCGAACTTCTTCACGTAGATAGTGAAATCGAGATGTTTGCTTTACAATTTGTCTTCCTACCAAGGATTTATGAACATTTAAGGGAATTTTCCGAAAGCTGGAACATGCACAAAATCAGTTCCGCAAAAAATCAAACGCCAAATCAGATGTGGATAGCCGGTCTGCATGATTTAGCTGGACACAGCTCATCTATTGTCAGTGATGAAATCTGGGAACCAACAAATGAGGTATGCTCTAATTTATGCACCTACAGTACATCACAGCATATAAGAACATACAAAAATAAGAACGAAGCAGGCTGTATTTCCTGAATCATGCACCTTCTAATCAATAACCTGTTTCAGTTTGATAAACTCATATGTTCTTATCACAAGGGCAATAACAAGAAGTTAATTTTGATTGGTTGTAGAAATGAAGACGGCGGAAGTGAAGATCAAGCAAGCTGTAAGTACCTTTGTTTACTCGATTTCGTCATCTGCGGCCCTGTCGGTACAACGAGCGGACTGTGTCCGACGCTCAATGCGCCAGGTACCCACAGTTGACCACAAGGATGGCTGCATCAAGCAACCATTCAGCTAGTCATGTGACACCCAACGCAACCGCAAGGATAGCAGTTCACCCTAGCCATAGAGAGAGAGATGTGATAATTGGAAACAGTATGATAATAAATAGCAAAAATGAATTGGAAATCGTCAATGAAAGCCCCGATGACAACAGCGAGATGGAACTCGAGAAGCTAACGGATCACCAGAGGCAAATTGGAATACACAAGCAAACAACAAAGGAACGTCATAANCGGCCTTTTGGCTAAGATCAAGTGTACCGAGGAGTTCCTTTCGCTGCAAGGCGGAAGTGAAGATCAAGCAAGCTGTAAGTACCTTCGTTTACTCGATTTCGTCATCTGCGGCCCTGCCGGTACAACGAGCGGACTGTGTCCGACGCTCAATGCGCCAGGTACCCACAGTTGACCACAAGGATGGCTGCATCAAGCAACCATTCAGCTAGTCATGTGACACCCAACGCAACCGCAAGGATAGCAGTTCACCCTAGCCATAAAGAGAGAGATGTGATAATTGGAAACAGTATGATAATAAATAGCAAAAATGAATTGGAAATCGTCAATGAAAGCCCCGATGACAACAGCGAGATGGAAATCGAGAAGCTAACGGACCACCAGAGGAAAATTGGAATACACAAGCAAGCAACAAAGGAACGTCATAAATATGAAGAACAGTTGATTAAGCAAAAGTTAGACGAGGCACAGCTTTCCCAGGATCTGTTTTTGCCAACTCCCATGGAAAAACAAGCCACTCTACCGATAGTACCTCCACCAACCCGAAAGAGAGCGACCAATGAAGGTGAAGCCACAGCAAACCCAGGAGAGGAAGCCCCTGGCAACAACGGCGCAAGGCCGTCCTACGCCCAGACTGCAATAAACGCCACCACCACAGAATTTACGTTATTCCATGGCCCTTCAAGGTTTCAACCAGCGGACAAGCGGGACACAAGGAAAAGACCCAGATCCCTAACATGCCACAGCAGTGTTGCTAGAATCCTACAAAGGGATGTACTTCAGAAGGTTAAAGAGGCTGGAATTACACCAGTTTGTATTCAAAAGGGTATCGGCAACGATTTCACCATAACTTTCAAAAGCACAGAAGATCTTCGCAAGTTTGAGTGTTCAGGCAACATCGAAACAGAAGAGTTTTTCCCCCCTAACAGACGTTTTCATGCCCCACCAAGACCAAGGCGAACAACATACGTTTCGATCTTTAGGGCCCCGATGGAAATGAAGCTGAAAGTTCTTGAACGCATCTGTGCAGATTATGGAGAGATCAAATCAATTAGGCGCCAAAAGATCCGTGGAGAAGATACTTATAATGGCATCATTTCTGTGATCATGATTTTGGAAAAACCCTTCCCAAGCAACATTACCATTGGCGCATACAACCTGGACATTCTGCACAATAACCAGCCTCCTACCTGCAAGAGGTGTGACCAGGAAGGTCATGAGCTTCGTGATTGCAACGCAAGGAAATGTTACAATTGTGGAAAGGTAGGCCATCTGAGAAATGCCTGCTCAGACCCCTTGCGTTGCTCGGCGTGCCTACAAGTTGGGCATTCCATCAGGCGATGCACGGATTCCACTATCTGGGACACAGAGGAGGATGAAACCAACTCAGATGCAGAGGAACGGCCGCAAGAAAACGCTACCAGAATCGCCACAGAGCCTCAAAATGATCTACCACTCCCGTCATACAGAATTGAACGTGTGGAGCCTACCCCAGGAAATGACACCATCCCCCCACCCCCTGCCGGCTTATTACAAGAGCAATCATCGACAGCCGAAAATTTTACAGAGTCACCTTACCAGCCCCATGAAATCCCAGGGGGTGCCTGGGGAGATCCTGATCAGCCAACAGAGGAGGCGTCAAGTTCTATTACATCAGTGTCAGTCGATCTTTCGTCAAACCTACCGTCGTCTCTGTCACCTTCTGGTGAGGAAAAATCTGGGTCTGCTGCGACTGGCCTCGCCAAGTACAAGAGTATTGGAAGTGCTTCGTCCAGTGACTCTAGCTATGAGGGTGATGGGGAAGATGGTGCCCCAGGAAAGCGGGATCGATGTCAAGACTCCGATGGGACAGTTAAAAGAGAACGTGAAAGAACTCGGAAGAAAAGAAAGAAAGGTATAGCAAAAGCGGACTAGTTTTGTTAAATCTTAATAAGGGACACCGCCTTTGAGCTATGGGCATTAGCATCATTTCTCTTAATGTTCATGGCTTGAGAGACGCCAAAAAAGCGAAAAACATAGTTGAATGGCTTAAGCTATTTAAACATGACATAATATTCCTCCAAGAAACCCACCTGGTTTCTGACAAAGATATCAAAACCTTCCAAAAAATTTGGGGTGGCCCTTGTTTCTGCTCGCCTGGCGGCAACCACTCTCGCGGAGTAGGCATCCTTTTGAGAGACAATTTCTCCTACAAGAGTGTAGCTATCTCCAGTGATTTAGAAGGGAGATGGATCAACGTTACCCTAACAGTACTCGATGCTAAACTGCAACTTGTGAACATCTATGCCCCAAATAAAATTGGTGAAAGACAACTGTTTTTGAACATGATGCATGCCCATATTAAAGGCGGTGTTCCCACTATTCTTTCGGGCGATTTCAATTTTATTGAAGACTTATACCTTGACAAATTTGGTGGGGACTCGGTCCTTGACAAAGCATCTATTGAAGCACTGCAAAACCTAACAAATTCTCTGAAACTCACTGACATTTATAGGTGTCGAAACCCTTCTGCACGAGTATTCACTTGGACCAACGGAAGAGTGTCCTGCAGGCTTGATAGATTCTATGTCTCTATAGAAATTGCGAACACGACTAAACATTGTGACATTGTAAAGTTCCCTTTTTCTGATCACGATGGGCCTTTCCTACGGTTTGGCCTCCCCAAAACTCCTAAAAGAGGTAGAGGAATTTGGAAGTTTAACCACACCCTTCTGGAAAACCCAGAATTTACATCAAAAATGAAGAATTTTTTAATGCACTGGAAGGAAAGAAAACATGATTTCAAAGATAAATTAGACGTGTGGTGGGATATAGGTAAACGCAAAATTAAACACATTTGCATCGCCTCCGCAAAAAAATCGGCAAAATCTAAGAGATTATGTAGGGCCGAGTTAGAACACCAAATTCGTCGCTTATCTCTATCTGTCTCTGAGGAAGATCAACAAAAATTGTCCTTGCTTAACCATGAACTTGAAAGCTTAGACATGTCTGAAATTAATGGTGCTAGAATCCGAGCGAAAGAATTTCATTACAGCTGCAATGAAAAGTCATCACGCTATTTTTATCAGCTAGAAAACAAACGCCAATCTGATAAAATAATTTCTACAATGCGCACAGACAATAACGAGCTTCTTTCAGAGCCAGATAGGGTATTAGATTACATTTCTGATTTTTATCAATCACTGTATACAGCAGAATCCGTTGACGTAGACATACAGGACAAGCTATTAGACTCGATTGAGCTTTTCCTCGAAGACAGCCAAAGCGACGGCTTAGAACATCCGTTGTCTACAGATGAGTGCTTGAATTCACTTCAGCAAATGAAACCCGATAAGTCCCCTGGGTCCGATGGTCTCTCGGCTGAGTTTTACAAGTTCTTCTGGGAGACCATTGGCTCAGACCTAACAGAAGTTATCAATTTCTGCTTCGAAAAGGGCCTCCTGACTGAAACGATGCGACTAGCAATCATTAGATTACTTTATAAGAAAAACTGCAAAGAAGATATCAGAAATTGGCGTCCCATTTCTTTACTTAATACGGATTACAAGATAGGAACGAAAGCATTGTCTTGTCGGTTAAAGAAGGTACTACCATTTATTCTCAATCCTGATCAAACTTGTTGTGTCCCCGGCAGATCAATATTTGAGAACCTTTTCCTCGTACGCGACATTTTCCAATACTCAAAGGTAAAAAGCTTCCCATTAGCAATGATTAAGATCGATCAGGAAAAGGCTTTTGACCGTGTTGATTGGTGCTTCCTAGAGAAGGTATTGACGAGAATGAACTTTGGCCCAAATTTCAGATCTCTCATCAAGACGATCTATTCGGGAGTCACTTGTAAAGTATTAAATAATGGTAATTTGTCAAAAGAGATAATCTTAGAAAGGGGAGTCCGCCAAGGATGTCCCTTATCCCCTCTTCTTTACTGCATTATAGCAGAAACGCTAGGAAACATCATACGGAAAAATGATAATATTAAAGGACTGCACCTTCCCGGAACATGTCGACAGGTTAAAATCTCACAGTATGCTGATGACACAACTTTATTTATGACCAATGAAAAGTCCGTTAAAGAAGCAATAAACACGGTCTCCTTATTTGAACAGGGCTCTGGATCTAAAGTTAATTACGCGAAAGGCAAATCCCACGGAATATGGCTCGGTCCTGGTAGAACTTCCCATCTTAATCCTGTTAGCAACTTAATTTGGGGGGATACGGAAATGGAAATTTTAGGTATTAACTTTGTCTCAGAGTCCGCTACCCTTATATCGTGGAACAAGCGTTTGCAAAAAGTTAAAAATAGACTAGCAGCATGGTCGAGCCGATCTTTGTCCCTAAAAGGCAAAGCCATGATAATCAACAATATTGCTATGTCAGGCCTTGTGTACATTAGCACTGTGTTCACAATACCAAATTCTATATTGACACAAGCTAACAGAGAAGCTTATCAATTCCTTTGGTCCCATAAAAATGAACTAGTGACCAGAAAAGTACTCCCCCAGCCCCTAGAAAAGGGTGGTCTTTCCATCATTGATCTCAACAGCAAATCCCAGGCTCTACATCTAAAATTCCTGAAATCAATAATCGATCCAGAATATAACGCTCCGTGGGTCTTCTTTGCTCGGTACTTTATCGGGCACAGCTTAGCAAAATACAGCCCCCAGGCTCAGTTTTTAAGATCAAACAATGTTCCCCACTCAGTAGTTAGACCGAAATATTATGATAGATTAATTTCAAGCATAAATGAACTGAAAGACTTTATCGCTAAAGTTACCTCACCGATAGCATCGGTAAAAGACATTTATAACATTTTAGTTAGTCGTAACTATACAAGACCACGTTCTGAGCAATATTGGGTAGATATGACAGGTTGCAAAATTGATTGGAGGATAGCATGGCTGAACAGCAGAATTGGCCTATCAACGGGGCATGAAAATGATGTTATTTGGAAAATTTATCATAATGTTCTCAAGACTGCTAACTATCTAAAATCTTGGGGCTTGCGAATTAATGAAAATTGTGACTGCTGCCCTGCAACGGAGCATATTTTTCACATTTTTTTGGACTGCAAAGTAGCCAAAAATGTCTGGCTCTATTTCGAAAAGATACTTCGTAAACTAGTCGGTACATTTGCCATCCACCCAAGTTACCTGTTCTTCTTTCAGTTCAATGGTAAGATAAACCTTACTGCTAGAAAATTGGCCATGTATTTACTAAAACTTATAATTTCACAAATATGGTTTGGCCGATGTGAAAGGCGATTCAATAGAGTCAAATTTTTCCATCATAAAATTATTCACTCTGCAATAGCTGAATTGAAAATGCGTATCAAAACCGTCTTCAACTCCAACACACAAGTTCAGAAACAGTTCAGGATGTGGTCTTATGGTAATATTTTATGTGAAAGCGTAGATTCGACCCTTATTTTTAACTTTGATAAGTAATTTTCTGTTTAGTAAGTAGTCATAGTAGTTTTATATGAAAAATATCGCAGTCGGTTAAAAGGGAACTGGGTACAAGAGGGACCCAGTGGACCTTAACGCTTATATTTAACTTGTCAAGTAGGTAAAGTGGTGGAATACGGCTGACCTCGCTGTTTATCAGGCGGCAGCCTAATTATATTTTAAAAAGAAAAAAAAAAGTATCTGTTCTTATCAGCTTAATATCTGATAGGCATCCAAGGATGCCCTTTTATTAAACTGATTTTTGGAATCAGCTCGTCGGTCTGAAGCTTGCTTCACCGCGGGCACGGGTTGTCCTGGTATTGCAGTACCGCCATGGATGGCCCACACCTCTTTAAAACCAAATTAAAAACACTGACAACTTTCTTAACTATGTTAACATGAAGTTTAATACTACTTTCTTAACTATGTTAACATGAAGTTTAATACATTTCTCACACCATTCAATTGCATTAAGCAAGTTTGTGAACGCCTAATTCCCATATAGACTCTCTACAGAGTCTGTCCTATGAAGCACACATTTGCTTTTCTCGTATTCTTGCCCGCAAGGAGCGTGATCACGCTTTTTCTCTAAGAAAGACAACTGTTTCTGACCACCACCTGTTAGAACAAAAGCGGGTTCGCCAGAACAAAAGAGGCTTAAAATAGTGAACAATAGGATTTACCACAGCGATGAGCGAAGAGATTTCTGAGTCTTAGTAAGAACTCAATTATTGGATTCGTCATGTAAAATGACCTGAGCACACGACAACAACAATTAAATTGAATGGAATATTAACCATGTATTTAAAAGCCAGATACACGTATTATATTTTTAACTTTGATTAATATTTTTAATATTTTTAAGTAATTAATTTTGACGAAGAAAGATAAATTGGCAACTCATCCAAACTTGATGGATACCTCAAATTTCTCTCAATTGTTTTGATTGTATACATTAACAATCTCTATAAATATTCCAAATGCTTCGTTGATTGTTTCGATTGTGTGCATATATAACACCTATTGTTACATAAATTCCTGATTCCTATCTCGGTAGGTAGGTATATAGGTGTATTCCTTCCGGTTTGATCAGATCCCCTCCATAATGTTTTCATTCTTCAAACATATTGAGATAAATCTGAAGGGGAATTACCGTACTATTTCTCTTTTACCAATTTTTGGGAAAATACTTGAAAAACTTATGTATGATTCTTTATACTCGCATCTTGTTTCATGTGAGTTACTCAACCCGAATCAATCAGGTTTTCGTCCTGGTGACTCAACTGTCAACCAGCTAATCTCCATAACACATACAATCTTTAAAGCTTTCGACTGTAATCCTCCTCTTAATGTTCGTTCTGTGTATCTCGATATTTCTAAAGCATTTGATAGGGTATGGCATTGTGGTCTAATTTATAAACTAAAACGATGTGGCGTCTCAGGACAACTTCTTTCTCTAATCCAGAGTTTTCTTAAGGATCGAAAACAGCGAACTGTTCTGAATGGACAGAGTTCAAATTGGGGAGATATTTCAGCAGGAGTACCCCAGTGTTCTATTTTAGGGCCCTTGTTTTTCCTTGTGTATATAAATGATCTAACTGCAGACTTAAAGTTTAGTGATGGACCAAGATCTCAGAGAAGATGATCAATATATTTGAAAATATGAAAACGACAAATCATTGTTTTAAGAAATTAGTTAATAGCAGGACGAATTGGTGAAAAGTTTTTCAGGTTTTTCTGAGTAGGTCAGAAATAAATATCTCGGTCTGATAGCTCATGGCTGCTGCTTTCGTGGGAAATGTTTGTTTCAGTTTTACTTTTCTTTTAGAATGTTTCAAAACGTTTCATAAACGGCAGTATTTTATCATCGGTAGCCAGGAATCACGCAAGTCAAGGTGCCAGCGTCATCACCTATGTATATATATATATAATCGATTTATTTAAAGTTGGCAACTTACATAGCTACTAAATAACAAAGCTAACTTAAGCCAACATGTACGTGCTTGGAATGTTTCACGAGAGATGCACGAGTGTAGCGGTCGTGCACTGTGCCTATATTGCAATCAGACCCTCAGCTTATTTCGGTTTACCGAGTTTAAGATTACACAAATGCTAGCCATCTTCTCAATTCGAAGTAAATATTTGAGTGATTATGAAATACTACATGAAGCCATTGAGGAGCCTTCATTAAGTGGCTGTTTCCTTCAGTGGCGGACACTAGGGAGCGAGAGGGTGTGGCCACCCCCAATGTAAGGGAAAACAAAGACCTTTTGTTTGAAAACATTAGAAGTAAACAATGGTTTCAACTGAAACAACAACTCCACCCACCCAATATTTGGCAAAGTGTCCGCCACTGGTTTATTTACATTTGCACTCATGAAAAAGCCAGATTTAGCTATTTTCAACAAAGAAAAGGATCCTTCAACAAGATTTCACCAAGAACTGTCGACGCGCATTGCAAATCAACTGTATCTTTAATGGGTTATAACAATAATTGTTGGTTTTATGATACTATGATATTGCTTTCTTTTTACAGTTCTTTCTTTGGAATATCAGAACAAACCTACACCAAATATGTTGGTTGGACTCTACATGACAAGGTAATCATTGTTAGCACTGGTTAATATAGCACTGGTTAATATTTTATGTATTGCTAAGATAGATGCCTTTTTGCTAGATGACTAGACACATATGAGCATTGGGGACTTCACTTTGAACAATGTGTAAACCACGGATCTCATTTGGCAGAAAAAATCTGTTAACACCAGGTGTTAAAAATAGCGTGGCGCGTCTTCCGACTTTTGTGACTACTATGAAGCTCTCAACTTTGTTCGTTTAAAGTTTGCTGCATAGAAGAAAGCCATGTTTGGCTGTCAATTGTTTTGTTTGAAACCAATGTCACGATTCCTTAACGGATTTATTAAAAAGAATTTTTGCAAGATTTCAAGAACATGCTAGAGTTGCAATATTAAGGATGCGTAAAATACTGACAGAATTTAGCAGTATATTTCGAACTTATAGCAAACATTGAACGCTGGACAATTTTGTAAGGATTCAAATCAACAAGAATAAGAATTGTTAATTTTGGTACTGTGATTTGTAAAATCTTAGCCATTTGGGTCGTGTGTCTCTGGAAGTTTTTAGAAGTTTAAATGATTTTTGGACACTTTTCAGCATCATCTTGTACCACCTTGCGAACTATTTGCACAGAAACTGAACACGTACGTACTTTTCTTTCAGGCTGGAGAAGTTCGTCTCAGAGCGCTGCAAGTACTACAAGGGCTATACGAGGATGCAGGAATGGTATCACAGTTAGAACTTTTTACTAACAGATTCAAGGTGATTTTATTTTTAAGTGTTATAATTTGCTGAATATATAGAATGTGACAACAGGTGCATTTTTGGAATCTACTCATTGAGATATTCTTAGTCCTGTTTTTTAAAACGTTTCCAAATTTAAACACTTGTTGTTATTTTTGGCTATCTTACCTGAAATTTTCCCCAAACATTTTTTGTGGATTTTGGATATATTGCAGAGAAAATATTTTGCATCAATCTGTGCGCTCATCCCCGTATTGAATACACTAGTTGAACCTCGATAACTTGTTATAAAGCCATCTGGGGTCGAGTTAGAGAGGTTCGAAGCAAGTCGCGTTTCCACTCCATTCTTATCTGTAGGGAAAAATGAAATATAGCTTGCAATCGACAGCCTTACAAAGCCAATCATTTTAAAATGAACGTGATATGTAGAATAAACTATTTCACAGACAAGCCGAACTGTAGTCGTTTCGTTTGAGCTAAATACTCGAGAAGGGGAAATAATATTAGCAATCACATTGTTTTATTTATTTCTTTTAATATGTATTTTCAATTTGTTGAAAAAGCATTATATTCGCTTGAAAAAATCTTGAGTTGAACTCTGGCTCAAGTATGCCGGAATGTTAGAAAATTTTCTATTTTATTTCGTTTCCCTCCTGAAGAAATGCCTTCCGATTGTGATAAATGTATAACTCGTTCGAGTAACATCAAGTGAATGACCTGCTTGGGGACGAAAGTTTTTTCTGCGCAGACTTTTGAGCGTCGTAAAAAATAGATCTGTGAGATATGATTTATGTGTAAGTGGTATAATTTTGTGCATGTTTATTCATAAATCCAATGGATCAGTGTTCTCTTGATGCACATGCTTCGTAAAACGTCTTTACTTTAGCTCATGACTTGTTTTCTTATATCTAGGACCGCATCATAAGCATGACTCTTGATAAAGAAAGTGAGGTCTGCGTCGCTGCCATCAAAATTGTCTCATTGTTCTTCGAGTAAGTGTTCTGTTTAGCTTCCTTGTGAAAGGCATTTTTAGGAAACAGGTTTTGTCAGAATGTACAGGATGTTAGGATGTTTGATTGAAAACGTCAAAGTCTTATGAATCATCGAGTCAGTCTTGGCATATTTAGCGACGTTCCCAAAATATATCACCTTTTGGGTTTACGAATGATCAGATTCAACCCAGTACTGACCAAGAGAAAAGCAAAGGTAAACAACGACAAAAAATATGTTTTTGACATTAATCACTCTCAGGTTCTCAGATACTTCAATATATGTTTATATTCTGTTGCATACTTGGTACTCGAGTATTCGCTCTGCGATTTGCAAATACCTTCCGAGTTGGTTTGATGTTTTACAGGTTCTGAAGAAGATGATTGTGTAGCTGATAGCCAACTAAAATTCTTCCCATCAATGAAATATTTCTTGCAGGTTCGTCCAAACTTTCCTGGCCGCAGCTCTCGCGGTGATTTTCCAGCATTGCCCAATAGTATGCAGAAAAGAGTTACTGTAGTAGAACAGAGGTCTGTAGTCGTACTATAACCCATCCTCACTATTTCATCAATTATAGGCACGAGTTATTAGAAGAAGATGATGCAAGTCAGGTTGAGCAACTTGTATTTTGCGACCAGAGATCTGTTGCACATGCCGCTGGAGATTTCCTGAGAATGCGACTTTTCTATGAGGAAACAGAAGAGGATAGAGAAAGAGCACAAGAGTCCCCCACAAAATCATCCAAGAAAGGAAGGAAAGGTAATAATAATAATAATAATAATAATAATTACGAATATTTCAACTGGTATGGTATGGTATAGTGTATGCACTTAAGTATCTGGCCAAACACATCATCACCACATGAGTGTCATGACAAGGGGTCGCGGATTCGATTAGAGATTCAGCTTCTTCTGAGATCCCATTGCTTGGCGCTAAAAACACCTTTAATCACATGCACTATCAATTTTTGTGTGGTTGTAGGATCTTTAGTCTCCCCTGCTAATTGTGCATTGATTTCTTTACTCGTGAAACGCATGAAACAAGTCTGTGTATGGCTATGTGCAATGATTTGATACAGGCTTCAACTCTAATTGCCGTCAGAAAGCTGTATAAGAAATTTCCAGAAATACCGGATGACCCAAAAAAAAGTGAAACTCTTTGAAAAGTCATCAGAAATTGATTATTTACCAATCATGAAAAATTTCTTTACGTGCATTTGTGTCGAAGATTAAATTAGTTTTGGACATATTGCAAAGCCTTTAAAAAGATTTGAATTTGTGGGAATTTATTCTGTTACAAACTACGTGGGTTTTTTTAAGCATACCCCGAAATAACAAAAAAATGATTATCAAATGGAATTTTTATACCGCATCACGACTTAAATTGGTTGCTCTTATCCTTAACATCGCTCTTATATGATGCATGACTCTTGAAATCACAAGATAGAGCTTTTTTGGTAATAAAAGTACGATATTTCGCAGAATACTATCGCTCAAAAGATTGTTTTCCATGCCATAATTTCTTTGTCTTTCTCCCGCAAGAATAAAATGGCGATCCCTTATTAGATTCCTTTCGTACTTGACACAAAGACACAAAAAGACATTTTGAAGATCGATGACATAATCAAATTTTGTGATGTTTCAAAAGTTTTCACTCCTTATTGGGTTACCGGGTACGTTGCTCCGATATTCTCACCCAGTATGATGTGTTTCGTTTCAGGTAACAGAGAAGGCCTCATCAAACAAACCAATTTGAAATACCTGGTCCAGTTCTTCATAAAGGCTGAGGTATGGCTCGCAGTTTTATTTGATTCATCAGAATTCTTGCGGATAGGATGTTTTATATGTGCATAAATCACAGCCGTCGTCACACCGTTCACTACGAAGGCCTTTGTAATTGTTCCATTGATTTTTCAGAGTAGAGCGTTTCATTTGAATTGCTGTGAGGAAGGAAGGAGCATACTCATTCAAAGTTACAAAAAATTAAAACCATCGTAATTTCTAAATATTTCGAGGAAACCTTGAATAGTTTTCAAGAAAACCACAGTTTATAAATGTCTGCAATATAGTGTCAAGCATACGTCCTTCACTCTTCTGGTTTACGATTTAGAAATTTGATGACGTCACATCCTCAAATGAGTTGAAAATCAAATACGCTGTAATTTGGAAAATATTCAAGATTTCAGAAGAGTCCAATGGTAAAATTATAGCAAAGTAGCTAAGGTTTTTTTCAAGCCATTCAATTAAACGAAAATGTAATAGCCATGTACACGAGACTTGACCACTAGACGAATTTATTCGCGCGAAGCGATTTTTTTCGCGGCGAAAAGTTGAAACCATTCGAACTCACTATTTCGCTGCTGCAAACAGCTACCGCGAATGAGCTCATGCGTGAAGGGCGCATACGTATGCTTGCAAAAATTCGCTTCGCGCCAATAAATTTGCCTAGTGGAAAACAGCCTTTACGTTCTGGTAGCTCTACTTTTTTGCGATTAACTGTTCTGCTTTTACTTTCATTTTTGCGACTTTATTCAGATTCATGATCATGCTGCCTACTTGGTTGATAGTATTTGGGACTACACAGATTTAATGAAGGTAGAAATCCATTCTATCGTATTGTTGTTGTTTGCTGCAAAATATAAACGTTATTACTTTTAATTTCTAAGTCGCCTAACTCAATTGAAAATAACTCTACTACTTATCAACACTACTTTCTAACTAACGGAATGGATACAATTCAATATGTTATATTTAAAGATACGTAGTATTTACGTTTTATATACTATATACTATATACTATATACTATATACTATATACTATATACTATATACTATATACTATACTATACTATACTATATACTATACTATATATACTATATAGGACTAATTTCTATATATTATATAGTATATAGGTATACGTAGTAAGGTCAGTCTATGGATTTGTCTTTTTTTAACGTTTTTGTTGTACGTCTTAGTTTCTGAATAACTATCGGCACCTGGAGACTTTTGCCTCGTTCTAGGCTTATATATTAATGACCATTATGTTTTATTTTATATCTATCTCGTGTATATCTATATCACAAGAACCTAACCGCTTGCATATCTCATAAGAAGTGAATTCATCTAAAATTGGATGTCACGTGAGATTTGCGATAACGCAAATTACTCATGCAAAACGATTAAATTGTTTTATTCGCGGAAATTTTCATGTGAAATCTAATTTGAGACATACTATAATTGTTATTGATTGTCTTTTCTTGTGACACAGTTTAAGTATCTGGACCGATTGGTATTCAAACAACATTTGGGTCCAACAGTCTAATGTCTATTGGGCCACAGATTTGGAATGGCCTACCAAACGAGCTAAAATCTGCAGAAAATTTGAAAATTTTTAAGAATCTAATAAAACAATGGGACTCTAACCAAACTTGCAAATGTAGTGCCTGTCAGTGCCTGCCTGTCAGTGCAATTTAACGTTTTGACTTAGGCTATGTTTCCATTACTCCGTTTTCAAATGTCTCCGTTTTCAAATGACTCCGTTTTCGGATGGTCTTGAACCGTTTCCATTACTCCGTTTTCGTCAAGAGGGCTTGGCACGAAAACGGAGGTGTTTCCATTACTCCGTTTTCATTCGTTTTCATTTCCTTTGTTTGGATTAAATATTTGCTTTGATCTTGGCGCCAAGTCGGTTGTTGTCGTTGTAACGTTTTCGAATGACTCCGTTTTCGGTGTTTCCATTAAAAACGATGCGTTTTCGAATGACTCCGTTTTCAAATCACTCCACTTTGAACAGCGTTTTCAAATGTCTCCGTTTTCGAGGGTTTTCAATGGAAACAGAAGCCGAAAACGGATACATTCCGCTCCGTTTTCATACAAAAACGGAGTAATGGAAACGGGGCCTTAGGTTTACCAGTGCAATTAAAATTTATAAAAGTGTTTAATTTGCTTTCCGTATACATATTCGATTTTGATTAGTTAACTCTATATATATGTATGTATATATATGTGTATATATTGTTAGCTACAGAGTTAAATCGAATTAAAATAAATCTACAGCAACAAAAGGTATGATATCCATTGTATTGCATGAATATTTTTATACAGACAGTGCAGTGTGTAACGTCTTTTTTGGTTTCAGGAATGGTCGACTTACACGAATATCCTGCTGGATGTCAATTCACAAATCGGTACGTAGGAGTGGAATGACCTAGCTAACTTTAGAATGGACTATGTAGTGTGCATATTAGCTGAGAACATGGGAACTCAGTTTTTCTTCTAATAAGAAAATTCTATTAGTTTTCTTGTAGCAATTCAGAGTCTAATTTAGCTAAGTTAGCAAAAAGGGCTCCTCCAGTTTGGAACTTGTATACCAAAATAATTTTGAAATGAAACTAACAATAACTTTGGTTTTCATTCCAGATTTAACTGATGCTGAAGAAACAGCACTGATTGAAATCATGACTGCATCTATTAAGCAAGCTGCTTTTGGTCATGGACCTACTGGCAGAGTTGTCAAGAAAGTAAGTACACCAGTGCGGTTTTGGTTTTATATGACGATATTAGCCCTTTAATAGGAGCGAAGACAGCATAGGTTCCAAAGCTTTAAAAAAGTCGGTGTAAAATTCTATGACTTATTTCTTTGAATGGAATGGCTTGAAAGAAACTTTAGCTACTTTGTAATAATTCTACCGTTACATCTTTCAGAAATCTTCAATATTTTCAGAATTAGAGTGCTTTTCTTCTTTTTTAAGAATTCAAGATTGAAAAAAACTTAAAACCATCTAATTTCTAAATATTTTGAGGAAACCTTGAATAATTTTCAAGAAAAACGTCGTTCATGGACGTCTACAATATGGTATCTAGCAAAAGTTTTTCACTCTTCTGGTTTGCGATTTAGAAATTTGATGACGTCACATCCTCAAATGAGTTGAAATATGAAATACGCTGTAATTTCGAAAATATTCAAGATTTCTGAAAAGTCCAATGGTAGAGTTTTAGCAAAGTAGCTAAAGTTTCTTTCAAGCCATTCGATTCAAAGAAATATGTCACTGAATTTTACATCGACCTTTTTACGCCAATTTAAAGATTTGGAACCTATGCTAGCGAAGACACATTATATTTGGTAGAAACAAGTCTATAGAAAGCAGCATAGGCATCAATTCTTTAAAAACATTGCACAACTGCTTGATGCATTGTGAGTTAATGGCTTGGAAGGAACTTCAGGTATTTTCTATGATGAAATTTCCCTATTCTTGATATCTTGATTATTTTCAGAATTACAGCATTTGTCTTTCTATTAAAAGAATTCATGAAAAGTTGTGAAAAACAGTAGAAACACCGTTTATTCCTAAGTTGATAGAGAATGATTTTCATGTTAAATTTGATTTGAGGCAGACTTTAATTATGTTAAATTACATTTTTCTTCGTCAGAATTTGACAGCTAAAGATAAGAAGCAGCTGATTGATGACAGGCATAATCTAAGTTCTCATTTCATGGAGATCCTGCCACTTCTACTAGCAAAGGTAAGCCGTGTTCCTTGTGATACAATTTAGGGAAGAAGAGAAAGCCTAGATTAGCTACTCTTGGGTGCTTGATATTAAGGCCCTGTCAAGCAATGTTTTGCGACGAGGCCAAACGGGAAAACATTATTTGTCAAGCAAATCTGAAATTTTTGCAAACAGCAATGTTTGCTCTTTTGGCCAGGGCTTTAAACACCCTCTCCCCTACTGAATTTTGAAAATTGTCCTCACCCTATCCCAGCGTTTATTCCACCGTCTTAGTTCCAAGCGATCAGAAATGATTTCCAAGTACAAATATCCTTTGTCGTCAGACCTTACATATACCATTCTTCAAAATCAGTGCATTTCTTCACTGTCATTTATTCAAAATGGTAAATTTTGTAATTCAAGAAAAAATGCAATTGATAATTTCTTGGAACATCTGTAATTACACAGAGCTGATTTATAGTAGCCTTACGGAATAGCTTGATTTGCATGCATAGGCGTCACTAGACTGATTGCATGAGTCTCAGTTTTCCGCATTGAATTGAATGATAGTTATGGCTTCAAACTGAGACTCATGACAATACAGCTTCAAAACAGAGACTACTTAGGCCTAATGCGCCGCATTTACGGCGCATCCAATCAAATCTCGACTTTCTTAATAAGGTTAGACCACGTGCCTATCCTTAGCGTTTGATTGGCTGATTAGATCAAAGTTCGACTTTTCGAAGCGAAGTGACGTTCGAAGCGACATTCGACTTTTCTTTCAACGTCCGAAGGATAGAGGACGTTCGATTTTTCTTCAGATTTTAGTCTCTGTTTAGAATCAGTTTGGTCGTGAGTCCTTGTATGAGAGAAAATAAAAACATCAGATTAAAAACCTTTTAACGATTACAAGGAGTCACGTCGTCAGTCTAAGGCGTCACTCGTCACATCTTTTAAAGGCTAGTGTAAATGGCTATTTCATCTTTGCTTTGGTTGAATGACTTGAAAGAAACTTCAGCTACTTTGCTATAATTCTAGAAGAAAAACGCTCTAATTCTGAATATAGAAGATTTCAGAAGGTCCAACAACGGTAGAATTATAGCAAAGTAGCCTAAGTTCCTTTCAAGCCATTCATTCCAAAGAAAGAACTAATAGCCATTTACTCCAGCCTTATTGAAGATTTGACGCCTATGCTTGATTTGCACAGATTGGGTTAAAATTGTGCTATGTCCCTTTGATGTATAATATCCTTCCGCTCCAACTGGTACGGTATTTTACAAATATGGTCATCGAAATGCTGCGTGTTTTGCCTTTCTATTTAACAGTCTGTCATTTTCTCCTTGTTATTCAGTTTGAAGCAGACTACGAGAAAACAACCAACCTTATTTCAATACCGCAATGTTTTGAGCTGGAAGTTTATGCCGAGAAAAGACTTGTCAAGGTAATTCTTATCTTATGATGCTTGATGATCCAAAAATACGTTCCCATTAATATAGTCTAATTATTAGATGTGACTTGCATTTTGTTGGCCCAGTTCGATAATGTTCTATGAGCTGCTTATGCGTTTGCATCGATCATTTGGACCCTGGATAGTGGATCGAAATTAAAATCTACCGGGTGAGTCAGAAAAAACGTGGGGCGTTTAACAAGCCATTTTTTGGTAAAAAAACAAGTGAGATCGGGTTTGTTGAAGTTTTATATTACAGAAGAAAGACTGAATTAGTTATAGAAATTTAGTTTGTTAAAATCGGTCATTTCTTTCCTTATTTATTTGCGATTTTGTGATATAGCCATTTTGGTGAAAAGTATCGCTAGTAAAAGAGCTTTCAGCTTGCTAAAAATGACAATTAAATGACTAGTTCCCTAGAGATATAACATAAGTAACATGAGTTTTTCCTTTTGTGCTCCAACACAATGCATGCCTTGTGTCAATTGTTTTGAAGAGAAACAATATGTTTTTCATGGTTTAGAAGGTCACACTTGCATGGATATGAATCTAATTGAAGGCCTATTTTAGCAATCTTGGGGAACACCATTTTACTAAAGTCGCTTGTAATTCTGGAAAGGAAAGACCGATTTCGACCAAACAAATTTTCATATCTAAGTTAGCTTTTCTTCTATGCAATGAACTTTAGAGAAACGAATTTGCGAATGGAACTGCATCAATAGAAATTGGCAAACACCCCAGGTTTTTTCTGACTCACCCTGTATGTTTCTGTATTGTTGTTAAGCATGAGTTGGCTACCATCATTGGAAAACTAAATTTGCTCATACCTGGGATGGATCCACGTAAAAAATGGCTTCCGTACTTGGTGAAGAATTATTCCGCGTTACTGGTGCTGTAGATTTGTCACGAGAATTCTTTTGAGATCTGAAGATCCTAGATCGATTCCCGGCAGGAGCACATATAGCTTTCCAATTGTGTTTGCGCTCTCATGTTTAACATGTTTAATACCGAATGATTTGTATGTCGATGAATGATCATTGTTAATTCAATTCTTTTTCCAGTATTTGGAAGATTTACTCGGACACATTGAAAATGTTGTAATGAAGCATGGAGATGAAAAGGTAGGATATTTCTTCAGGATGTTGTTCAGAACTAGAAAGTACCTTTAAATGATGAAAGTTTTGAGGTCTACAAGATGAATTTCGGCCAGCACGTTGAACGTCAGTCGATAATGAGCCCACGATAAAGTCATTTTGTTAATGAAATTAACGGCAAAGGGAAGCTTGTAGTCGACCTTGCAAAAACATAACATTTCGACCAATGTCAAACAGAGGCCCTATGCCAGTTCCATTCATTCTGCAACGAATGTATACTCACTTTTTTCTGGGCATGTCTTTGTGCGTCTGATCTACAAGGCCATTGATATTCTCTTTTCCCCTTCTACCTAAATATATACCTGCAATGGGAAAATTGCTGCGATGAATATCATTGGCGTTTTAGCTGCAGTTCCGAACGTGAAATTTGGATCTTAAGGTTACTGTAACCCTTCAGACAAAAAATTCTCGATTTTTCGTTTTCGTCATAATCTGATGGTTTAAGTATTTGAGTACCGTTTCAACCAACTCACTTCCAGAAATAACCACGATTACTGGGAAATTTGAGCATTTTAAAAGAAGCAATCTTATTTCTCAAAAAATGCGGGAATAGACTTCAGAGGATTAAAGTAAACTCACTTGACCTTGCAGCTATATTCATAACATCCCCTGCTGTTATTTTCTTGATATAATGCTTCACCAAGACCGCGCTAAAGCTTTATTGCTGCGGCTTTATGTTTGCACTTTCAAGCATAATCGTTTTTCCCGCGCGTTCTGCTTCAATTTGATAAAAGCCTGATTTCTCGAAACGAGATTCCGGGGTACTGGTGGGTACTAAAAAATCTTGGCGTACCTAACGGGCCAATCAAATCTCTTGACACTTGGCATACAGGGTCACAAAGCATATAACTACAAAATAGTGTCGGTGATTTATGATAGATCCACTAGTCCGACTTTTATAAGGGTTTAAAAGTTAAAAAATACATTTCAGACATTAACATTAATTTAAAATTGCATTATTTCAAGACAGTACGTTTTTTAAAAATTCGTGACAAAATTTTGCAGTTCAGGACCTTAAATCTTTGGTAAATAGATAGTTTTGGTCGCACAATGCCCGATGGGGTACGCTAAGATTTTTTCGCAAGGGTGGTCGATTTCGCCTAAAATCTGGAATAAATGATATGCGTTTTTATTTAAGGTTACTGCCCACCCTCACGGCAGTAATTTCAGTGTTTTCCTCTGAGGGACCGTACTGTGCGTGGATGATAGCGAACCCATACATCATTCGATG
>REGM01000304.1:107703-120751 GCA_004194415.1 Aurelia aurita
AAAAGGTGTTGATTTTGCTCTTCCAGCATGCTGCATCTAAAATAGGCCATACTTACTAAAATATCGCTTAAATGATAAATAATTCCATTAATTTTTCCAAATTTATATCATTGAAAAGAAGATAGATTGTGCTTTCAGATGGTATGCAGTACATCAATTCAAACCTTATTATTTCTTTTAAATTTTCAATTATATATGGGTTGCGTTTTTTCTGAAACACCCTGTATAACTCCAGCTGTAACCTTTAACATTTACTGTTAATGTCATATTATCCGAGTACTTCTTTACTTGTCGCTTTTTCCATAGCTCCAGCTAGGCCTGGTCAATGGCTAAATGCTAAACAGCCTGAGACTGGAAACGAGGCAGCCTCGCGAGTTGAGCAGCCCGATTCGTCAGAAGATGAAGCAAATAATACTTTACAAAGAAAAAGAAAGGGTAATTCTAACGCTGCAGGCCCAAAGACCAGTACCGCTCAAAAACAACAAGCCAATAAGACCCCACGACCTCGAGGAAGGCCGCGGAAGGAGAAACCATTTGAGGTAAGACAGCCTTAATATTATGGTAGATACCGTGCAAGTAAAAAATCGTTGGTTCATAATTGGCCATAATCGTTTCTTATGATTTCGGAGTATGCTTCAATCCATATAGTATGTAAAAGCACAAATTCCCATTTATTTAAAACCGTTTCAAGACTTTGCAATATGTCTAAGATTAATTTGCTCCTGGACACAAATGCACATAAAGAAATTTTCATGATCGGTAAAGCCTTTGTCAAACGCATCCAACATTTCATCCAACATTACGTCCCACATTTCTAGTAAAATCCATGATCGTTATTCGCCTGCGCAGCGACATGTATACAAATGATAAAAAGACGCGTAACGCAAAATAGAAACAAGAGTGGCTGACGTCGAAAGGAACATGTTGAAAATTATTGAAAATGGCGGTCAAATGACAAAATATCAACTTTTTAGAACGTTCTGCGCATGCCCACAAATGAAATGTTGGGTGAAATGTTGGGTGAAATGTTGGATGAAGCGGTCAAACGCATCCAACATTCCATCCAACATTTGAAAACAAAATTGTTTTTGATCTGGATCAAACTTCATCCAACATCACTTTGCAAATGTTGGATGACCCAACATGGCTGGTCAAACGCATCCAACATTTCATCCAAAATGCTGAAAACAAATGTTGGATGCGTTTGACTGGGGCTTAATATAATTACATTTTGCTGATTTTTGCACAAAAGCTTTTAAAAGGTGCCAGTTTTTTTGCTCACCTGGTACTAATACTGATTAACATTTTGTGCAATTTAGAAAATATCACGGACAGTTGAAACAGCAGAAGAAAGTCAGGTGGAAGTGCAAAGTGGAAGTGCGGAAAGTAGTCAAGAAATCAGTAGTGATGTCGATTTTGAAAAGTAAGAATCTTTTACTATCTTGTTACTGAACACTCTTTTATAACTTCAGCCTCTGCGAAGGTGAACCTCAGGGGGGTATCTTTACCTATCATCTGGCGGGGACTTGCCATCTTGCCTGAAAAATGGTACCCATAATTCCGCAATTTTTTGAGAATCTTGGGATCACAATTCCGTATATTTAATGAAAGTCTGGGCCATAATTCCGCAAGATATGAAACATTTCCTGTAATTTCTATACTTCTACAAATTTTTCTCTAGAACAGGACCTATAATTCCGCAAAATATCTGAAAATGATACCCATAATTCCACCACTTGTTGAAAAAAGACCCCTAAATATGGCACGTCCCCGTACCACCATACTAGACTGACTACATGAGTCTCAGTTCTCCGCATTGAATTGAATGATAGTTATTGCTGCAAAATGAGACTCATGACAATACAGCTCCAAAATAGAGCTCAAAATAGAAGCCTCCCGAGCATAGGGCTCAAATCTTTAAAAAGGTGGGTGTAAAATTCTATAACATTTTTCTTTGAATTACATGGCTTGAAAAGAACTTAGGGTACTTTGCTGTAAATCTGTCGTGGAAATTTTTTGATATCTTCATTATTTTCTAAATGGCAGCATTTATTAGATTTGAGGCTGTGACGTCATCAAATTTCTAAATCCAAGAGCAACAGATTTCTGCTTGACACCATATTGTAGACCTTCGTAAACTATGGTTTTCTTGAAGATTGTATCATTTTTCCTCTATTGATTTAGCATTTATGATTATTTTAATTTTTTCAAAATTTGCCATGAATTCTTTCAACAAAAATAAAAACTCCGCCATTTTGAAAATAATCAAGATATCAAAAAATTTCCACGACAGATTTATAGCAAAGTACCCTAAGTTTGTAATAGAATTTTACACCCACCTTTTTAAAGATTTGAAAGATTTGAGCCCTATGCTAGCCTCCCGAGGGATAAACAGTAATAACCCCGCCACTAAAACTCACTTGTAAAGAACTTCAGGAAAGACTGAGCAAGGCTTATTTGCTGACGAAAATATCTCCCGATGAAAGCAGTGGCTGTGATAGACTGTTTGATGCTGAACTGATTATCTTATCTATGCCCTCACTTCTTAGCTTTGCAAACTTGTTAACAAAGCAGACAGTCAATTTTTTTGTAAGTTTCTCCACTCGTTTCTTCTTAGTGGTGGGTTTTTTTCTGTTTTTAGTCTTGTCAGTGGCTCAAAGTAGCATATTTTTTTTAACCTCTCAAGATTTTCCAAGATCAAAAATATTTTGTTACCCCGACCCAGATCCACAATCCTGTGTGAAAAACCATGTTTTGAAGGAAATCTTGTTAACAGTAAGGTACGCATTCTCGTAGGCCAAAGCAACCAGAATCATCACAGATGTCATGGCTTTCAAGTCAGGCTGATAAAACACAGCAAAAGGCACAGAAAAGCTACAGTGCGAAAGTCACGCCTGCCAAGAGAGGGTATGTATTCTTGTCTCTTAGAGGATCCCTGTACAGAGTAACTATTTTATGCAGGGTATACCAAAAAAATTTCCCCTTCAAAATACATGGCGAAAAATCGCAGGAGAACGGCTTGGCAAACAAATTGTGAGATTTTTGTAGCAGCAAAGAATTTTGTAAAACATAAGATTACGGTGTTATCGAAAACATCAATCGGTTGTCCATCCGACAAGTTATTGTTTTCTTAATCAAGGCTAGAATATCAACTGGGTATTTAATTTTGTTGGACAAATAGGGTTTCACCGGACTAGATTCAGCTTCCTGGCTATTTGCAATGTGCCAAGGACTTTTAAAAAATCAGTCTGTGTCGGATAGACGACTGAGTAACTATTTGATTGAATGCACTCAGTCAGAGATGTGCTGTCTCGCAACTCGCCATGTCGTATCGGAGACAGGAATCTTTTGCTTTACAAAATCCACCATTGCTGTAGCTGCATAAATTGTTAATTGCTGCGCATTTTTGACCCACCCTGTGTAACTTGGATTTTCAGTCGAGAAACCCCTTCTGAAGAAGAACAAGAAGAGGACAGTATACAAGAAGATAGTAGCAGTCAAGAAAGCGAAACACCAAAGGTCAGTTCTCTTTTCATTGTCCGTGTCCGTACCGGTTTAGGGTTAGGGTTAGAGAAATTTAAACGCAGTAGAAACAACGACACCCAGATCGTTTTTAGTTGCTGCGTGTCGGTATAGATCGAGGAGCCTAGGCGTCTACCTTATAAGGTGAGGCGATCGCCGGTTTTAGGGCTGAGTGCTGGAATAACAGAAGTAGCTCAATCGTAAATTTGGTCTGCGCCCCTTTTTCGACGCTGATGTGTTGAGGTGGGGCACAAACCCCGTCCGTTTGTCTCAACCGTTCTGGCTGCAAAGTCAGGTGATTATTCCACTGTACCACAACACCTTCACGGAAGTTAAGACACGGTGGAAAGCCTGTTATACTTTCGGGCGGATTTAAAACTGTATGAAGGAACGATTACGACCTAAACTGAAAACTGAGGCTTTTAACGCGCTGGCAATGAGAGAAATAACTAGATGACTTTGTGTAACTTTTGAGACAACTTTGTAAATTGCGAGGAGGCAAAATTTACTGGAAAGTTAGTAGTAAAAAGAAAGTCTGATTATTTTTCAAATTTCAAAATTTTCTCACTAGCGTCGTACATAACTTGCTCTGAGTCTAATTGCCAGACCATAGAATATAGACGATGTAGAGTCAGCTAAGTTTACGACTGAAATGGCTTCTTCCCAGCCGGCAAACCGACGTCGAATCGTTGATCAGTACCGTTTGTGACGTCGCTTCGACGTTGATATAAGATCGATAATGATGTATTTATAGACATCGTTTTCTGACATCGATTCAACCACCAATTATGACATCGTGTGGACGTCATTTAGACGCCTGTAGACACCATCTTTATTGAATCCGTATCTATATTTTTATTTTTCACATAAAGTCTTCATGATCACTACGAAATAAGAATGTTTAAGGGCAAATCGATCCAGTATTGTAGGTGCTAGGAATTTTTAAACGTCGTAACTTTTTTTGGCGCACCCGGTATTCGGCCATATTTCAATTGAGATTCCTCGAATCAAATAGCATATACTGACATGTATTTTTCTTTTGGAACGGCTTCTTCTTACTTTGACCATTCAGTTGATTGTTTGGTAGTTGTATATTATTGTATAGTTTGATAGTCTGATTTCTTGTTTATCCTTAGTCCCCTGTAAAGATGTTTAGGAAAAGACAAAAGCGAGACTTCCCAACAAATCTTTTCGAAAATTCTGAAACACCTGAAACAGAACAAAGTTCGGTAAGTTGTTTTTTTTTTATTCTTAAATAAAGCTTCGACAGTATTTCTGAAAATAAGAACTACATTTTTCTGTAGATTGATTGTGTACCTGATGAATTGTAATCCATTTATTGTACAGCTTATTGTACAGCATAGCACAGCATTAGCATTAGCATAGCATAGCACAGCATAGCATTAACATAGCATAGCATAGCACAGCATAGCATAGCATAGCACAGCACAGCATAGCATTAGCATAGCATAGCATAGCATAGCATAGCATAGCATAGCATAGCATAGCATAGCATAGCATAGCATAGCATAGCATAGCATAGCATAGCATAGCATAGCATAGCATAGCATAGCATAGCAGTTCTTTTATTTTAGGCAAGTTCTTTTCTTTTACTTTCATCAACACTAGGGTCCAGACTTGAGCTTCTAACTCGTAAAATAAACATTATATGGGGAAATCCATGTCAGATTTGAAATAGGGAGGAATTGGAGCTGTAGATTATATGATAATGATTTTCGAAATCTTTTAATGCAGAAGTTGCGAAATTCCACAGGGACAAATTATTTTTTCACAATCTTGAACCTCGCTTTTTCAAGATGTCCTAACGCATTTCGATGGAATGAAAAGTTTTGATTTAACGGATTTGGCCGAAATGTTTTCTGCGAATCTTCTCTCGCTTTATTATCCAGATTTTCATTCGAATCTTTTAAATCCGAATATGTATACATTCTTAATGGGCACCCTTATTTTCCCACAGCAAAACTCAGATCTGCCAGTAGGGGTGTGAGAGCAGATTTGGCAGTCCTACGACAGTTAATAAAGAATGTTCACAAGCTAAATGTACATGGAAAGGAGTACCACGCCCTCTTGAAGGATCGTATCGCATTGGTATGATTATATGTAACATCTTGTAGTGTTACGAAAAGAATGAACAGGTGTAGGAAGCCAAAATACACTGACCGGATTGCCCGTGCAGAGGGATACAGCAGGCATCTCAAGCTTTCGACATCAAGAAATACCCCCACTAAATGCCACAAAGAAATAGCTATGCGGGCCAACTTTGCTTAGCTGATACGGGATAGTTCTACTGTGATATTCTTGTATGTCAGTTTTGTGAGTAGCAAAAGGAAAGGAGGAACAAGATTTGCATGGTTTTTTTATCGACAGGCAAGAAAATCTTCGTAAAACTATGCTGTGTTTCAAGCCAAGAAATGCTGGCCTTTTACCGCTAGGCCTTTAGAAGTGACTTGAGAATCGTTCCTTTTCCTTTCTGAACCTTTCTTTTCTATTGCTTCTTTTTGCAATGCTCGACGAAACTACCTTTGCTAAGGCTAAAGGTAATCAAATCCATCTTCTATGTATCCGAGCAAAAAGCGATAGAGAATGGAAAATGTACAGTCATAGAGCCTTTNTTGCAATGCTCGACGAAACTACCTTTGCTAAGGCTAAAGGTAATCAAATCCATCTTCTATGTATCCGAGCAAAAAGCGATAGAGAATGGAAAATGTACAGTCATAGAGCCTTTATGGAATTTAGGGGGTTTATGGATGTTGAGAACTAGAGGTACCTGATATCCCCACTGCCGGAGCAATCCCACCTTACACTTCAGAATTTATCGCCACCGGTGTGAAGAACGATCTAGGTGCTTATCAGGATGTCACATTGTACAAGATGTCCAAAAAGCATATCCCACGTTTAATCAAGTCTTTTGGAAAAGTAACATTAGAGGGAACTCCAAGGAGTTTTCCGGGTTTCTTGGATTTTAAAAGGCCTAGCCAATGGCCACAAATTGTCAATAAGGAAGACATGGGATATTGAAACTTGTGTACATTACAACTCTTTCTGTTAGATGTGGTGCAAAGAGATCCGCTTCAAAGTATCCGTAACAGATTAATTTTGGAACCCTTTCCTTGCCAAATTGTTCTTGTATACATTCATGAAACAAACTTCCTGAGAAATTTGCAATTATTCAAAATTTTCTCTTTTGGTACTTCTGACTCAAATGGTTTGTGATAGTTCTCGTAAAGATAGAGGTGTCTAAGTGAAACTTCGTTGACAGTATGAAAATAGAAATTTCAAAGTTCTATCTACCAGGATAATTCAAGCGTTGGGACATGTTTTCAGGACACCCTGTATCTGTATAGACCTTTTTATCAAGTAGAAAACGAGATTCGAATGAGCGAGTCTTTCTGGAAAATCAAATTCGATTTCAATTGTTTAAACTTGGAATATTGACGATTTAGCAGATTGAACAGCTCGATGCAAACCTCAAATCTGGAAAAGTAAAAAGGTCTATTAGGATATATTTTATCTTGATATTTGTATTTAGCAAAACTTTAACCTTTGCATTTACGATATTGGTCTAAATTTGTGGAAGAATTTGTAGCAACCACGGAATCGAAGTCCAGTGTCTAAGTCCACAATCTCGAAAAAGCAAGTATCTGAATTATTTGCCAATTATACCATAGATTGATAAAAGAAAACTTGAATTTGTATTTTATTCAACAATGTTCAGTTTCTTGTTATTCAAGAAAATCCGCTGTGCGATATTGTAGCCTGGTCTAACGTACTCTCGTGTATACTGATTGGTAGAGTGGTACAAAATACGGACTATGTCCAAAAAAAAGATTGTCTGAGAACGATTTCAAATGTTTTGGACGTATTTTTCGAGTTTCGTTGGAGGTGACCAAAAATACTTTATGAGCTATCAAGCGTTATTGAGACATGCTTTAAATCACCATTTAGTTGAAATGCTTGACTGTCTTTTGAGATACTGCATGGTCACTTTAAGCTACGACTACCCTCAGAAAAACAAGATTTAAAGAATCTTTTCAATTTCTACATTTCTCATTCAGAGTGAGCTAGCCGCCATCTTTTTCAGTGCAAATTTTGTAAACGTTTTACATAAAAACAGATCTGAAATTGTTTAGGAAAACCAGTGTCTTAAAAAAGACTGATGTCTGGTCCTTTTTACAATTTCGTTTGTTAAATCTTTCAAAACATGAACTGGAAAAAGTTGTACTGGTTCAACTTTGACTGAGAAATGAAAGAATCAGCATATTTTGGAAACCGTTTTTTGTAAAGTAGTCTTAGCTAAAAGGCTGTTATCCAACCATATGGTCCTTTGCGTGCCCTGTTTTATGAAAAGAAGATTTTTGCGGTCTACGAAAATGGCTGCCACAATAGAAATTTACGCGCAAAGGCTGCTGGTTGAATAAGAGCCTTTAAACTGACCAAATTACACGTTAAAAGATAGCTAAGCGCTTCAACTACATACTTTGTTGATAGCGTTTGGTTTTAAGTAGCAAGGTGTGATCCCGCTCGTGAAGTGTTTGTTTACGTCACCCGGTATAGGTAAATATGTTGAATTTGAAGTTCCGTTAAATATACCTTGTACATTTTCATTAATTCCAGAAATGTTTATGTTGTTAACTTGTCCTTTCATGGATTTTTATCTTAGCTATGAACTTGTAAATCTCTGTCTTCCGCGATAATATCACGTTGCATGATTTTAAGAGTTGAAGTTTGCACTTTGACATGCGAAAGATTTTATTTTTCGATGGTATGTAAATTAAATCTATGATATGCTATTAAGAAAGGTTAAAAGATAGTTACTTGTCTGTCTTGCATTCTATTCCGAAATGTTTAGAATTTAATGAAAGAAGAACCCCTCTCCTAGCCATGTAGCGCTCATTTCCATTGGCGATTTCCAACTTCATACGAGGGCATTACCTATATCCTAGTTAGGAAGGGAAGATTTTTTGTGATTTGAGAGTTCCATTTTACCAATTATAATCACAAAGAAGCACCCTAAAAGCAGGAAGACTGGTGCGCATAAAGCCAATCCTGTTCCTCGCACAACACACACAAAACTTGTACAAACTTTGAAGTCATTGCGGATCGAGTCCCCACCGAAGAAATCTTTTTTTCTTTTTAGCCTTTCATGTTTAAAATGTTCCCTTTCCTCGTTACCTCATTCAAGGCTGGTTTAGACTTTCTCTCGCTCTTTCCCCTTTGTTCCATAACGAAATGGCAGATCCGGGAACTATGGGAATGGGATCGGTCAGAAGGACTTCATGAAATAGACTTGGGGCAAGTCTAGGTTTAGACCGAATAAGCAGAGACGTAGGAACCGGGGGGCACTGGGGGCACGTGCCCCCCCAAGATTTTGAAATAAACAAAGAAGTGCCCTTATTGCTTCAGGAAATGCCCCTTTAGCTAATTGAAAAAAGTGCCCTTGATGTGTCGTGCCCCTCCAAGTTTAAGATGCTTCCTACGGCCCTGCGAATAAGTCGCCTATAACTCGAGCATGCCCAGCTTGTTTGTCCTTCTTTTGTAATTATGATCAGGAAAAATAGCAATAGCGAGCAATAACCGTGGACTTTGACAAGTCTTCTTGACAGAAAAATACGGGACGACTTGCTACGAACAGCTCCTCGCTTATTCATGAGACGTGTGTGATCTCACTTGACCGGATGCTTGTAATAGGACCCAATCGCAAGCAATTCAAACTCTTCATTATTATTGATAAAAAAATCAAGATAAAAAGTGCCATCTGCCGGACCAAAATCATCCAACAAGTCGTCCTTTCTTTTCTTTCAAGTCGACTTACGCAAGTCCACAATACACGTGACCCGTGAAAAGCTTACTTTCTTTGACCACATTACTTCACATAAAGCCTGGTTCATATTGGGACAGTCGCTGGGGTCGTTATAGTCATTGGGAACGAAACTCAAAAGACCCAAAAGATTGACTGTGAACGGCAAAAATAGCAGTGGGTCGCCCCCAGCGACTGCAACTACCTGATCTGAACCAGGCTTTACCGGCTATGGCACGCGAAAATCCCCACAATTAATTAGATAAACCAGGTTTTTCTCAAATAAACCTGGTTTCTCTCCAGAAAATGGTAGTTTTTGAAAAACCAAGCTTTTCTGATCGATTTTCCATTGAAAAGCATAGCTTTTTTTTTAACCTAGTTTTTCTGATGAGCCTCGCCTTCACTGGTTTTTCTTGAAGCCATTGTTTCTAGGAAAACCTAGTTTTTTCACAGAGAAACTAGGATTATCTGTCTGATAAGCACATGTTTCAGAAAAACCAGATTTTTCTCCAGAAAAGTGAGATTATGAAATCTTTCTGCAGCCTGAGGTAATTCCCTTTTCGCTGCAACCAAAAGAAGATTGGCCATTTACTTTTGTGATTACTTGCAAAATTAGCAAAGTCATTACTGCCAAATGTAGCAGAAAGAGTCGCAATTGCTCCGATGTTATACACTACCAACCCACTTTGAAAATGCCTAAAAGTGTCGGATTACTGACGGACTATGCACCCAACTATCTGATTTTTAAAGAGTGAGGCAAAGGCTTTACGTCTTGATCTGAATAGTCTGGGGATAAAAGCTGCACAATGTGTAGGCTGTGCACATCAAATAGTTTGTTTTGCAAATTATGGTTTATTTATTTTAGACAAGGCCATTGACCTACCCTTTTGATGCCATATTTTTTGACAAAACGAGAAAATTAAGTTTACTGGTATGAGGCGAAACGTTGAAATTCCATCCTCTTCGAAAAACCTAATTTTTCTGGAGAAAAACCTGGTTTTTCTGACGAGCCTCACTCACTTTCATTCAGATAAACCTGGTTTTTCTGATAGCATCTTGCTTTCTGGAGAAAACCTGATTTTTCTGGAGAAAAACCAAGTTTATCTGAGAAAAACTTGCTTTATCTGAGAAAAACTAGGATGTTCTCAGAAAAAACAAGTTTTTCTCCAGAAAAGTGGGGTTTCTTCAGAAAAACCAGGTTTATCTGTAGAAAAGCCAGGTTTATCTGTAGAAAAACCAGGTTTATCTGTAGAAAAACCAGGTTTATCTGAGAAAAACCTGGTTTTTCTAATTATGATTATTTTCACGTGCCATAGATGTGAATATAGTGATGTGAACCAGGCTTTACTAGCCTGCGTGCAGCATATGTGCTCCTCCCCCGCTCCTCGAGTCTGAACGCAGGCTAGGCTTTACCGGCATCCATGGTTCCATGCTAGCGTCTGTGTGATGGACTCACTTTTGTTCTTTGTTGTCCCAACAACTTCAGTATTACAAATTAAACAAACAAAGAGCTAGACAAGCCAATATCATTATTTGAATAACCATGGAATAACAGATTTCACAAGATCTCTGTGAAACTGGGACAACAAAAGTGAGTCCATCACACAGACGGCTACCCCTCGTTATGGTCTGTGACGCTGGCTAGCAGCAACAACAACAACGAGTCAACCTTAGAAATCGCAATAACAATTACCATGCTTATCCCAAGGCATTAGTTCCGCTCATTAATTCCGCCTTCTTGTCTTTACAACTGGGAAGTAAAAGTGCACGCACGGTTTGCCTTGGCGAGTCACAAAGAACATTCCTCCAGCAAAGCTGAATCTTGATAAGCAAGTACCATCTGAAAGGTATGTATTAGCAAATATTACACACCTGTGTTAAACATGAATCATAGAAGTTTTGTTGTTTGCATTTGTGTCTGTGTCTGCGGGAAGAAATCAACAGGTTGGTCATTTCGAGACATTGTTAATTCATCATTTTCATCTCGCAGTACACGTTACACGTGTTGTTTTGAAACGAATTTTTTATAAGAATCCAAACTTTTAGGTAGCCCAAAATTTGCGGGAATTTTAAACTCTAAGAAACTCTTATGAAACTTGCAGAGCTGTTGTGTGTCAAATCATATGGTTAAATACAACGCGTGTGTGTATTTTAGGCAATTTTTACGTATAATTTAATTCGCTAAAGACTCATAAACTACAATGATCATAAAACTTTAAAAGGCAATCAAGGGAGATCAATGGAGCTCTCTGTTCGCATCGCACGAAGGCACGGCAAGTGCCTTCGATAACGGGATGTTCTTTCAACTGGACCCTCCGATCTCACGAAGCCCTATGAACTTGCGTGAATCGTGCCGATTCGATCCTCTGCGTCCATATCTGTGTCCGATGAAATGGGCGGGGCGGGGCTGAAACACGGTACCTTAAGGAAAAGCCCCGGGGGGTAACTTCAATAGGGAGATGACGGGGGTGTGCCATTTTGATATGTGAAATCACACCCTAAAATTTATAGATTTTTCAAAAACCATACCCCAAAATTTACAGGATATGCAAAATGCATACCCTAAAATTTAATATTATGGGTCAAAAATCCCAAAGTTTTACCCCAAAGAATTATTTTTGAACATGATACCCTAAAATTTATGATCACACCAAAAATGATACCCCAAAATTTATGGTTTCTTATGATCTTACCAAAAATGACACCCTAAAATTTATTTTCTGCCTGAAAAAAGGCACCCCAAAAAATGGCACACCCCGTACCAGTATATATGGAAGTGACCCCCCCGGGGGAAAAGCTAATATGCAATGAAATTTAGACCGGGATTTAGGCAAATTTTAGTTAACAGTGTGTTTCATTTCACACAACAGGCTTCGCAGTTAGAAGTCGACGACCCGCATTGAGGCATCAGAAACCCTTCATACGCTAAAGTCCCGATTGCACGAGCATAGGGCTCAAATCTTTCAAATCTTAAAAAAGGTGGGTGTAAAATTCTATTTCATTTTTCATTGAAGTGAATGGCTTGAAAGGAACTTAGGGTACTTTGCTGAAAATCTGCCGTGGAAATTTTTCAATATCTTGATTATTTTCAAAATGGCGGCGTTTATATTTTTGTTGAAAAAATTCATGGAAAATTTCGAAAAAATTAAAATCATCGTAAATCCTAAATTTATAGAGGAAAAATGATAAAATCTTCAAGAAAACCATAGTTTATAAAGGTCTACAATATGGTGGGAAGCAGAAATCTGTCGCTCTTCTGGTTTAGTATTTAGAAATTTGATGACGCCACAGCCTCAAATATAATAAATGCCGCCATTTTGAAAATAATCAAGATATCAAAAAATTTCCACGGCAGATTTACAGCAAAGTACCCTGAATTCCTTTCAAGACATTTAATTCAAAGCAAAATGCAAAAGAATTTTACACCCACCTTTTTAAAGATTTGAGCCCTATGCTGATTGCACGATCATAGGTCAGGACAGACTTTGTAATCGTCCAAAAGGATCTTATGTTTTATTACAAAGTACTTTGTAATCTAAGGAGCGAGTTCGAAGTCAGTCCGTCCGTCCGTCCGTCCGTCAGTGACGCATTAGTGTGATTGATGAGCCTGTTATCGCAGATAATTAGCACAAAGACAAGAAAAAGTGCGTTTGGCACGCAATTATCCCCCCTGCGCATAGAAAACCAAGGAAAACTTGACATCGGCCT
>REGM01000304.1:124640-151771 GCA_004194415.1 Aurelia aurita
TTAAAGGTAATGTGTCCATACAAGTAGGCCTCCCGGAGGAAGGCATGTGATCAACTAAAATTTCTTTTCAATCACGCATAAAAGGTTGCTTTGGGACTGCTATTGAAATCTAGCAAACAGACATTCCATAAAACAAGGGACGGATTAAGAACGCTTTGTTCCCACTGCCTGTGACGTTTATCATTATGTGATCACAAAAGGTTGCTTGCAGCAATTTCCTCTATTCATGTGATCAGTTTGAATGTCAACCAATCATTTGCCGAGAATTTGATGGATGTTGACAGGTTGGGGATACGCTGGCCTTATATATGGACACATTACCTTTAATATAAACTTTTCTTTCTTTCTTGCGTATTTTCGAGTCACAAACCGAAAATCACAACTTCTTGGCAATGATTTCATTCTAAAGATAAGAAGTGTATTTGCCAGTTATTCAAATAAGCACACGAACCAGACTACAGCATTCTTAAGTTTTTGCAACGCGTTCGTGAAAATGCTGTTTTATAGTCTGTGATGGCGTAAAAAAACTATAAATCGACTCGTGAATCCTTTATCCAGGGGTACTATGGGGGGGGGCCTCATTCAAGGCCAGTCTTCATATTAATCTTTCTCTCGAGACAGAAAATTTGACCGTTATGCATAGTTGTTTGTTTTGTTTCTAGAAATTTGCTGTGTTGATTCTCTCGTGTATTTGGCTGATTCAAAGGCTTTTTACGTGTTACATAACAGCGAGGTATTTTGTTTTGCTTCTATCCGCTAGTGTTCGCCAATAGGCAAACCTATGCATTTTTCGGTTTTAGCTTTTTTTACTTTCCTTTTCCTTGTCTTTTCCTTTCCCTGTGCCTTTTTCTCATTCGTTCACATTTTTATGCTAAGAATTTCTTTGCCAGCTTTTTCAACCATCTCACTTATTACTTAGTAGGTTTTTGTTTGCAATTCTGAAAGTGAAAAAGCTATCTTTCGCACATAAAGTCGTGCCATGGATACCAGACTCTAAAAAAGAGATTTTTTTTAAAGTCTGGTACCCAGGGTAGCAGAGTCGATGCTTCTTCGGCAAGATAGTTCCGGAAACACACAACACAGCCTGTTCAAAATTTGCTACACTGATTTCAATTCAATTCAATTTTTGTTTAGAAAAAAATTCGCATACTAATTTTCGATCAGGAAAATATTGGACGAAGCTGAATAGCTTGGTAGTCGAATCAAAGGCTTAGCGTTCTTTTACGAAGTGATGTAGACCCAGGGGGGACTCCCTATTGGTAGGTGACGTGGAGGTTAGACAATTTTTGGTTCGGGAAGGGATATGTTGTCCAGTATACCTTTGGGTACCCTATTTTGTGTAAAACTAGTATATTTTTGGGGGTAAATGCTAAGCTGAGTGAGGAAAGAATGTATATTTCATATATATTGTCATATTTCATATATTAGCTAAGGGGGAGGCTAGCCCTTCAGCACAAGTGATGGTTTTCGAGGGGCCCTCCCATAAAATAAAACCACATTACAAAAACTAATTAATATTAAAAACTGTTAGAAAACCTATTTCACAATCTAAAAATTTATTTACAATGTTCAAAGTTTACAGTTGAAAGAAAAGAGTTCAACCCTAAATCAATTTCTTAAATAGGCTTAGGGAGGATGCTTGCTTTGACTCAGCTGAGAGGCTATTCCACAACTTTGCTCCTCTGAAAGAAAAACATTTTTGTCCATTGGTTGTTTTTTTCATAGGTAGCCTCAGGTCCGTCTCTGTATTGCGGAGGCTACGGGAGGAGTATTCTGAGTTTTTTGTGAAGAGGTTACACAAGTATTGTGGAGCTAACCCATTTAGGGATTTGAAGACCATTGTTTTAGACTCATTTTGAATGAGTTGCTGAATGGTCTTCCAACCCAGCCCTTCGATAAGTGGTCTGCTTGGGGCGTCGTAGCTGCTGTTTGTTACAATTCTAGCAGCACGTGTTTGAAGTTTCTGCAACTGATTGATTTCAGTTGAACCGGTGCAGCCCCAAACAGAGCAACAATACCGAAAGTGGGGCTCCACAATGCGTGTGTAGAGAGTTTGCAAAGATTCTCTTTGTAGGAAAGATTTGGCATGCTTCAAAAAGCCTACTGCCCTGGAGACCTTGGTAGAGACCGCCGGAGACCGCCTTGATTGTTCTTTCCAGTCCAATGAGCGGTCAATTTGTACATCAAGGTATTTCGTTTTTTGAACAACTTGCAGATCATTTTCACGAATTTTCAGTTTCAAATCTTCATTCCGACTTTTGAGAGTGGTATGTTTTTGTTTAGTAGAAGCAAGCATGGCATGTGTTTCCGCAACATTAAAGGAAAGTTTGTTGCCTTAAAGCCAAGTGTCCAATTGCCTAAGATCATTGTTAATAGCGATTAATAGCCTCATTCAGCTGAGTCAAATTATTGGCCTGGTGGCATAGACTGGTATCATCAGCATACATGGACACAGTGGAGTCTTGGACAGCTTGGGAGGTTATAGATAAGGAAGAGTAAGGGGCAAAGGCACGAGCCTTGTGGAGCACCAACCTCTTTTTATCCCCAATCTCTGAATCAACACCATTAACCCTGCAGAACTGTTTACGGTTGGTAAGGTAGGATTTGAACCAGGAAAGCTCACGCTGTTGAACGCCATGATAGCTCAAGCTTTTTGGAGAGAATTTTGTGATCAACAGTATCAAAGGCCTTCTTAAGGTCCATGAATACTAATCCCATAGTTACCAACCCTTTGTACCAATCATCAGTATTTTTAAGTAAACAAGTTACTGTATACCGAAGGCGCAAAAAACCTGACTGGTCATTGGAAAACTGACCATTTTTGTCCATATGTTGGTACAGTTGGTCAGTCACAAGTTTTTCAAAGAGCCTTGAGATGACTGGTAAGACTGATATTGGTCGATAGTTAGCCACTTTCCATGAGTCAGGAAACCGACTTGTTTCAATTGATGTATTGAACAAGAAAGCAAGCGAGTTTCAATGAAAGGCAATGCTAGTTTCAGAAAGTAGCTAAAGATATTGTCAGTCCCAAAGCCCTTTGCTGTTTTAACTTTGGAAAATGCATCCAAAGTGAGACTTGGGCAAGCCCAACGCTGCTCCAGAACAAGATTTTCTATAGACAGAAGGAGCAAAAGTGTTACGGATTAGCAGGAACAGTGTAAACGGGAGGCTGATCGGTTACACTTCAGTTACGGATTCAAAGTTGTACCGGCACAGTGTAATCGGGGTCTCATAATATAGGTACTCCCGTCTTTTCCCTATTTTAAAAGGCCCTATTTCTCATGCAAAATGAGTCAGTTAGCTATCCAGGTTTTGGGTCATCTTTTTTACATCTTTCCTTATCTATTTCGTGGCTTGACTAATCGGCCGTACAAATGGTGATTGTTTTGTATTGGCTTGTCTTTCAGAACTAGACTTATTACATTCATTCATGTAATTAATTTTTAATTATTTATACCATAGTATGAACATGTTTATTGTTTATAGATATTTTTGCTATTTGTAAGTTAGATAACAAAATTTGTAAAAAGCAGTCTCTATAGACCTGCGGGGCTACCGTGGTTAAATAAGTAAACATGAATGAATTTTGTTTCATAAATTGAATGAAATGAAAAAAATGAAATGAAAAAATGAATGAAAAAAGAGTACCGTGTTGGTGGGTGGTAGCGATTGCTAGGACTCAATGTAATAAATCTAGTCAGAAGCAATGTCTTTTTAACCAAAACCCAGATGTCGTTGTTGTTGTTGAGGCGAAGAGAGAATGGCGGCAAAGAGAAGGTAGGCCTGAATATTTTTGACCATTGATCTGTAACGTTGCCGTGCCTGCCGAATAACCAGCTCTGTTATCACAATGGAAATATTTGAAACGAAACTTCGTTCAAGAGCTCATTGGCAAGTACACAAATGACGAAGGTCCTGCTGAATTGCAACAAGCAGTCAGTGGTGAATGAATGATTTGGGAATGATTTGCAGTCTCATTTTGCTGCCATAATAGGCGGGAGGAGGGGGTGAAGTTTTGTATGACAAAACCGTGATTCTAAACTTTTTGAGGAAGCATAGAATAATTTCAAGAAAACAATAGTTTATGAATGTTTACAATATGGTATCATAGCAAAAGTCTTTCACTGTTCTAGTTCACGATGTAGAAATTTGATGACATCCAGCAGGCCTCTGTGGTATGGTGAGCATTTTAGCAGGCGAGCGGTACATCGCTCTCCTCGGTATAGTAGTCAGGCGGGCCGATTTTCAGTCAACCGGCAATCGTTGATAAATGCGTATGAATAGACAGATAATGTAACATTGGAATGTAAGGAGGCCGTTCTCTGGCAGAAATGAAACAACAGTTGTATATACAGGGGTGCAAATGCAAATTTTTTTTAGGGGGGTGTGCGTTCAAAGGACCGAGTGTTTTTCGCGAGGGACCAATTTTTCGCGAAATAAATGTTGTTGCCAATAAATAAAAAACTAACGTATTCCTAACGGTAATAATTTAACGAAAATACAACTATAACAGACATAATGTTTTCCCAACGATAGAAACGGAACAAAACATAACTGTAACTGACATTACGGGCCATTACGTTGTCTCTGGCTAGCATCTTAGCCGTCTTCCCTAAATATGGAATTAAGATGGTCCGCTTAAAACCTCACGAAATAGGCATGTTTTTGAAGCATGCAAGCTTCCTTGTACGGAATCAATTAAAGATTGCTGTGCGTTATTTGATTCACTAAATTTAACTGAGCATTTTTAATACAAGCTATCCTTTTGATATTGTAAAACCTGGTAAAACCCCGAAAATATTTTAAATACCTAGCGGCCTGGCCAGGACAAATTAACTGGGGGATATTAAAACAAAGGGGTCTGGGGGCGAAGCCCCCAGGAAATCTTTTGAGGACACGCCCTTTAATTTGGCTTAGAACGCCTCTCTCGATCTCATGTTTGCCGGTATTAACATAGAATTTTTGATCATTTTGTGAAATTTATTCTAAAAGTTAGCATCCCCAGGAAGATTTTTGATTATACATCATTTTCTTTGGCTTAGAATCCCTATCTCCATCCCATCTTTACCAATTAGGAACTTTGACAATTTTGTACCAGTTTTCTATAAATCACCATCTTTGAAAAAAAATTTGCGCAGAGACCTTATACATTGTCTTAGAACGCTTCTCACAATCCAATGTTTGCTTGACCCCGAAATAGAAGCCTTGAACATTCTGTGATAGTACGTCTGGGACAATTTTTTAAAATGCCAACCTTACTTTGGCTTAGAATGACTCTCCTAGTCACTTTCCAGCATTTATTGGAAAATTCTTACCCTAACTTACCTATACCCAGCTACTTTCTCCTCGTTTTTGAACGAAGCTCGAGGACGATCTTTTGACAGAAGTGGGGGGCAAATGGGACCACTGTTATGTAAGGCAGCCGGATTGATTGGGACCGACTCTGTCCCCGGACATTGTTCGTTAACTGGTTCCTCCACGGAAACAGGACCACTATGGCCTACTGTACTACAGCGCGGTAAGTTCAGAGCAGAATCGGCAATCGGGACCGACTTTGGTTGTGATAAAGCGCGGTGGTACAACTATGTTTAGAACTATTGAAAAACAAAAACAGTTCGAATTCAGAGCCGGATCGGGACCAACCTTATCCCTGTCAAATAGCGACTGGGACCGGGTGGTGAAATTATTGGGGGGTGTCACACCCCCCATACCCCCCCTCATTTGCGCCCCTGTGTATATAGTCGTAAATCAACCACACTTTCAGTAACGAGGTTATGAACAGAACTAAATATAAAGCATTAAATACAGAAGAGTAGAATTCATTATATTATACTTTTAATAGACTTACAGCCTATTAAGGTTACTGTAACCCTTCAGACAAAAAATTCTCGATTTTTCGTTTTCATCATAATCTGATGGTTTAAGTATTTGAGTACCGTTTTAACCAACTGACTTCCAGAAATAACCACAATTACTGGGAAATTTGAGCATTTTAAAAGAAGAATCATATTTCTAAAAAATTACGGGAATTCGCATCAGGAGATTAAAGTAAACTCACATGACCTTGCAGCTATATTCATAACATCCCGTGCTGCTATTTTACTGATATAACGATTGATCAAGACCGCGCTAAAGCTTTATTGCTCGACCTGCGGCTTTATGTTTGCACTTTCAAGCATAATCGTTTTCCCCGGGCTTTCTGCTTCAATTTCATAAAAGCCTGATTTCTCGAAACAAGATTCCGGGGTACTGGTGGGTACTAAAAAATCTTGGCGTACCTAACGGGCCAATCAAATCGCTTGACACTGGGCAAACAGGGTCACAAAGCATATAACTACAAAATTGCGTCAGTGATTTATGATAGATCTACTGGTCCGACTTTTATGAGGGTTTGAAAGTTAAAAAAGACATTTAAGACATTTACATTAATTTAAAATTGCATTATTTCAAGACAGTACGTTTTATTAAAATTTCGTGACACACTTTTGTAGTTCAGGACCTTAAGTCTTTGGTAAATAGATAGTCTTGGTCGAACAATGCCGAATGAGGTACACCAAGATTTTTTCGCAAGGGTGGTCGATTTCGCCTAAAATCTGGAATATATCATATGCATTTTTATTTAATCAACTAGTTATATTTTTATGGTATTCCGCGTTTAATTCTGCTTCGAATAGCATATAATTTTGTTTGGTATGAACGGCCGTGGAAAATAGAGTTTCTTAATCGCTGCATGAAGGGTTACAGTAACCTTAAAGTGAATGACCTGAGTTATAAGGTGCCTGTCTATAAATAGGACAAAGACAAACCAAAACATGTCATTGTGTTCTTTGGCTTTGCTTTCTTTCCCCACGCCTTGAATGATCAAATACAATAGGCTATTTATAAACCTACGAGATCTCATCTTTTAACTCAGGTCATTCACTTTAAGCATATTGCTTTGCCCAATGCTTGGCAGATGTTCAATTTTACTGCTTATGCTTTTCATAAATTGCCTTGCCCTCTTTACAAATACTTCTTGGCAGATTTTAAATTTGACTGCTTCTGACTGCTCTTACTTCCAACACTAGACTCTTGCTTGGAAACCAAAACACGGAAGGACAGTATCTATGTAACAGCCACTGCAAGAAGCAATGACATAAGACTCGTAACGAAACCGTTGACATTTGGTCTCAATTCGATGGGGTAAATTAATGCCAGTTCGAAACTTTACTTTCTAGGCAAATGTTATAGCTTGTTCAGTATCAAAGTGCTGTACAAGCCTTTATCCATTGGGACCTGTTTTCATTAGGGCAGAGAATGAAGGTCGGACAACGGATGTTGCACTTCTCTAACAAATCATCAGAAAATAGTTCAAAATATCGGAATTGCCGCAGCTTTGAAGAAGCTCATTGCTACCCCCAGAACAGTCTGATCTACAGTATGTACGGCCATACAGTACATAATACTGTCAGCATGTGCTCTTTCCTGTTTGCAATGACTATTTGGAACCTTCTTCCCCAAGCTGTTTTAAACTTTGTCCTGTACCAGCGTTCTTCGTACATGTCCATTTAATTTATTACTCTTGTAAATGAAGCCATTCAAAAATGTGTTGTATGGCTTTTGCTTTTAAAAGTGTTTAATTCGTTTGTCGGGTTTTTTGTGTGACTAAAAGTAGTTTTTGATTTTACAGGAGTAGATTACTTCCTATAATACAGTACAGGCCTTCCACACACTAACATGACAAGGATTCTCAAGAATTCTTAAGAATTCTGCACATCACAATAAGAATTCTTGAGCCATATGAAAGACTGTAAATTCTGTTACACAAGAATTCTTGAGAAACTAACAAGAATTCTTAGGCAGGAAAACCATGGAAAACCATGTTAATGTGCGCAAGGCGTGTACTGTAGTGTGTTAAAAGGCGAAGAGGAAAGCCCAAGGTGGGCGGTTCCCTTGTGAACTAACATGAATGCGAGCAATGAGTAGCTCGCCTCACCAACTCGAGGCAAGCATGGAGGCACGCGCAGGCGATCGCCTGCCTCAAACGGCAAGGTATGGACGTCACATCCTCAAAAAATATTCAAGATTTCTGAAAAATTCAACATTACAATCATTATAGAAAAGTAGCTTTAAGTTTCTTTCAAGCCATTCTGTTCAAAGAAATCAGTCTTAGAATTTTACACCAATTGAAGCATATGCTATGTTTATGTTTCACTTTTTTTGAAAATGTCAAACAAACATCTATCCGAGGGTTAATGTGCCCTTAAAGTATCTTTCACAGTTTTAGTGCTTGCAGTTGGTTAATTACTGTTAATTACTTCTAGTTGTGGAAATAAGATGGAGGCTTGCGAACTCGACCAACAAAGGGATTGTGCAATAGGAATGAACACTCGAACTTGCATTTCAGAAAATAAGACAAAGGGCAACTGTGGTAAGGCTTCTTTAAAATTTATAAGTATATACTTAATCTTTTATAGTAAAATTTCTACATTTCATCATATGTATTGTGGTCCATTTCATTTGATGCAGTTACGACCAACTTTATTGCCAGAAATACCTTATAATTTCTGCCGCAAACAGACACACTTTTTTATTATATTTTGCCAGTGGTGGTGCTGGTGCCAGAGGTGTACTTGTCCCCCACTTACTCTCCAAGATTGGCTTCCCAAGTTGTGCAGATCCATAGACAAAGTGTTAGAGGAAGGATGTTGCAGCTAGAGTTTGAGTTTTGATATAAAACGACATTTCCTGGAGGCAAAAAGGCATTTCTAAATTGTAAAAGGGTCGTTTCCCGAGTAAATAAAAACTGGGGTCCCAAAAATTTCTTTTATCCTATATAGTTTTTGTAGGACCCCCAGTTTCATTTGCCGTTGCCATTTGGTATCCATCTGTTTGGCAATTGATTTGATATTGCTACATAAAAGAATCATAGTGTTTTTAATTTGAGGAGAGGTTGAAAAATAATAATTTTCACCTGACCTGAAGCAATTTTTTTTCAAAGCGCAATGTAATGGCAGCAAGACTATTTATAGTTGGAAACTGTGAGAAAAATACAATTTGATTGCAGAAAGGCAACATTTTAGAACTTATTATATGATTAAAGTGCAACAAAAATTATGTAGAGTAAAGCTGTTTTTGGCCATACTGTAGAACAACCATTATAGTTTGCAATATACTGCAAACTAGGTATCACGTAAAAGAACTCAGTAAGTGGAACTTGAATCTGTCAAGTGCTATGAAATCTTGTTGACTTAAGACGAGTTTAGTCCCTTGGGAATTATTTGAAGTTTTTTGTTTATCGATTTTGCAAAACAAAGTTGATATTTTATGAAACCGTGATGTCTTCTGATTAGGAATCTGTGAGCAGAATAGCAGTATCGTTTTGTTCCTTTTGAAACTGGGAGCTCTGTAGTAGGTCCTGGTCAAGGTTATTTCTGTGAGCAAAGAATTGACCATAGTGCAATCTATGACAGGCAGCGGCTAAACCAGTCACAACATACAATTTTTTAACTTCATATTACTGTTTGCGAAGACCTGCGGTTTGGAATAATGTACAGGAGGTCAGAAAAAATCATGAAACAAACAAATTCCTAAAATTCCCAAGGGACCCCCCAAGTCATCAAATTTTCATAACCATTCCAAAATTTGAGTTCCACTCACTAAGCTGTTTTGGATGATACCTAGTTTGCAGCATTTGGCAATAAAATGGTTGTTCTACAACGAAAAAAAAAATTTTCCTCTACATAGTTTCTGGTTGTACTTTAAAATGTGTGAGCTCCCCCAATAAAGGTAGGTTTTGGAAGCAAAATCTATAATACTAAGCACTGAAGCAAAATTTGTTAANTCTATGGTTCTTTTCAAAAGCAAATACTAAAAATAACAGTTTAAAATTCCGTTGGAAAATGCTCATGATATCAAATCATGGTTAGGCCCTTTCTCAAAACCTCTGGTTTCACGTGCACTCAAAATTTTGGCTTTGGGAGCTCGTATCTCCGGTGTTTGGTGAACGATTTATAAATGCAAGGTATGTGCATTTAAGTTGAAGATTAGCAAATTTAGCTGTGCAGACGGAAAGTTCCAATAACTTATCGTTTTGCTCCTTTTTTCAGTCGAAAGGGGGTACTTTTTATTGAGACACCCGGTATAGTAAAATTTCTACATTTCATCATATGTATTGTGGTCCATTTCATTTGATGCAGTTACGACCAACTTTATTGCCAGAAATACATTATAATTTCTGCCGCAAACAGACACACTTTTTTATTATATTTTGCCAGTGGTGGTGCTGGTGCCAGAGGTGTACTTGTCCCCCACTTACTCTCCAAGATTGGCTTCCCAAGTTGTGCAGATCCAGAGACAAAGTGTTAGAGGAAGGATGTTGCAGCTAGAGTTTGAGTTTTGATATAAAACGACATTTCCTGGAGGCAAAAAGGCATTTCTAAATTGTAAAAGGGTTGTTTCCCGAGTAAATAAAAACTGGGGTCCCAAAAATTTCTTTTATCCTATATAGTTTTTGTAGGACCCCCAGTTTCATTTGCCGTTGCCATTTGGCATCCATCTGTTTGGCAATTGATTTGATAGTGCTACATAAAAGAATCATAGTGTTTTTAATTTGAGGAGAGGTTGAAAAATAATAATTTTCACCTGACCTGAAGCAATTTTTTTTCAAAGCGCAATGTAATGGCAGCAAGACTATTTATAGTTGGAAACTGTGAGAAAAATACAATTTGATTGCAGAAAGGCAACATTTTAGAACTTATTATATGATTAAAGTGCAACAAAAATTATGTAGAGTAAAGCTGTTTTTGGCCATACTGTAGAACAACCATTATAGTTTGCAAAATACTGCAAACTAGGTATCACGTAAAAGAACTCAGTAAGTGGAACTTGAATCTGTCAAGTGCTATGAAATCTTGTTGACTTAAGAGGAGTTTAGTCCCTTGGGAATTATTTGAAGTGTTTTGTTTATCGATTTTGCAAAACAAAGTTGGTATTTTATGAAACCGTGATGTCTTCTGATTAGGAATCTGTGAGCATAATAGCAGTATCGTTTTGTTCCTTTTGAAACTGGGACCTCTGTAGTAGGTCCTGGTCAAGGTTATTTCTGTGAGCAAAGAATTGACCATAGTGCAATCTATGACAGCGGCTAAACCAGTCACAACATGCAATTTTTAACCTCATATTACTATTTGCGAAGACCGGCGGCTTCGAATAATGTATAGGAGGTCAGAAAAAATCATGAAACAAACAAATTCTTAAAATTCCCAAGGGACTCACTAAGCTCTTTTAGATGATACCTAGTCTGCAGCATTTGGCAATAAAATGGTTGTTCTACTACCAAAAATAATACTACTCTACATAGTTTTTGGTTGTACTTTAGAATGTGTGAGCTCCCCCAATAAATGTAGGTTTTCGAAGCAAAATACTCTATAATTATGGTATCATGATGTTTAGTAAAAATACCCCTACAAAATACCAACGTAACACAAACCCTCTCAAAATTATACTATTTAACAAGGCTAAAGCCTCATGTTTGCCACAAAGTCGTGCTGAAAATTACTCTGCACAACTTTGTGGCAAAGTATTGGTGGCAAAGTAAAGTATTGCAGCGCTCTCCGTCACAGAGGCTGTTTGAAACCGAACTTTCAGAACTTGAAGCGATGACCACTTGCATATTGCGCTGCGCACTCTTTTGTGCCTTCGGCGCTATAAGTTCTGAAAGCTCAGTTTGTTCGAACAAACAGCCTCTGCGACGGAGAGTGGCATTGCAGTATTTGTTTCTGACTATTCATTTTGTTGTAGGCTGTAAAATCATAATGCCTGTGACTGGATTTGAATGTCTGCTTTGTAAAATGTTTATACGCAATGAGAATGATATTGAAGACCATGTTGGTTCTCCTGGACATCTGACAATCTATCAGGTAATTTGATTCAACTTTTAGTGGCTTTTTCTCCATCTCTTGTCGAGTGTGGCTTGACAAGAGATGGACAAACCTTTTTGTACACTTTTAGGGCCCTGGACGTAAAATTCCGGAAACTTGTTTCACAAAATCGGACACTGACAAGATAGATCTTGATGATTAGGTTTAGAAAATGTATTTTTTGTAACATTTGGTCATGCTCTCGATGAGCTATGATAGACTGAAGTTTGAATGCCCCCCTGGAAATCAATCATTCTGCTTCAAGAAAATTGATTTCCAGGGTAGCACTCAAACTTTAATCGATCATAGCTCATCGAAATCTTACGTTTTTACATTGTCACAAAAGTTAACCGTATAGAAACGTATAGGCATGCTGGACAAAAAATTGCTGGACAAGCCCCATAAGTAATTTAGAGATGTCCAAGTAGCAAAATAGTGATCTGCCAGCCGATGTACATATTTTAAGCATGATTTGAAATTGTGCTGGTAAACACTCTAGTATCTCACCTTGGCTTCCTGACTATGACTGTCGCGTTGTGCACTTGAAAAGGTGTTGTTAAGAGATGGAGATGACATGAGATGACAAAGCCTTATTTCTATTTGAACTTTTTCTGCTCTTTGTTGCTCGTTTTGGTTTTACGTTGCGCGTTAACACCAAAACAAGCATCGTGAGTACCAACTGGAAACGCACACCAAAAACCAAAACGAGCAAAAACGAACAACAGCACGCAAAAAAGAGCATTTTGAACAGTGGAAATCAGTCAGCCGTAAATCAGAACCAGCGAAGAGGACGAGCAACAAAAGCCAAGACGAGCAATGAAGAGAGAAATAGTTCAAATGGAAACCAGGCTTTATTGAAAGAAGTAGGATCAGTTCAAACTTCTGCCTCGCATATTTTATTCATTTGATTTCAATTCTGAGCATTGTTTGCTTGAATCACACCTAAAATATACAAGAATTGTAGCATATGTTCCAAATCTTTAAATTGGCGTAAAAAGGTCGGTGTAAAATTCAGTGACCTATTTCTTTAAATCGAATGGCTTGAAAGAAACTTTAGCTACTTTGCTATAACTCTACCGTTGGACTTTTCAGAAATCTTGAATATTTTCGAAATTACAGCGTATTTCATATTTCAACTCATTTGAGGATGTGACGTCAGCAAATTTCTAAATTGCAAACCAGAAGAGTGAAAGGCTTTTGCTTGATACCATATTGTAGACGTTCATAAACTGTTTTTCTGGAAAACTATTCGATGTTTCCTTAAAAAGCTTAGAAATTACGATGGTTTTAAGTTTTTTTCAAAATTTTTCTTGAATTCTTAAAAAAGAAGAAAAGCACTCTAATTCTTAAAACATTGGAGATTTCAGAAAAGTCCAGTGGTAGAGTTATAGCAAAATAGCTAAAGTTTCTTTCAAGCCATTCAATTCAAAGAAATAGGTCGCATAATTTTACACCGACCTGTTTAAAGATTTGGAACCTATGCTATTGAAAGCTACAGAACTGATCTTACCTTCAGATTGCTTTTTCGACACTTAAATATGTTAACATAAATGCCTAAAACTTGGTCTGTTGTATCTCTAATAGAGAATTGCGTTAAAGATGGCGTCGGGGAATTTTTCGCCATGACCCTCTTCGTCTGAATGAATTTCGATTGATTTGATTGGTCTATTTATCATGGACGCAAGGATTGTAATGCCTACTACTCAGTCTCTAAATCAAATATATAAAATGCCTGAGAAAAATGTTAGATGTATCCTTCTTCTTTCAATGTATACGCATGTCTTCTCTTAACCATCTTAACATAGTAAGTCAGCCGTCAAATCAGAGCGAGCGAAGAAGACGAGCAACAAAAGCCAAAACGAGCAAAAGCTGCCGACCCTCATTGTTATTGGGACATCACAGGGCTTTAGCTGTCCATCTGCGTAGTAGAAATCCCATCTGCTTATTGTGTTGTTCTTAGCTTGCCTATTGAGGGAGCCCCTCCTTTAAGAAATTCCCCTGATCTCACTTAGCTCTTCATACTTACCTATTTAGTCTTCTTACATTTATCTTTAAGTATCACTCTGTATTTTTGTAATGTTATATGTTGTATTTAATTTCAAATTTATTTTTCTTAATTAGATAGGTGGGTATGTAGAGTTAGTGTATTAGATGAATTTTGAAAAATGAATGAACTGAATTACTGCTGTTTGAAAGAATTTGAAATAATTTCCTTCGTCTGCCACCGTCACTCGCTTTGAGGTGGCATGTCGATCAAAAGCAGCAGATTCTATTGTTACAAAATCTGCCCTTGTTCTGACTGGTATATATATCTTACAACGTTTTTTCATATGCAGTAGAGTCAAAAATACACTTGTCAGATAAGCTAAACATAAGATGCATTGTGCTATTCGCAGCGGGAATGGACACATGGTTTTTTTTTATATATTCCATAAAAATTTACAAGACAAATTACTTCTACTATAAACTACAATCTACTTTACAAACACTACAGGAACGATACCCCAGGGAGAAAAATACTATGACTACCCCAGGGCCATTACATGGAAAGAGTTACATAAAACAGGACTTTACATATTTGGACTCTACAAAAAAGGACTTGGACTTGGTGGTTGAGTGTGGTATAGAATTTAAATAATCTCAAACAAATCGACCAGTTTTGTGGATGTACTGCAGAATCAGCTCGAGTATGTTTCTATTGAGGTCGTTCGGGAGGCCTTCATCACCATATAATAAGAGTTGCGTCAGAACCTCGTTTGAAAGACACATGGTCATCGAGTTTCCACTATAAGTTGCACTTACAATGACTAATCAATAAATAGCATAGTTTATCAACAAAGCATTACTACAAAACACTACATTACGAAGGACGGAAAAGAATGGGCACTGCGATTTACTTAAAATTTAAGGTAACTGCGCTTTCTGCCCTGACCAGAACGGAAAACAGTCCCCCAGAGATTACATCCAAACAACCACCAATAACGTTGGAACCAATCAGCCCATCGAAGCCCTGCAAGCAGCCCGGCACCAACCTCATCCCAAATTCCCTAAAATCACATCCACTAAATTCAATCATTTTGTTATTAAAGGGTTTCTGCATGGATTGAAAGGGTCAATTAGCAATGAAAATTTGTTTGGTTGAATTGGTCTATATATAATAATGATATAATATAATAATAATAATACGAATCTTTATACAGGATTTTACCCTTCAACATGAAATGCTGTTATCAACGTGTGTACTGATTAACTTAAATGGAAAAGACAAATACAAAGTAAAAAAACTAACCTACTATAAAAATCTCTAAAAAAAAAAATTTACTTTGATATGNGGATCTTCATTATTTAGGGTAGGCATCTAGGTAGCTGTGGATAATTTTTTGGTATAGATTTGAGATTCCATACTATCGCTTTCCATCCTACCAATGATAGATCGAACCTATCATAAAACTTTGCTCACATAAAGATACACGGCTAACAGCGCCAACAGGCAAAAAATTCCTTCCCAAACTATTACTCGGTACGACGGCGGGCCAGCGCGGCGCCGCAGGCGCTGCGCGGCAAGCCCAGTACTCTATAATTATGGTATCATGATGTTTAGTAAAAATACCCTACAAAATACCAACGTGGCACAAACCCTCTCAAACTTATACTATTTAACAAGGCTAAATCCTCACGTTTGCAACAAAGTCGTGCTGAAAATTACTCTACATAACTTTGTGGTAAAGTATTGGAGGCCCCCCATAGTACCCCTGGATAACGGATTCACGAGTCAATTTTTCGTTCTTCACGCCATCACGGACTATAAAACAGCATTTTCACGATCACGTTGCAAAAACTTAAGAATGCTGTAGTCTGGTTCGTGTTTTTATTTGATAACTAGCAAATACACTTCCTATTTTTAGAATCAAATCATTGCCAAGAACTTGTGATTTTCGGTTTGTGATAAGTAAGAAAAGTTTATCAACGATCAAGACGCATCAATCAATCACGTGCTTTAAAAGTCTATTTCACGAAATAACGACCAAATTTGTAACAAATCACGCTGCACGAAGGAATCTCTGATCACGAATTCACGACCAATAATATCTAAGTCACGAAATCACGCACGTAAATTAGGGGGTCCTCGTATTGCAGCAGTTTCCGTCTCAGAGGCTATTTGAAACCGAATTTTCAGAACTTGAAGCGATGACCACTCGCACATCGCGCTCTTTTGCGCCTTCGGCGCTATAAGTTCTGAAAGCTCGATTTGTTCGAGCAAACAGTTCGAGCGACGGCGAGTGGGATTGCAATATTTGTTTCTGACTATTCATTTTGTTGTAGGCTGTAAAGTCATAATGCCTGTGACTGGATTTGAATGTCTGCTTTGTAAAATTTTTATACGCAATGAGAATGATATTGAAGACCATGTTGGTTCTCCTGGACATCTGACAATCTATCAGGTAATTTGACTCAACTTTTAGTGGATTTTTGTCCATCTCTTGTCAAGTGTTCTTATACCTTTTTGTACATTTTTGGGGCCCTGAACGTAAAATTCCGGAAACTTGTTTTGTAACATTTGGTCATTTTTCATTTCATTTCATTTTAAAATATTTATACAGGTTATAAGTTTCATATCAAGATATGTTTTTCAAACCGACCTGTTTAAACGAAAGCACTAAACTAAGAACAAAAGAAATTAATGTACCTAATTTACAATATAATATAATACAAAATCTATGAAAAAGAACGTAAAAATGAAATTAAAGTTACACCCCCTTCTATAGTTGTTCTTTGAAGATTTTCAGGAAGGGTGCCAATTCGTCTCTCTTTCTAGACTGTTCCAGAGTTTTGCACCGTGATGAGAAAAAGCCTTTTGGCCATTGATCGTTTTCAGTAACTGTATCCTAACATCAGTTTCTGATGAGCGCAGAGACCGTGCTCTCGACGAGCTATGATAGATTGGAGTCTGAATGCCCCCCTGGAAATCTATCATTCTGCTCCCTGGAAATCTATCATTCTGCTTCAAGAAAATTGATTTCCAGGGTGGCACTCAAACTTTAATCGATCATAACTCATCGAAATCTTACGTTTTTACATTGTCACAAAAGTTAACCGTATAGAAACGTATAGGCATGCTGGACAGAAAATTGCTGGACAAGCCCCGTAAGTAATTTAGAGATGTCCAACTAGCAAAATAGTGATCTGCCAGCCCATGTACATATTTTAAGCATGATTTGAAATTGTGCTGGTAAACACTCTAGTATCTCACCTTGGCTTCCTGACTATGACTGTCGCGTTGTGCACTCGAAAAGGTGTTGTTAAGAGATGGAGATGACATGAGATGACAAAGCCTTATTTCTATTTGAACTTTTTCTGCTCTTTGTTGCTCGTTTTGGTTTTACGTTGCGCGTTAACACCAAAGCAAGCATCGTGAGTACCAAGTGGAAACGCACTGCAAAAACCAAAACGAGCAACAACGAACAACAGCACGCAAAAAAGAGCCTTTCGGACAGTGGAAATCAGTCAGCCTTAAATCAGAACCAGCGAAGAGGACGAGCAACAAAAGCCAAGACGAGCAATGAAGAGAGAAATAGTTCAAATGGAAACCAGGCTTTATTGAAAGAAGTAGGATCAGTTCAAACTTCTGCCTCACATATTTTATTCATTTGATTTCAATGCTGAGCATTATCTGCTTGAATCACACCTAAAGANTTTGTTGCTCGTTTTGGTTTTACGTTGCGCGTTAACACCAAAGCAAGCATCGTGAGTACCAAGTGGAAACGCACTGCAAAAACCAAAACGAGCAACAACGAACAACAGCACGCAAAAAAGAGCCTTTCGGACAGTGGAAATCAGTCAGCCTTAAATCAGAACCAGCGAAGAGGACGAGCAACAAAAGCCAAGACGAGCAATGAAGAGAGAAATAGTTCAAATGGAAACCAGGCTTTATTGAAAGAAGTAGGATCAGTTCAAACTTCTGCCTCACATATTTTATTCATTTGATTTCAATGCTGAGCATTATCTGCTTGAATCACACCTAAAGAATATACAAGAATATACAAGAATACAAAAGAATATACAAGAATATACAAGAATACACAAGAATATACAAGAATATGCAAGAATATGCAAGAATATACAAGAATACAAAAGTATATACAAGAATATACAAGAATATACAAGAATACACAAGAATATACAAGAATATGCAAGAATTGTAATGCCTACTACTCAGTCTCTAAATCAACTATATATAATGCCTGAGAAAAATGTTAGATGTATCCTTCTTCTTTCATTGTATACTCATGTCTTCTCTTAACCATCTTAACATAGCATAGGTTCCAAATCTTTAAATCGGCGTAAAAAGGTCGGTGTAAAATTCTGTGACCTACTTATTTGAACTCAATGGTTTGAAGGAAACTTTAGCAGCTTTGCTATAATTCTACCTTTGGACTTTTCAGAAATCTTGAATATTTTCGAAATTACAGCGTATTTTATATTTCAACTCATTTGTGGATGTGACGTCATCAAATTTCTAAATCGTAAATCATAAGAGTGAACGACTTTTGCTTGATACCATATTGTAGACATTCATAAACTATGTTTTTCTTGAAAATTATTCTATCTTTCCTCAAAAAGTTAAGAAAATCAAGTTTTTTCCAAAAATTTTCTTGAATTCTTAAAAAAGAAGAAAAACACTCTAATTCTGAAAATATTGAAGATTTCTGAAAAGTACAGCGGTAGAATTATTACAAAGTAGCTAAAGTTTCTTTCAAGCCATTCCATTCAAAGAAATAGGTCACAGAATTTTACACCAACTTTTTCAAAGATTTGGAACCTATGCTTCTTAACATAATAAGTCAGCCGTAAAATCAGAGCGAGCGAAGAAGACGAGCAACAAAAGCCAAAACGAGCAAAAGCTGCTGACCCTCATTGTTATTGGGACATCACAGGGCTTTAGCTGTCCATCTGCGTAGTAGAAATCCCCTCTGCTTATTGTGTTACACTTACTGCTGTTTGAAAGAATTTGAAATCATTTCCTTTGTCTGCCACCGCCACTCGCTTTGAGGTGGCATGTCGATCGAAAGCAGCAGATTCTGTTGTTACAAAATCTGCCCTTGTTCTGCCTGGTATATATATCTTACAACGTTTTTTCATATACAGTAAAGTCAAAAATACACTTAACAGATAAGCTAAACATAAGATGCATTGTGCTATTCGCAGCGGGAATGGAGACATGGTTTTTTTTATATATTCCATAAAAATTTACAAAACAAATTACTTCTACTATAAACTACAATCTACTTTACAAACACTACAGGAACGATACCCCAGGGAGAAAAATACTATGACTACCCCAGGGCCATTACATGGAAAGAGTTACATAAAACAGGACTTTACATAATGGGACTCTACAAAAAAGGACTTGGACTTGGTGGTTGAGTGTGGTATAGAATTTAAATAATCTCAAACAAATCGACCAGTTTTGTGGACGCACTGCAGAGTCAGCTCGAGTATAGTTCTATGAGGTCGTTCGGAAGGCCTTCATCACCATATAATAAGAGTTGCGTCAGAATCTCGCTCGTTTGAAAGACACATGGTCATCGAGTTTCCACAATAAGTTGCACTTACAATGACTAATCAATAAATAGCATAGTTTATCAACAAAGCATTACTGCAAAACACTACATTACGATGGATGGAAAAGAATGGGCACTGCGATTTACTCAAAATTTAAGGTAACTGCGCTTTCCGCCTTGACGAGACCGGAAAACTGTCCCCCAATTGGTCTCATCGTTCCATAGCGATTTTGCTAAAATCCTGGACATCTTTCTGAAACAGACACTAATTTTTGTCCCGACAGATAGATTTCAATGAAATTTCTCTCTGCAAGGATTATATCATACAGTCGATTCTACCCATGCGAACACCTCTATAAGGTGGACATCTTTCTGAAACAGACACTAATTTTTGTCCCGGCAGATAGATTTCAATGAAATTTCTCTCTGCAAGGATTATATCATACAGTCAATTCTCTGCATGCGGATACCTCTATAAGGTGGACATCTTTCTGAAACAGACACTCATTTTTGTCCCGGCAGATAGATTTCAATGAAATTTCTCTCTGGAAGGATTATATCATACAGTCGATTCTATCCATGCGAACACGTCTATAAGGTGGACATACTCATTTTTGTCCCGACAGATAGATTTCAATTAAATTTCTCTCTGCAAGGTGGAAACCTCGTTAAAACGTACATGCTTAGTTGGTCCCAAATGTGTCTGCTTTATAGAGAGTTGACGTTTTTCTTTATTTTTAGATACATTTGCAAGACGATGATCATGTTCAAGATAGCATAAACACAAATCAAAACAATATCAATGAACAGTGTTCAGATGATGAGATCATCTCAGTTGAGAATAATGGTTTGAAAGAACGTAATGCTGCTGGAAATTGTATCAACAGAAATTTAGTAAGCATTGAGATTGTAGATGATTCTACGTTACATATATTCACACAATAATGAAAATTTACATTTGAAGAAAGAAACGAATTAAGAGCAGTTAAGTGAAATGTAAGAGGATGCAATGTAATTAAGATCTGTCTAGCATCTTAAGTTTCACATGGCAGAAAATGAGAATAAAATCAATGCAAATAATTCGGGCAGAAAATGGGAATAAAATCGATGCAAATGATTCGATTATTCTTAGATAAATCCTCGTTGAAATTTCTACAAATGTGCAATTTGGTCTTTTATTTGGATTTCATTAACAATTGCTTTGAGACTGCTAGTTGTGGTGTGGCCCCAAAAAGTGGTTAAGGCACAGTGTTGCGTATCTTTTTGTGTCTACCAATCCTGTCGTTGGAACTACAAGCCATCTGCCGACTCAGCTGTCCATCCGTCCGTCTANTTCTTTATTTTTAGATACATTTGCAAGACGATGATCATGTTCAAGATAGCATAAACACAAATCAAAACAATGTCAATGAACAGTGTTCAGATGATGAGATCATCTCAGTTGAGAATAATGGTTTGAAAGAACGTAATGCTGCTGGAAATTGTATCAACAGAAATTTAGTAAGCATTGAGATTGTAGATGATTCTACGTTACATATATTCACACAATAATGAAAATTTACATTTGAAGAAAGAAACGAATTAAGAGCAGTTAAGTGAAATGTAACAGGATGCAATGTAATTAAAATCTGTCTAGCATCTTAAGTTTCACATGGCAGACAATGAGAATAAAATCAATGCAAATAATTCGGGCAGAAAATGGGAATAAAATCGATGCAAATGATTCGATTATTCTTAGATAAATCCTCGTTGAAATTTCTACAAATGTGCAATTTGGTCTTTTATTTGGACTTCATTGACAATTGCTTTGAGACTGCTAGTTGTGGTGTGGCCCCAAAAAGTGGTTAAGGCACAGTGTTTCGTATCTTTTTGTGTCTACCAATCCTGTCGTTGGAACTACAAGCCATCTGCCAATTCAGCTGTCCATCCGTCCGTCTACTACTCAGAGGTGACTTTATGGAGACAAGACTTGGTGCCGCAGGCCAACATCAGCTGTACAGCTGCCATATACCCAACCTGCGTTGAAGAATAAAAGTTGCTTGCTTGCTTGCTTGCTAGCTAATAGTTCCTTGTTAAAAGCTTTTCAACCGTCAATTTTATGTAATGTTTTCTCCATTTCTCCTGATTTCAAATGTGGAAAAAAGCACTGGACTTGCTACAAGTCTCTCTTTTGGTCCTTTAAAAAAAGACGCTCTTTTGGAAGAGGACCAAAAGAAAGACTTGTATGTAGCAAGTCCAAAAAGCAACAACTGCACTTTTGTTTATCTCACCGCTTATGTTGTGTTTGAAAGTTTGTATCGTTTATAGCTATGCGATGGCAGTCTGTCAGAAGAGAATGATCCTGTAGGGAGTGATACAGAAGAACCAGAAAGGAAAAGGACAGATCTCAGCGGAAAAGACAGTGAATGGTCAAGGAGTATACTTAACAAATCGAGGAATAACAGCAAAGCACTGAATATTGTTGGTGATACTGGAGTTTCAATAATGAATGGTGATCTAACCACTCAGAATATTGATGGGAACTTGAGTAACAATGAGGCCCAACCTTGCAATGGTCAGCTACAGGATTCTTTAGACAATGTTACAAAGAATTATTTTGACGAATCAGATTCGGATCAAAGAGCACATGACTCAAGTGAAAGATGCAAGACTTTGATAGATGAAGAAGAAATGGAAGGTAGATTAGAAGGAAAACAAGTGAAACTTGAAAATAGCGATGGTGATGATGTTGATTTAAATAGAAACGTCCATTCCACTAAAGAACCTACAAAGGACAAGGATCATTGCAACAAAATGAAGGCTTCTTTGGAAGGAATTGAAGAGGATGCTTTCAAAATTTTCATAAAGGNAATGAGGCCCAACCTTGCAATGGTCAGCTACAGGATTCTTTAGACAATGTTACAAAGAATTATTTTGACGAATCAGATTCGGATCAAAGAGCACATGACTCAAGTGAAAGATGCAAGACTTTGATAGATGAAGAAGAAATGGAAGGTAGATTAGAAGGAAAACAAGTGAAACTTGAAAATAGCGATGGTGATGATGTTGATTTAAATAGAAATGTCCATTCCACTAAAGAACCTACAAAGGACAAGGATCATTGCAACAAAATGAAGGCTTCTTTGGAAGGAATTGAAGAAGATGCTTTCAAAATTTTCATAAAGGAAGAAGAGTGTGATGATGATGATGGTGATGATGATGCTGGCGGTATAATTGGAGGAATCTTAGAGGATAGTATTAATGACCTACATAATAATAATCAACATGACAGTGGAGAATTAATGCCAGGATATACAATTGATCATGAGTCGCAGGTAAGACAATATTGGTCATAACAATCTTACCACAAAGACCTTCTAGGCATCCTTGCGTTTCAGTCAGTTATTTGTTTTAAGTGGGCTGTCAGGATTTTCTAGCTACTTAAAGCTAATTTAGGCCCACTATGCATGCCGCATCCAGGCATGGGACCCCTAGTTTAACGTCCCTTCCGAAGGACGGCGTAGTGAGTTGCAAGGTCAGTCCCTGGGTGAGGCCTCCGAGGTCACCCATCCGGAGTTTGACCTCACTCGACCGAGCTTAACTTCAGTTTCCTGATGAAAACTGTATAAGCCGCTCGGCCACTCACCCCGCGTTTGGTCAAGTTATTTCAAGAATTTTGCTTGCACTGAATGTTTTGTTACTTTGGGTATCAGAGATCACAATAGGGCCGATTTATTTTTTCGTAATAGACCTTTTAGCTATTCTACAAAGGAGTCTGGATCGAATAGCCTGCGCGCAGCCTCAACACTCCTCCGCCTAAGTGTAGACTTAGGCGGAGGAGTGTTGAGGCTGCGCGCAGGCTAGGATCGAACGATAATAGACCATTTTGACATTTAGAAAAGGGTCTGGGGAGAGCAATATTTTTCTGGTAAATGGCAGACGCAAAGAAATAGAAATCGCTCCGTGGCAGCCATTTACCAGAAAAATATTGCTCTCCCCAGACCCTTTTCTAAATGTCAAAATGGTCTATTGTATAGATATTGTAGAATATTCGAATGTGAACAACAGTGAAAGAAGCTATAACGCCACTCAATTGAACCTTTCGTATAAAAATGTATAAAAATATCACTCAATCCAGGCTCTTTTTTAGAATAGCTAAAAGGTCTATTTCAGTAGTGCCAGCGGTTGATTAGGTTATACCCAACCTCGTTCCCATGACCCAAAAGTAGGCTGCTGAATCCATTATTGACGTAGGAAACTGGCCCTCGGAACCAGGTTGGGTTATACCAGACCTAAATATGTTTGCTGAAACATAAGTACTCCAATTTGAGTTCCTGAGCAATTTGATTTCGGGTGGCTTAAATTGAATTAAAAAAAAGAGTTACTCGTTTTATCAACTGACAAAACCCCTCCTACAGAACTCAAAGTCGAATGATGAAAACATGACTGAATTGTGCTTCTATGGAACGTTCTATTAATCTCTGTGAATAATGTAGCAATTTTTAGTGGCTATAACTCCAATCTCTGTCAGAATCCAATCTCTGCTCCCTACTGCATTCCACACATTTTCTCCACGTCCCTGGAGGTGGAGAAAGTCTGTGGAATGATTTTTCCTTTAGCATAGTTTAATTAGCCAATTGCGTGTGAAAAAGCAGGAATATGAATGGATTTATCAAATTGCTTTGGCAATAATTGTCTGTCTGTCTGCTGTGGGGTTATCTTTTTTTTAGCATTGCAACATGCATTCTGCCTGTGTTGTTGCAACCTTGAAAGTTTCTGGTGATTTTATCGGTGTATTACACATCATTCATTTTTAGATTGAAAGCACGAGGTCATCATCAACATCAGCAACATCAACCGATGACGAAGAATGGCAACCAACTGTTACTTCTAAAAGTCGAAAAAATCAAGAATTTAATGAAAGCTCAGAAACAACAAATTCCGAGGAAATATCAGAAACTGGTGTCGAAATGAACCTGGAAATTAATGCGAACGTTAACTCAAATATTGACAGATGTCTTGGCACACAACAACCACAGAAAGGTAATTTCATTAAAATTTTGATCTGTATTTTAAGGGAATCTTCTTTTACAATTGCTCCGTTTGAAATTTATTCAGAAGATTTCATCTGCTCATTTCCTCTCATTTCCATTCAGCAAATAGCTCTCATCGCTGTTGGCTGACCACGATTCTCAACACATTGTCATTGTGTTGGTGTAAGGCTTTTTGCAAAATGGTTGATCTGTTTTCCATCCGACAAGGAATTGTTTTCTTGATTAAGGCCAAACAATCAACTGGATAGTCTTGTTGGATGTTTAGGTCCCTGCAGACCAGATTCCGGTTTTTGGGCTTTTTGCAATATGTATAGAACCTATCTATTTGCTTATAATTTTGAAAAATCAATCAGTGTCGGATGTAGACACTGGATCAACCATTTCGCAAACACTCCCAAGTTGGCGCAAAAGACTACTCTTACTTTGAGCTTAGCCAGTGAGTTTTCAGACTGTAGTTAGCGCATCGTTTAGGATTTCTTGTTGTTTCAATGGTATTTAGTATTCTAGTAAATTAGTGCTTCATGAAGTTTACATGAACTTGAAAAAATGGCATTAGTTTAAGTTGCGCATCTCGTATATCGCTCATATCTCATATTTGATTTAAAGGAGCTCTGTCGCGCAGGTGATTGGTTTAAAGGACAAAGCTTGAAAAAAAGAAAGTAGCTAGAACCCAGACTCTTTGAACATCAAATGTTGGACAGATCTCAAGGTAGTTAGTCTCGGCAATGAATCGGCAAATGAATAGGAGGATGTCACTTTTGTGTGGGTCATTTTATGCGGGAATTAAGCCCAAATCGGCACTGCTTCTCCAAGGTGCTCACTTTTCTACAATTGGTAGTTAAAATTTTTGAATTTCTTCGACGTTCTCTCATTCTACCGTTAAAGAAATTACATAGTATTTACTGACTATTGTTATTGGTAGTATAAGCTCCATACTTGAAAAGACAAAAAAACGGTGAAGCGACATGATGAAGTCAAACCCCCTTGACACAGGAACGCAGTACCTGCACCAGAGTATAAATTCAATGAAATTTCAAAAGGAAAGACATGTCTTTGTGTCATTAAAAGTAATTTTACATTCCTCCTAAATTGAGCAAGCTGCGCTCGTGAGTAGAGTATAACTAATCGATTTCTAAGTCCCCAAATCACCACGAAAACGTTCTCTCTTTGTCCATTCATGATGAGCTTTAGAAAATTTGATCTAGGTTTTCTGATCGTTTTCAGTGTTTTCGAAACCGAAAATTTTAAGAAACTCGCTTATAGCTCAAGAAACAGAAGCCTACAAAATTTACAAAAGATACTGGCATCTAAGTCAGGATCTTAGCTAAAGATTCAGTCATAAATCTTCAAAATCGGTCCAGTGTACGATTTATCGTGGCCTTGCAAAAGTGGATAGTTTTTTTGGCGCACCCGGTAGTATTTTGCCGCAAATCTGTAATTTGCGATTTCGTATAAAATTTTGAGTGCTACACAACATAAGAGCTTCATCAAGAACAAAGGAACCCAATTTAAGTGGCAGTGCAGCCTTAAAATTCAATTTGATTATCGGAATTAAATTCAGTGAAACAGAAGCAGAAGACTTAAAGGGGATGTACAAGATTCTAGTAAACACAGATAAGATCAGCTAGCCAATATCACAAATTCAATGAAGAATTTCTCTCTATTTGGCGCATGGCATAGGATTTTTTCAGCGTGCATTGTCCTTTCGTGTGTTCAGGCTAAACACATCTGAAACTTATGGCTTAGAATCCAGCTCTATCTTTAAAAAATCGTTGATGGCATAAAGAATATTATTGCACTGACTACTTCTACGGAGCTCAAACATATGGAAAATATCTTCATTTGCAAAGTATCTGCTGCTATTTGCCTGCATTAGGGAGAGAAAGTAATGGACTTTTTTAAAATTTAGCTTGTACAGCTCCTTTAAAAGATGTCAGGTGAAAATGTCTGCGAATTGAAATAGTTTGAGGGTTCGCATGAGTAATTTAGCGTTATTGCAAATCTCACCTGACATCTAATGTTAGAGATCTTAAGGTAGTTAGTCTCTGCTACGAATCGACAAATGAATAGGAAGAAGTCTCTTCTTTCGGGTCATTTTGTGCGGAAATTAAGTCAAAAATCAACACTGGTTCTCGCAAATGCTCACCTTTATGTACGAAGTAAAACGAGTACATATAGGAGTGATGTAGTGTTCTCAGTAACTCACAATCTAATGTTAGATCTAATGACATCTAATGTTAGAGATCTTAAGGTAGTTAGTCTCTGCTACGAATCGACAAATGAATAGGAAGAAGTCTCTTCTTTCGAGTCATTTTGTGCGGAAATTAAGTCAAAAATCAACACTGGTTCTCGCAAATGCTCACCTTTATGTACGAAGTAAAACGAGTACATATAGGAGTGATGTAGTGTTCTCAGTAACTCACAATCTAATGTTAGATCTAATGACATCTAATGTTAGAGATCTTAAGGTAGTTAGTCTCTGCTACGAATCGACAAATGAATAGGAAGAAGTCTCTTCTTTCGAGTCATTTTGTGCGGAAATTAAGTCAAAAATCAACACTGGTTCTCGCAAATGCTCACCTTTATGTACGAAGTAAAACGAGTACATATAGGAGTGATGTAGTGTTCTCAGTAAC
>REGM01000304.1:152377-226487 GCA_004194415.1 Aurelia aurita
TAAAATCATGAACTTTAAAAACCATATGTTCTCCACTAACCTACTTCATGAAGACCTAAAGATCCTAAAAATAGCAGACCTCTATGAAACAAACATCCTTAAATTAATGCATCGCGTCCACTATAATAAAGATCAACTGCCTGATGTATTTCAAAATTATTTTATAACAAATCAAGGATTACACAAATATGCCACAAGGCAAGCGATAGATTATAGAATATATAAATCGCGTAAAATCTGGCAGGATAAAACTTTTAGAAACAAGGGTGCACGATTATGGAACAATCTGCCCAAATCGATAAAAAACATAACAAAAATAAAACAGTTTACTACAAGCTATAAAGCGTTAAAAATAGCGAAATACCAACAATCATAAAAGCCTTACATCAGAATTATCATTGTATGAACAATTGATTCCTCATCTATGTACCTCTATTTCAACAATGCTGTAATATTTGATATATACTCATATTTATTTTTATTTTTTAAAACATTTTATTTTAACGGCCAAAGCTAGATAAGCTATGCTTTACTTTGGTCGTTTTATATATACCTGTAATAGCATTTAGCCCTGTATTCTATGAAAAAAGTTGAATTGAATTTGAATTGAATCCACCTTTTCAAGATAAGAGCGCCAAAGCGGAATTTTTTATTTGTTTGAGCTTTTGCATCTTTGAGTCTAGAATCTTGTTCTGCGTACAAAGTATAGTAGGGAAACAAATTTTCGCATTCATATCTGTCTTTATTTCGAAGTTATGGCGATATAAAGAATTCAAATTCATAAGGGCTTTGACCGTGAAATCAAAGTTTGGACAAATTTTTGTCTTATCTTGATAAGGTGCCACTCATAGACCTCATACAAAAGAAGAAAAATACTCGATGTATCATCCGAAAATCTAATTTCTTATTCAGAGTTTCCTAAAGCCCGTGCCCAGATGTCGTTGTTGTTGCTAATAACAGAATCTGGCGCACGCGCAATTCAAAACGTGAGGCGAAAAGAGAATGGCGGCAAAGAGAAGGCAGGCCTAAATATTTTTGACCATTGATCTGTGATTTTGCCGTGCCTGCCGAATAACCAGCTCTGTTCTCACAATGGAAATATTTGACACGAAGCTTCAAGAGCTCATTGGCAAGTACACAAATGATGAAGGTCCTGCTGAATTGCAAGAAGCAGTGGTGAATGATTTGCAGTCGCTGTTGAGCACGAGTGAAAATGTCAAGCAAACATTTTCAACTCTCAGGAAGGAAAGATTAAATGCTGGTATGCTTCACTTATTTTACCGTTATAACATAGGATTAATGGTTTGTCATATATTTTGTTATTTGAAAGCTTTGCTGGTATGTTTCATTTATTCTTACCGTTATAGGATTAAATTAATGGTTTGATTAATAAGCCTAAAATAATGATGATGCACTTTGGCGGACACAGCTTCCAAGGTCAAGGAATACAGAGGTTGAATTGAATTATATTGTAAGAACTGATTGCTGACTGGCTTTCTAAACAATAGCAATAGAAAATATATCATCTGATTGGATAATGCAAAATTCTAACGTGATTCGACTGATTCCCACTTGCAGGAGAACGTCAAAATGACCTAAGCATGGCCTAAAGCTGCAGCAGGAACCGATGATCGATATATTCTTTTGGTTTAAAATTTTGGGGGCTGCCGCCCCCAAGGCCCCGCTGGTTCAGGAGGTATATTTCAATTACTGATGCATTTTCCACCCAAAAATCGGTACAAAATTCAAAAACGGGGAAATGTTAAAAGTGTGTCGGCTAAAGTGCAAACTAGCCAGCTTAAGGTTTAGGGGTCATCGACAAACAATTTTTGTCACGGTGGGCCTTCCCCCACCTCTCGTTATAGACCAATTATTTATCTTGGGATGGGGCCTAAGCGTATGGCGATTTCATCGTCCAGATCGCGACGTTAAAATTAAGTTGTGCACTGTTGAAAAATTAACCATTACAAGTTATTCTTTAAAAATTGATAATGATATATTACTTATTTCAATTTTCGTCACAAAACTATAATTTTTAACGGATTTGAGCTGGACCCCCTCCCCCTAACGGCCCAATTCTGTTAACCGTGACGAAAATTGTTTGTCGATGACCCCTTACTGCCCTGGTTAATATGATCAAAAGTATCATTTTCAATTGTTTCCTTTTATCAATAAGGCGACTGTCTCAAAAATGTTTGGTTAGTGTCGTCCGACCGACCGTCTTCGAAAAATGAAAAAAATCAGAATTTTGGATCGGGCGTCTAAATTTTATATAGGAAAACAACAACAAAGATTTTCAGTTTTTGTGTTTTTGTATTCAATAATACATTGTCCGAACTTAAAAATTTGGGAAAAATTGAAATTTGATCATATTACCGACCGACCGACCGACCGACCGACCGACCGACCGACCGACCGACCGACCGACCGACCGACCGACCGACCGACCGATATTTTGCAATCAAAATGACACTAACCAAACATTTTTGAGACAGTCGCCTAATGCAGGGTCGAAGCTACAATTCGAAACCCTCCCAGTCAATGTCTAAGCACTGGAAGTAATGATAATTCTTAGTTAAAGATAAGAAACTAAAAGTTACAGTAGAGATTTGTTCCTAAATAGGAAGGGATTAACGATAATCACTTGACCTTCAAGATGAAATGATTGCGTGTTAATCCACCTGTGGGATGTCAACTTTCCCCACTTTGCCGCGTTATTTCGAAATGATTTTGCATATTATTATGAAAAAAGATGTAATTCTTTGCTTGATAGCTAAAGCATGGCCAAGATAGAAAAATGCAAAAGTTTTTGCATGTGCAAGTTTATTGGGCGACCGTCTTAAAAATGTTTGGTTAGTGTCGTCTGACAGAATTTTGGATCGGGCGGCTAACTTTTATATAGGAAAACAACAACGAAGATTTTCAGTTTTTGTATTCAATACATTGTCCGAACTTAAAAATTTGGGAAAAATTGAAATTTGATCATATTGCCGACCGACCGACCGATTTTTGTGACAGTCGCCTTGCGCGTGCACAGCATCAAACTTTCCAGTCTGGAATGAGACTAAAAAAGGGACTTCACATAATACCGGGTGTCCCAAAAAAGTACTCCTGTTTGAAAAATCACCAAAATTTGATTGCAGGGCCAATCTTTAAATTTATGTTTTGGCAAGTTGATCAAAGACCAAATTATTTTCCTAGGTATAGCTGATCTTGTGATTGGTTTTAAAATTAGAAAAATTAGCTCTTTTTAGGGCTGCCTGGTTTTGAAGCATACTGCAAAAGAGCACACTGAAGAAGCATACTGGAAATGATTACCAGATTAATTTCTATTTGTAAATTAAGCTTCTAGTTTGGTCATAAATGTCAGAGAGAAACGCAATCTATCATTGTAGACTTGAAGGACAACGAAAAATCTCCAAATAATGGCTAAGCAAGATTTACAATGTTGCTTTTAAAGAGTATAGCTCAGATTAAGGTTTTTCAGCCAGTCATTTTATACCCTTTAGGTATTGAAAACAAATATTTTATTATCTATTAATATATTTGGATCATTAACAAAAGAGATCAAAAAGAAAATTTTATAATTGGTTTGATAATTGAGTTTTGTTGATTTTTTAAACAGGAGTACTTCTTATTGGGACACCCGGTACCTACTGTTTGCCAAACTGCACTTTGCTGTTTTTGCATGGGGTATGTGCAGGCAAAGTTTTAAATACTTGTTAATGATAGCCCACACCTGAAAATTGCAAAGAATATTTTTGAAAGCAAAAGAAATTTCCTAGAATTGCACCAACATATGACAGATTCTTCAGTTCTCACAGGCCAAAGATCTTCATTATAACACATGTTTTCAAGTATGTATTATTGCAGTTTGAAAACATAAAATATGAAAACTACATGATACGAAATCAATATTTTTATGATCAATACTAACAATTTGGATTGCTGCCTTTTTTCTTTTGGGCAGAAGAAATCCTGCATGCAGTTCAGGCAGGCCTGGCCGTTTAAGGCGGGCGATCGCCCATGCCCGCCTCCGCGCTCGCCTCAGGTGGCCGAGGCGAACTACATCGCTGGCCTCCACATCAGTCCTGTGCCCGCCTTGGGCTTTCATTCATTACTAAAATTTTGACAGGAAATTAATCCCCTTATTATTTTGACCTTAATTAAATTTCCTCACCTTGTGATCTCCTCTTTAAAGGTGACCTGAAACAAATTTTTTTATTTGCAAAAGCTGATAGCCTAGTTGAAAAACCCAGAACACCGTTTTCAGTTTTTCCATAACATGCTTTGTTTTGGAATTATTCCCCATTTTATGATTGAAGCTGATGACGTCATTTTGTTTGCAAAAAGGCAAGACAACAATTGATATTGACAACGTTTCTTATAAAAAGCCCGAAAACCAAAGCTTTAGCACTGGACTTTCTTTTCATGAGATATATGAAATTTCTGGGCATTTTTTGTCGCACTAACATACTTCGGCAGCAGGTTTAATCGCAAACATAGTCAATGTCACCGATTTTGCTACTCTCTGCCTATACTTTCCTTATAAATATGCAAACAAAATGACGTCATCACTTCAAGACACAAAACAGCGAATATCTCCGAAAAAAATGAAGTATCACAAAACTTTAAATGGCATCATTAATCAACCCAGTTTGTCATTTCATTTTGCAAATAAAAATTTTCGTTTCAGATCCCCTTTAACACTCAGGAAGTCATCTACTCCTGTAAATCGTTAACTACTTAACTAGTCAGGCGAAAAATAAATGAACACTTTAAATAGCTACTGGGGCACATATTTTTTGAATGGCTTCATTTACACCAGACTGTTCTTTCAAACGCCTATTGAAAAAGTCTTGTGACAAAGTTGCCCTCGATAATATCATTTCAACATGGCGAGCAATAAAAAAGGATCGACTGTTGCGCTAAAGACTTTCGAAAAGCATGACAACAGGGCTGCTCTTGGAACTAACATTGAGGAGATTGATGGGAAGGATTCTAGTCTGTATTTAATACTTCATCTTCTATTTACTATATTTAGTTCTGTTCATAACCTCGTTAGTGAAAGTTTGGTTGATTTGCGACTATATACAACTATCGTTTCATTTCTGCCCGAGACTGGCCTTCTTGTTTTGAAAAGATAGCTGTTTAAAGACCAATATTACATTCCCCGTTTATCCATACACCTTTCTTAACGATTTTGGGTATACTGAAAATCGCCCGCTTGACTATACCGAGGAGAGCGATGTACTGCTCGCCTGCTAAAATACTCACGGCCAGGCCTGTTCAGGTCCTCACATAATACCCATGAAAAGTGAAAAGGTTGGATTTCAATCAATAAACAATCAATCAATTAATAATCTTCCAATTAATGTTTTGCAGAACACCAACTCGGTCAGTTAGAGAAGCAGCTAATATCGTTGAACAGCCAGTTGGGAAAAGAGACCCGGGAATCAGCAAAGTTGAGGAACAGTCTTGAAAAATCAGGTAAACTGAAATAATCTTTTTTTACGGGAGCTGTAGATACAATAATAATAATAGTATAAGTAGTTAAGGGAGTAGAAGGTCGTGAGACCTATAAAGCCCTGTTATGTTCTATCACGTGACTGCATCTAAGTGTAAATGAATCTGTCTATGTGTTTAAGTTGATCATATGCTCGTTCAAATTGATGCACTGTCGAACAGTTGATAATTTCACTTGATAAATTGTTCCAGTCATTTTAAGGGATGCCTAAAGTCTCTCTCAAATTAGATCTCACATGGGATTTGCGATAACGCAAAATTACTGATGTAATCACACTTCAATTATTGTTATTTGCAGGCATTTTCGCATATGACATCTAATTTGAGACAGACTAACAATGAAGTTAACATATCTCTGATCGTTAGAAATCACAATACAGATATATACCTGAAAATATGCTGGAACAACTTTAGAATGTTACTGAGGGTGATGCAAGTCAATTTATTCCAACATTCTAAAATGTTCATAAAATTCTGTGTTAAATAAACTAAAATTCTAAGATTGAAAAAACTACAGTATTAATGATTAGTGTTTTCAATCTTGGCATTTTAGTTTATTTAACGCAAAATTTTATGTATATTTGCTGAAACTATTGCCACATGTCGCCCACAACGTATTATTACATTGGATTCTAAAATGTTATATATAGTTATTTTATGTACAACATGATCAACAAGCATGTGAATCTGGCCCACTGTGTGTGGATTCTTAATAATTGTTATGAAAGAAATTTTTGTTGATTCATGAAATGACTGTACTGTATTGTATGTCTGGTGTAAACTGTTCTAGCGTTTCAAAAGAGTGTTTCATTTAATTTCAACTTTTTGCTAATTTTAGATTCTGCTCTGGAAACCAAGCAGGAACTCTTGAGAAAAACTGATGATGAAAAAACTGAAATTTCAATGAAATATGTGAGTAGATTTGGAAACCTATGTTTTGTCCTGATCTGATTATAGTTATCCTGATGAGATTCTGCCTTTAAAGTTTCATGTAACTAGATTGATAAGGTCTATTTTGGAAATCTTTCAAAAGCTTCTTTCTAGGTGTCCTAAGCTTCAAATTCAACATTAGTATGGTAGTCATATTAAAGGGAATAGACATAGCTATATTGAGTGGTCGCTATAAATAGGCTACGAAAACGCCCATGCACCCATTGTTTCTTCAGCTACACAATGAAACGGCACGTGCCAACAGTATCAAATAGAATAGACTATATTTTCAACTTGGCCCAGGCCAGCTTTTAACTATGTCAATTCCCTTTAAATACCTTGTACTTCAAATCATGTTATGGTTTTTTGCTATCGTTTATATTTTGCAAAATACTTAAAGTAAATGACCTGAGCTATAAGGCACCCGTCTATAAATAGGATAAAGAAAAACCAAAACACGCCATTGTTTTCTTTGGCTTTGCTTTCTTTGCCCACTTGCTGGATTATAAAATACAATAGGCTATTTATAAACCTATGAGATCTCATCTTTTAACTCAGGTTATTCCCTTTAATAGCTTGAATTTTGATGAAATGAAATAAAATAGACGATTGCGCTAAAGATGGCGTCAAGGAATTTTTTACCAAGATCCTTTGCGGTATTGAAGAAATCAACCAATCAAATCATTCGAAATTCAATTCGACGCAAAGCATCATGGTAAAAAATTCCTGTCCGCCATCTTTAGCGCAATCGTCTATTGCCATTATTTTTTGCTATCTTTATCAACATAGTCATTTGTCAAAAATGAGGAGTTAGTGAAACAAAGTAGATCTAGAACCCATCAAAATTCATCAATGACAGTGGATCGATTTCTATCAGCTGCAGAGCTACCATTCAATTTGCAATATCAATAAAACAAAGCATAAAATGATTGCGATGTAGGCTAGCCATTTAGACGATACCGGATTCCCTTCATATCAGATTTGTTTCATACCAGATAGGGGTTCTGTTTACACCATCACGATCCAATCCGATATGGAAATTGATATGAAACCAATCCGGTATGTATCAGATTGGGTTAACTGCCTGTGTAAACGCTCAAATCTGGTATTAACTCGCTCTGCAACCTCAGTTACACTCTCTGTGGCCTCGATCCCATGTTTGTCGTGCTTTTTTCAAGTATGATTGCGTGGTTTGATGATTGAAGGCAGAGGCTCTGAAACAAAGCATTGTACCTGGCAATGCGGAGTAACTCGTGTGAACAGGACGCCTAGCTGGTATGAAACCAATCTGATGCGGTTCAGCGAATCAGATATGAAGTGAATCCTGTATCGTGTAAACAGGGCCTTAGCTACCGATTTATATAAATCATTTTGTTATTTTCATTTCTTCTGAATCACCTGTTATTTGACCTGGACTTATTGCCAGAGTCGCTTGTATTCCTGTCTTCTTTGACTGGGATGATGTCACTCTCTGGTCAACCAGTGGAGCAGATTTTACTACAGGGAAGCAAGGGACCCTGGGAGTAATTCTATATTTAACCTCTCTGGGAAGTGTGGGATCGAATTTTTCCAGTAAGTTTTGTTGGCTGCTCCACACTACAACTTAAAATGGAGCTGGGTATGGCTAATGGAGCTGGGCATGACTAATGGAGCTGGGCATGGCTTCAGTCTGGGCATGACTTCAGTTTTTTCAGTTTAGTAATGAACAGAACACGCTTCTTTTTTTTCTTATAAGAACGTCAAATTTCCTTGTTCAGGCTCACGATATTTTCTTTTTCTTTCGATTGTCAAACAATTGACCTATTTTTTCTGGCCTATGCTGAGTCTCACGCTCTTATTAAAAGGGTTTTTATACAAAAAGAAAGAGTGTAGTTAGTTTTAATATGAAGTATCTTGTGTATCGTGTATTAGTTTTGGTTTTGTTGTATTTGTTTAATGTAATGGCCATCGGGTAGATATTCACCATTTTACTCCTGGTGGTATTTTAATTGTAGTTGTCTTGTAAATATTTATGCGAATATATAAAAAAAGTCTTGCCTGTCTTGTGTCGCTTTTCAAAAGACATCCTGTAGTCACAACTGGGGAATAGTCAAGTTATGTTAATTCCATCTTGTTTCTTATAAGTTTTCAATGCTGGAAGACACACATTTGATAAAAGAGTTTTTCTACATTTCAGAACAAGGTTTTAAATGAAAGGAATCAGCTTGACGATGAGAAATCATCTCTTTTGGAAGTGCTTGAAAAGAAAAGCAAAGAAATTGAGAGGCTGGATGGTATGTTATTATACTATTTCTTAAGGGATCACTGGCTAAGATTGTACATTTAAATAGTTTCATCACGCCGTGTTTGCAATTTGTTGTTTTTATCAAATGAGGAGTCCATTCAAAGTTAAAATTTGATACTTTGAGCGTCATGTAACATTGGCAAGGACGCAAATCCAGAAGAAATAATTACTATGATAGAGTAGAAGTATTGAATTTTGGGACTTGGCTGAATTATAATATTAGAGTAGTACAGGGTGTCTCGAATCTGTTTATACGGCTGTTGTGGAGGAGCTATGATATCGAATTTCATGTTTTTGTAATTTTTGAATAGAGAAGGCTTTAAATTAAAGTTTGAGAGTGTACCAGAACTTGGCCATAGCTTCGCCTGACAGCATAGCTCCCAAATCTTTAAACTGGCGTAGAATGGTTGGTGTAAAATTATGTGACTTATTTTTTTGAATTGAATGGCTTGAAAGAAACTGTAGCTACTTTAGCTATAATTCTACCGTTGGCCTTTCCTGAGATCTGCAACATTTTTCAAAATTGCAGCGTATTTTATATTTCAACTCATTTGAGGATTTGAAATCATCAAATTTCTAAATCATAAACCATAGGAGTGAAAAACTTTTGCTTGATACCATATTGTAGACAATCATAAACTATGTTCTTCTTGAAAATTATTCTGTGTTTCCTCAAAAAGTTGAGAAATTACGACGGTTTTAAGTCTTTTTCAAAATTTTTCTTGAATTTTTAAAAAAGAAGAAAAACACTATAATTCTGAGATCATTGAATATTTCTGAAAAATCCAACGGTAGAATTATAGCAAAGTAGCTAAAGTTTTTTTCAAGGCATTCAAAGAAATAGGCCACAGAATTTTACACCGATCTTTTTAAAGATTCGGAACCTATGCTTCCCCTGGTACTGGTTATCCTAAAACAACAGATATGATCCAAAAGAGGTGGCAAAAAATATTAGATACAGTGGCTGGTTTCAAATTAGCCAATCAGAGAGCTCACTAATTTTTTATATGGCCATTGACCAATTTCAAATTAGTACATTGTATTAGTGTTGTTTCTTATCGTTCGGATCTTATCTAACGATTTTCTGTGGCCAGTGTCAGACGAATATATCAGCGAATTCTGTTATTTTTAACTGTCTTATTCCGTAGATGAATGGAAATCCATGTCACAAAAATTATCCGAAGCCACGAAAGCATCTTATGAAGCTCAGGTAATTACAGTGCAAAATCAAGATCTATTTTTAGAATGGCATTCGACCTTATATCTAGATAGCAATAATTGGACTTCTACTATGCATATGGTGCAACTAATACATTAAGCAGTTTTTGAATTTTGATTACAAATGCTATATTAGTTTTCTTTCTAAGAGTATTGATTTTGAAATGCAGAACAGAAGTCAAAGAATCCGCTTCAGCAGAAGTTTCAATTAGTTAGTTCAGACGATGTTCTATCGACCAAAATGGAAGAATATTTACCTCTCTTCGAAACTCTGGCAACTCAGCTTCCATGCAACTCAATTTTTTAGGAGCCCCGTCAAAGCAATGTCTTCATTGTTGCCTACTTTTATTATGTCCAAAGTGTATCAAATTTGTTAATGAAAAGACAATTTGTTTCATCTTAGGCAAAATTGGATGAATTCAAGAGCAGTGATATCACTAGAGAGGTTAGTGTTTCCTTCTTTGATATGTATTGGGCGAGTAAAAAAATGAAGGCATGTTCGCCAGCATAGGAATCAAATCTTTGAAAAACATTGCACGATTTGTTGAAGAATATTTCGTTTGATTAAATGGCTTGAAAGGAACTTCAGGTACTTCGTTAAAAGTTTTCATTGGCAATCTTTGATATCTTGATTGTTTTCAGAATTATTGCATTTTTTCTTTTTATTGACAGAATTCACGAAAAGCTTTGAAAAAAATTAAAATCGTTTTAAATACTAAATCAATGGAGGAAAACGGTACAATCTTCTAGAAAACCATAGTTTATGGTCTATAATATGGCGGTAAGCAGAAATCCGTAGCTCTTCTGGTTCACGATTTAGCAATTTGATGACGTCACAACCGGAAAACTGTTTGAAACATAGGAGATGCTGTAATTCTGAAAATAAGCAAGATATCAAAGATCACCAATGAACATTTATAACGAAGTATCTGAAGTTCATTTCAAGCCTTTAAATCAAATGAAAGATGCATTAACCAATCGGTCAATGTTTTTTTAAAGATTTGATGACTATGCTATGTTNTTAAAATCGTTTTAAATACTAAATCAATGGAGGAAAACGGTACAATCTTCTAGAAAACCATAGTTTATGGTCTATAATATGGCGGTAAGCAGAAATCCGTAGCTCTTCTGGTTCACGATTTAGCAATTTGATGACGTCACAACCGGAAAACTGTTTGAAACATAGGAGATGCTGTAATTCTGAAAATAAGCAAGATATCAAAGATCACCAATGAACATTTATAACGAAGTATCTGAAGTTCATTTAAAGCCTTTATATCAAATGAAAGATGCATTAACCAATCGGTCAATGTATTTTTATAGATTTGATGACTATGCTATGTTCGCCTATTTATATCGCTTTAATGAACCATCTCCATTCGTTTGAAGTTTACTGTATAGAAGAAAGGCCCATTTAGATGTGACAATTAAAATGGTTGCAATCTTTGTTAACGTTCTGTAGTTGTCTTCTCAACGACTTTATTGAAATCGTTTACTGCAAAACCTCTGGAAAAAGTCTAATTGGAATCACTCTAATTGAAAAAAAAGCTGGAATCAATTTCCTTGCACAAGTAAAATGTGAAAACGATGACAAACGAACTGTTTCTCTACCGAAAAAACCGAAAGTCGCCAAACAAGCTACCTTTTCTTAATGATAAAGGCTGTTGGTAATTATGGAAAGGCGAGTGGAAAGGAATGCTCTATTTCTGCCGACTTAATTTTCATCATAACTAAAGGGACATTTTTTCTACTTGATAAAGCTCGGGGGAGCGCAAGGAAAGCAGAGGGACTGGAATAAGTGGGGGGGAGGACTATGAAAATGGTGGGGGTTGAAGAGATGTACATTGCATTTTCTTTAGTCTAGCAATGCAAATTTGGCACATTATAAAGACTTTTATCATCCTTTTCTTTTAGTTCAGACTGAAGAGGCTAGAACAAGAGAAAGACCTACTGAGCAGCCAAAATACGCGTCTGACCACTGAACTGCAAGGAAAAATCGAAGAGCTTACAACTTTGAAGAAAAACAAGGTATATCTAAATAGAACAAGCTTTCAGATGATAGTGTACCTCAATTCCGCATATTCTTAAATTAACCGTAAATGCAGATGTACTCGCTGTCACATCAGATGAGTTATGCAGAGAGGTTATTCGTGTTATTTCGAAGAGGAAAGGCAGTGTTATTTTCTACCCAAGTAACCGGTAGAATCAACGTGAAATATATCGCATATTTTAAGACGCTTATTTAACTGTTATTGTGGCCGAATCTCAAGGGTGTGTTCTCTGACTACCACGTGTTACGTGTTCTACTCTACACCTGTTATCTAATATATGACTAATATATGCTAATTATTCTAAACATTACAACAACCTAAGAAATGCTGCCCGCAATCCTTTATGAATACTGCAAGACAGGAGACTGATTTCTATGTCATCCCTTAGGTTTTGTTGTGTAAGTTAAGATGTGAATTACTGCAATATCTGTAAAATCAATTTGAAACGTAACACAAATGCAAAGAAAAGTTTACAGATTTGGAACACAATCAGATTTTGGTAATTTTCCAAACAGTTACATTCTTTTGTCAACCAGTAGAGCTCGCATTGCAGTCAAAAACTGTATTGGAGTTAATGGACGATTCCCTTTTTGCGAAACGGCACTTTGTTTAAGCTTCACGTTATTATATTCATGAATTGCTTGTTTTTGCAGACGAATGAAGTTTTGGATTTGCAAAATTTGGCTGACAAGCAAAAGGATGAGGTGCGATATTACTTTTGTCTTTCTTCATTAAATCTCGTAGCTCTCAATAAAGAGAACTGCCTGTGTTTCCATTCTCAAATTATAACTTAGATTTTATTTGCCTTGTTCTTGCCATTGGTTAAAAAGGTCCTCTGAGCTACTATAAAGACAGAATATTCCCAAAAGAGGTAACAGATTTGAAAAACTCTGATACCAAAACTTTTAAAGGCAGTCTGTCCCCTTGATGAATGAAACAATCGATATAAAGATCTCTATTGAATATTCCACAAATTTACTCTTATTTCCTTTATTCAAAGAGGGCAAGGTTATTCATGCGTAATTTTTATGGCCATAAAAATTATGCATGAATAACTCTGCATTGTTTAGACGAAGCAAATTATCGAGGGGACATACTGCCTTTAATCCGAATAGCCCCATAATACTTATATTTGAATCCTCGAAAGCAAATTGAATTTTGGTATATTTTTACCGTTATTGGTGTGATGGTTCATTTGTGCATCAATTTTTATTCGATTCTCTTTTATATTGATTTGTTGATTTTGGTTTCTTGTAGATAAAGTTGTTAAAGTGCAGCAATGAAAGTGTCAAAACTCTTTGCGAAGAGCAAGAAAGCAAACTGGAGACTTTGATGGGAAAATTAAAAAGGGTCAGTATATATATTTATTATATGGTGTTCGAACATACGGCTCCTCGAACCGGCAACGGAGAAATTTGATTGAATCTTGATCGGTCCGCAAGAGCTGTATTTTCGAAGCCGTATTGGACCGATGCTGCCTTAGAAACCAACAACAAGGGAAGGGCATCTTTGTTTAGGCCTTGGCCGCTGAAATGGACAGCCAAGGTTTTGCTTAGTCCTCGAAGCCTTCTTTGCTGTAAATTTTTAAGAAGAATTTAAAAAATCGTAAACGAAGAAAATGCGAACGTAGCTGGCGTAGAAACGACTAAATACAATGATGAACAAGAACGAAAACGCAAGTAGAACAGTGCAATAATGCAAAACATTGTTTTCGAAAAATTTCTGCCATATAATAAAGCCTTTATTAAACGATTACTCGAGCCATGCTGGAAAATCCACGTCAAACTGCGGTCCAAATATTTTCCAGCATTGACCTCGTAATCGTTAAATAACCGCGTAATATTTGTTTTATTTCTTCGTCCATTAGGGTGTTTGTATAGAATTTAAAGCTAGTTTTCCGTTTGCTTAGTAAATATCCAGTCATTAAGAGTTTGTTAGCTTTACCACCCAGATAAAAGATTAAGAAATTTAAAATATATTAGGTTCAAGTAAAAGATTCGAATTTGATCTTCATCAGTAATAACTTCCTTTTCTCCAATTATGTGGTAGACGTACTCATGGCTGCTCTTAAAGACCCCTTTTCGCATGCATATCAAGTTATTTAGCCACCCAAGTTAACTTTCATTTTTCGTAGCGATCCTAAATTAATTGATACCCCTTAAACCCATTAGGCCATTGAAATATTCTTACTTAAACCATCAATGAACACTCCATCCATTCGATGTTTTCTCGTTCACCAATTGTGTTTGTATTATTCTCCAGGCGAGGGAAGAGCTTGCAGAGACTGAAGGACACATGGGAAAAGAACTTAGTGCAAAGACGAAACTTGTTGATCTTTATAAGGTATTTTCATATACTTCTTGCAAAAACTAGTAAAGAAGATTGTTCTGTTCCAATTCATTCCTAACCTCAGCTGTAGAATTCTGCACGTCGCCTTTGTAAGGCTAACCCTTTCCTTTGATCGCTTCATTTCAATTACTTCTTTTTCATTTTCAATTCTTGATGCTGGTTAGAAATTTCAATCTAAAATGCTTCACAATTTGCCTTGTTAACTAAATATGGCATTCAAAGTCTATTTTAGTTAATACATTATCTATACACCAAGATAAACATTAAAGCAAATGTATAAAACATCTAATGTTGATTAGTCTAGATTGGCTCTGTGAATGCAGGAAAGGTATGAGCCGTTTTCGCTTCACGCCTGACATTATTCCAAAGTTAAGCCCCCCTTCCCTAAAGGCAAAGAAACTTATTTGTCCAAGAGAGGATTTTAAAGTGAAAGAGTCGTATATGTTTTAGAATTTCCTGCCTGGCATATTCCTTGCAATTGTTATCTTGTTGTCTTGCACAGGAATCTTCAGATGACAGTAAGAGAAAAATCAATGAAATGACGAGTGCGATTGAAGAATTGCGTAATATTTTGAAAGAAACAGATGATGGTAAGATAATTTGTCTATTTTCTTGATTTGTCTATTGTCTCCATTTGTCTACTTTCGTGATATGGTAATCGTCACCCTTTGCGACAGGGGAGTATGGAATAGTGTTGCCAGCATACCTCTGCGCTGCTTTTCCTAATATTTTTTCCTTTAAAGTCCGCTCTGTTTTTCTCTTCTTTGCAGTGAATGCTATGGGTAATCTGGCAATTGCAAAAGGCAAAGTGTCTGACTTGTGGCCTTGATATCAAGTCGATATTTAGTCAGAATTTATAGGGCAATGTAGTTTGGGATTTCTTTCAATCTAGTCCGAAGTCTTTTTATCCGTGTCTAAAATTTTTGGTTCGAATTTTTTCGTTCTCAATGTGCTTTAAAAACTTGTTAGGATATTAAAAATAATGTATTACCGATGATCTTACCACAATATACAACAAGGTTTAAATTTTAGAATGATTTTGAGATTTCTTTCGTACCCAACTGCATCTGTTTAAGTGTTAGATCAACTGATCTGGAGCAGCAGCACGAAATATTGCTCATGTGTTTTCGACCTTTAAAATGCTGTCTTGTTAATCGTAGCGAAAACAGAGTTGGAGGCAAAATTAGAATTAGAAGAGAAGGAACACAGATCACAAACTGATGAACTTGGTATGATATTTAAAAAATTTTCACGGAGATTATAAATTGGACGAATGTAGATGCCAAGCTAATGTGTAACTACTTCAGATATTATGAAAAGCAATCCCCATTTGAAAGGCCACTGCTCCCTGGACATCAAGGCAATGATATTGGCAAATATGGTATTTAATAGTGGACACGTGCAAATATCTTTTGAAATTACCTCACTGAAATCAGCCACTCCGTTCTGAAATTATGCTCGAGAATGCCCCTTCAAAAAACCTTCAAAACGGCCTATAATCACGACCAAATTTCCCTAATATTTCTGCCTTACAACAACGACTTGTACTTGCTTTAGCACGTGCTATCCCTTTGGGACAATTATGTCATCCCTAGGAGCATAACAACATTATTCCGAGCGATTTTACCCTCCCAAGAGGTTAACACGTGCTAAAACGTGTTCAAGTTATTGCCGCAAGGGAAAAAATATTAAGAAAGTTTGATCGTGATTTCATGTCTTTTTGAAGATTTCGTGAAGGGACTTTCTCGAGAACATCCCTCACTATTCAGGACTGAGTTGCCGATTTCAGTCAGGTAAATTTTAAAATTCATTTTTACCGCGCAAAGCATGCTGGTAAAAAGCTCCGTAACAACCACCGAACAACAGATAAATTTGGTCTGCAGTTTCGACTGGCTAGCTGTGGCAAAGCTTGAAGCAAGTAATCAATGTAAACAAATAGGAAAATTTTGTAATTCGAACGTGAATCTTTAATTAAAATTTCAATTCGAATCATAACTTCATTCTTTCTGCTTTGGAAAGGTTTCCTTTCGAACCATGTTGCATTGGAATTCAAGGTCGATTCAAATTCTAGCTAGCTAGTCGAAACGGCAGGCTGAATGGTTTACGTTGTTAGGTGGTTGCCAGGGAGCTTTTTACCAGCATGCTTTGCAGCAAAACACAACAGAGTCTTTGGAGCCGCCATCTTTAGCGTTATTGTCTATTGTTTGTTTTTACTCGCCCGGTAGACATTATCTACCGATAAAATTCTCACCTAGGATTAGCGACCAAAGTGTAAGTCTTTACAACAACATTTTGAGGTAAAAGCAATCAAAGGCCTCTGGTAAAGCGTGGCCAATATCTTAACCTGGTAGACGCTCCCAGGAATTTGTCATTGTTTGTTAGCATTATGAAGGCATTGCAGCAAGAAATGAATTATTTAAAAAACGAATTTATTTTTAGGTTATTTTTGCAGGATTCAAAACACTTTGTTGGCATCTGCAGGGTTGTACTTGACTTTTAGAGTGCTTTCTTTTTCAGAGGAAAGAGTCTCCAAACTTATCACGGAGCTAGACAATGCAAATGATCTTCTCGAAGTTACTAGAAAGAAAGGTATGTTTTGGTTCTTCTCTGAACCAAATTTGCACCAATATCTAAATTTCCTTCCAGCAGTGCTTGACAAAATCCTTGCTGGTTATATCTTAGATTTTGTTTTGCGTTGTTTTGGAACTGATAAACGAAATAAAGTTTTAAGCTTCAAGCAAATATGTGCCAGTCCTGCAAAAAGCCCTGCCAACAGGGCTAGATGATCTTCAGTATGCATCAATACCTGTCCCCTTCAATATAGCTAAACCTACCCCTAACCTTAAAAATTACCCATAATAATAGCACAGGGAAACCAGGAAATAGTTGTTGCTAAAAATAAAATTTGTAAAAAAAAATTTGTCTTTCTTTGTCCCCTGTGCGCTTAGTCATTTTTGTACCTTAGTCCCCTGTGCTCCGCGAATAATGCTACCTAAACTAACCCTACCATAATCCTAAAGACTATTCCAAACCGTAACCGTTGAAATAGGTTTTGTTGCATACTAAAGATCATCTGCCGCTCAACCGAGCATTGCTCACAGGAATTTTCAAGAATATGAAATTCTGAAGGAAACTGTTCCCCCTTGCAAGGATATTTTTATAGTAGAGATAATGTATTTTAGAATAAATTATTCAGACATAAAGGTCCAAGAAAGCAGAGTAGCGTAACAATAAAAAGAACGAAGCTACTATGTTTCATCTGACAGTCAACAAAGGGGGTTGTGTTTACATTTTGGTAGCAGGTGACTCGTAAAGCTTTTTTAAAAGCGACCAAAATGGTTTATATGTATCTGCAGCCTATGCTTTATGTAATGTTTATTGTTATCCTACCGTTACAGCACCCTCTCTGAGCAAAGCAACTTTAGAAGGAATGTCTCCTACGGCAGCTGCTGCTAGTGCTCTGATGAAAAAGGGAATGACATTGACACAGGTAAAGAGACAAACTAACTATAAGATCGGTTTTAAGTCAAGGAAATTTGTGAGCGATTCACCAAAAAATAGAAGTTTGTCTAGCTTGTCTGAATGTTTGTTGTCAAAACATTGTCCAATTTTTAGTGAATACGCCAGGAAAGAAGCTTGGCGATTTAATCAAATTTTTCGCAAATATTCTCCCTTTCGACTACTTTGCGGAAGCGATTGTTGCCAATTAAGATACAGATACTGCGATACCTTCCATATAGGTTGTATGTTAGCCTATGGACGCGTTTTTGTCGTCACAGCTACCAGGCCGGCCAATTTTGAGATTTAAGATAGAGTTACTCGAGATAACAGTTAGAAAATACATTTAATTAAGCGATGTGAGTAAAAATCAAAACCTATAAGGTAATAAAATTCGTACTATCCGGTTTTGTTGTTGTGCAGGAAACAAGAATCCCTCTGTAGTTACGCACAGGCCTCGCAAGCTCGGTCTGTATTACATTAGAGACCTCGGGCTTCGGGCTGTAATACTTTAGAGACCTCGGGCTTTATATTTTCTTGTATGACACAAAAGCGGTTAGTATGCACACAGTGTTGTTATATATTGTGGTGCATTTTTGACTAGCCGTTTAAGAATATTGCTTATAATTATTGCTAATAATATTACATTCTTTCAGATCTATAGTGAATATGTAGAAGTTTCTGATGCTCTCGAAGCTGAAAAAGACGAAAATTCCAGCTTGAAACAATATTTAGACCAAATCTTACAAGTAAGTTCTTCTTTCCTTGAAATTTATTTTTGAGATGACTACAATCATGGACAGATTGACAAACTTGATAAAATTTTGAAAAAGGAAAATAATTCATCGAAGGCCTTATTAACTCCTCTTTGAAGTTTTGCATTTTTGAGCTCGGAATCTTCTTCTGCGTACAAATTTTAGTATAGGAACAAATTTTCACATTCCTATCCACCTTTATGTTGAAATTATGACGAAATGAAGAATTTGAATTCATTCGCCGTTAAATCAAAGTTTGGATACAACGTTTGTCTGAGGTTTGATTTCACGTTTTGTATTGCTATAATTTTAACATAAGGTAGACAGGTATGCGAAAATTTGTTCCTATGGTAGCAAATCTTTGCAGAACTTTAAAACATCTGGTGTTGTAAAATGTTATTGTGGATTAAATTTTAGGAATACAGTAAAAACCCGTGTATAAGAACCTACAATTTTACAAGTCAGCCTGGGTTCTTAAACAATGAATACAATGGATTGGTTCTTATAAAATGGTAGTCTAATTGGACAATTTCAGCCTGCATGTTCTTAATCCACTAGGTTCTCATAGGCGGGGTTTTACTGTAGTGCAATTAAGAGGGCATGTACTCCAAAACCCTTATAATTACATGCTCTGTGCAACTAAAACTACGAAACATCTTTCTTTCAAGCTTTAATGCAATTTTGAAACAGTTCAGAAAATTTTCCTCCAAAATTTTAGTCCAAAGGTTCTTAACAGTTGGCGTTCTTATATGTGGGTTTTTTTACTGTATTGGAAATTATGACAATCATATTGAATCATCTTGTAGGAGATTGAAGAGAAAGCTCCAGTTTTACAACGACAAAAGGAGGATTATGAGTTGGCTCTAAAAACCGTTGAAAATTTAACATCGAAGTTTGATTCTGCATTGGAGGTTTGTACCTGTAATAGCATTTAGCCCTGTATTCTATGAAAAAAGTTGAATTGAATTGAAAGTGAATTGAATTGTCAAGGCTTTCTTCTTTCTTATCGATTTTAATTGCCAATGACCATATGGAAATTTACACCAAGAAGGTTTTGATAACCATTTCTATTTGTTAGGAGTGGCGGCCTTAACATAGACTGGTTCACGAGTCTCTTGTTTCCCTGTTGTAGCAATCTTGCTCCACAAGGACTCATAATGAAACAGTAAAAAAGCTGGCCCTATTTTGTGTATTCATCAATCGAATCAATGCTTAGGCTCTTTTTCAGCCGACAATCCAAAGAAATTAAATGCAACAAAGAGCCTGTTTGGTAGACAGCTTTTTTTCTACCGTCGATCGAAGGAAAGTTCGCGTATGGCAAAGTCGCCTGGGCACTAATCATAGCATTTCAAACAATCTGCGCGGTTGGGCTTACGCTCACATGGAGCAACTGAGGTCTATTCAACGTAAATACTTCAAGCGGATCGTGGCAGTAATTTAAATTTAAACGAAGGAAAAGATGCAAGGTAATTTCTTCATCTACGTACTTACCCGTGTTCAGAGTGGATTCACCCCATTCTACCAAACCAAATGCAGAAAACAGTGGACACTTGCCTATTTTAGAGATTATTGGGTTGTTTACAGTTTGATGAAGGAACCCCTCGAGCGTTATCTGGTCAGCTCCACGAAAAACTTTCCAAGTGCGAATAAGCCTAACACGTGGATTTACATTCATTACAGGAATGCGGGAAATCTCGAACAGATCAAGAGGACGCTGTTCGCAAAGCTGACCTCACAAAGAGAGAGAATGGTCGATTGAACACATTATGCATCGATCTCAGTCAACAAGTAAGTAGATATACTCGCGTAAAAAGTGTCTCTTACCAATTTTTATAATTTATAAGCATCACTGACATTTTTTCAGAAATACTACCGAATTGCCAATAAATAGCCAATTAACATTAAATTGGGCATTTCACTCCCAAACAGTCTCGTACACGTTTGGCAAAAATTCCTTTGGTTTCAAGAAAAAGCCATCAAAACTCCTTAATAATCCTTTTATTCTGAAAAAATCTCTTATGCTTTTTCGAAAGAGTGAAATCCCCCTCGACCGGGCAAAAAGCGTAAAGGAAATTTATCAGAAAAATCATATTTGAAAAACCATCCAAGCAATTTACAAATTTTCAACTCCATCGTCAACTGATTAGAGGCTGCATGTTCCAAAGGATGTAGATCGTAAACAAAAGAGCTATTGAAAAATCGTTAAAAAACGTTTATGCACTGCTTTTGGCCATGCAAGATGGAAACACTTAACCATTCTCAAAGAATTTTTAGCGGTACTTTTTAGGAGAGTACGCTAATATATCAAAACCTTGAAATAAATTAGGGTTAGGGTTAGTTTTGGGGTTAGGGGAAGGGTTAGTTTCAGGGTTAGGGTTAGCGTTCGGTTTCCAATCTGGGGTAAGGGATTTCAAGATTTGATAGATTGGCGTATTACCCTTTTTAGGGCCATTTTTAGGGGTACTTTTTTTTAGTTGTGGAATTATGGGTGTCATTTTCAGACACCAATTTCTCAGGCTAATTGGTATGTCCCCATCAAATGATAGGTCAAGGTACCCCACTCCCCTCCAAGGTAAGACTTTTATCGATAGATGGAAACAAGAATCCTTGAAATCGTTCCATTAGATCAGCTTCTACAGGTTCAATTTTTTTAGATAACTTTGAATAATGTTTAATAGACTAAATTGCCATCTTTTTGTAATTGTGCTTTCCTCAATTCTTCCTTCAGGTCCGTGTTTTGCTCAAAGAAGTTGAAGAGGCACGTGGAGGTGTAGTCAGTTCAGAGTATCAAGTTCCAGAATTGATTTCTAGCGACAAAGTATCCAGTTCATCTCAAGTCATTTCAGAACATCTGGTCTCTTTCAAGTAAGTTTTTTAGAATTCTAACTCCAGGCTATATACGTTTACTGAATTCCATGTTGGTGAAAGGGAATCTAAGCATAAAAGCCTCTAATGAAAATAGCCGTACAGGACAATTGTCTTTGGCAATGGTCTTTTGTAGGCGGCTTTTGTCATCACTGGATACAGCTATCTGATTGGCTAGAACTTGGCAAACACCAATTCCTTTTAAGGTTATTTCTACAATTTTTCGATGTGGGATATTCCGCTCGGTTTTGTACTGACGGCTTCGGGTTAATATTTTGTGGTATTGCGCTCGGAAACAGTTATTGGTTATATTTATTGTAAACTTGAAATGAAAAGGAAATGAAATCCACTCAAAAGCTCGCTTATTTCGAAACCGGCCTTAACACAGCCAAATAAACTGGGAATTGTGCTACTTGTTTATACCTACCTGGCAGATGATAGGTCTTTGCTTCTAATTGATTTAGCTGCTACATTGTAACTCTTTTGATCATATATTTTTTGTCGTAGGAATATTGAGGAGCTTCAAGAGCAAAATCAGAAATTATTGGCTGTTGTTAGAGATTTAAGCGAAGAAAGAGAGAAACAAGAACAAGAATGCTCCCCTGAAAAGTAAATTTTTCTTATATTTCGTTACCTTGCATTAGCAAAAGGGCATATTTTGTAACAATGGCATCTGTATGCTTTGTGCCCTAACCCTAATCCAGGGGCCATGCTAATCAGTAATCAAAAGTACAAAGAGATTATAGCGATTTCAAACAGGATTTCTACGGCTGACTAGTAAACCATCAATGTAAATAAGGAAGACAAACAATATTCAACCTGAAATCTATGTAGGATGCCCACTGGCACTCATTGTTTATGCGAAAAGGGGCTATTAAAGTGAATCAACGGAGCTAAGTGGAGGTCACCTGTAAATAGGACAAAGAAAATCCTACGTACAATATTGTTCCTCTGGCTAAGCAATATCCACGTACTTGTCGAAATCATCAAATACAATAGGCTAATAATAGAATACCCAGACCCTTTCCGCGCGGGGCTTTTATATCCGTTGATTCACTTTAAGACAAACACGAGTACTTATCGAAAGAAGAAGGATAGATCTAAATTTATACCTCGGATACGTTAATTACGTACTTCAGAAGCTTAGCACGAAACCTTTGATTTTGCTTCAGGATAGCGTAATTGCTTAATAATCTGGCATACTTTGAAGCATTTTACGATATCAGAATGCAAATTTTGTTGATCTATCAAATTTGGAAAACGTTTTCTGAAACACCCTGTATTTATAGGCTACTTTTTCTTACCATGTCTATTCCTTTTAATGTTTTTTGTTTTATTTCTTTTCTGTAAGGATGAAAGAGCTGGCTAGCAAACTTGATTTCGCTTTTGAGCAAGTCAATCAAATGAAGGAAGAACGCGAGAAACAGGAAGAAATTGTAAGTGTCATTCTATCAAGCATTAATTTGTAATTATCCAGAACTGAAGAAGTCCACAAAAACTTTCATGTTTGCCGAGATATTGATTTGTTCCAAATACAAATCAACTGATACCGAATAGATGTGGATATAAAGAATAATAATAATAATAATACTTTATTTTTACAGGGGAATTCAATCAGCTAAATGTAAAGCTGCTATCAAGAGAAGCCCTGTTTAAATAAAAAAGTGTAATACTGAAAAAGGGAGATAAAAAATTTCATTTAAAAACGTTAAAAATTGTGAATATCCTATGAAATGTCATTTGTCTTAAAAATCTGTCCATAATTAAGTTACAAAAAGTTTAATCAATGAATAGTTCCTTCAATGCTTTCTTAAAACAGATATAGTATTTTTCAGTTTTCAAACGTAATGGCAAAGCGTTGAAGATCTTTGTTCCGCTGTAATAAATTCCTCTTTTGGCACTCTCCGTCCTAACTTTTGATATGCGTAAGTCCGCACCATCTCGCCTTGTTGCTTTTCCATGTTCTAGTTTCGTAAAATAGTTATGAAAGACTTCGGGAGCTGTTCCATTTAAACATTTAAATACGAAATCCGTGCATTGTATTGATCTCATGGAAGCAAACGATCGAAAGACATGCCCTTTTAACAGAAAATTTAAAAAATGGCGTTTTCTATTTTTCCAAATTGACTCACATATAAGGGCATGCTTTTATATGATTTTATCCCTGTAGACTTAAGCAAGGAGAACAGTTTATTTCAGACTACTTAGCAAAAATTAATGGTAATCAATATCAAAACAAAGACTGTTGTGACTCTAAACGTTTCGATTAAAAATCTTCATCAGTATAAAAACTTTACATGGCAGCCGAGAATTTATAGAAAATAGGGTTGTTTACAACTAAAAAGATTTACACGATAATGCTATATTTACAATTAATCTATCTAAAAACATAATACCTCCGAAAATGATAAACAATACAATTGCGGAATTTTGTTGTGTTCTTTTGAAATTTGAGAAAGGATTGGAGGCGTTTTAAGGTTCTACTGATTCCTTTGAGGCTACGTTGGCGACTCTGCGGCTCCCCCAAGTGACCCTCCGGTGGATTTGCAGGCTGCTAAACCTTTTTTTAGCAATATCATTAATAGAACTGGTTAAATTTGAAACAGCTGCTGACTTACTTAAAGCAAGAGAGGTCACTAATGACATAAAGACATGGAAAGAACTGACGCTATTAATTTGTACTCTATAATTTTTCGTAATATCGCTTACTACTAGTTCATCTTCAAGTACCGTCTTCGCTCTAATACACACCCGAGCGTCTATGTAAAATCTCGCACACTTGATGCTGTGTTTAATGAAGGGAGGCGGTTCTTATCAAAGCACAAATTTTAGCCGGCGAAGGACTTCTCGGTTTAGAAAAACGAAAAATATGTCCAAGCTGACTCCAACAACTCAACAAAATGCGTTAGTAAACAGCATTCATGAAATTTGGAAGTAAATTCAATTAATATTATCTTGTTCTTGTGTTCTCTTTGATGCTTTAAATTAAAGCCACTCTTTGAGGTCCACGTTTGTTTTTACTCACCTGGTGCCCCTTTTATCCTTTCACAGATGCAAACATTGGTTAAGCAGCGTGACATGTACAAAGTTTTGTATAATGTAGAAGACAGACCAGAGGTTGGTGTCTAGACTTATTATATCGTCGTAGTTTCGCTCCTGTCTGAAATGATTTTTTTTTTATATTCAATATAAAAATTTACAAAACGAACTACTTAAGACATTACGTACGAACTACTTTACAACACTACAAGGACGATACTAAGGGGAGCAAAAAAATCATGACTACCCCCTGGCGAAAACATGAAGAACATAGCTAAATTAAACAAAATCTACAACTACGAAAAGCTACACACACACGATTTTTACTTATAAATACTTAAGCCAGTTTCACATTGGATGCCAGGCTAGCATAGGCGATGATGATGAACAACCAAAACCCCAGGCAGGAGAACAACAACGAACACAAACGCTATCATCACTGCTCCCCTCTCAGTGTCCCAATTGCCCAAACAACCGCGCCCATGTTATCAGGTTAGGGGTTTGGTATCACATTATTGGTTGGTTTTAGGATTTAAATCTAGTGTAGATGAATTGTCATCATGAATTGAACTGATATGCTGCTACAACTACTAGTTCGTGTCTATATTCATTACCTAACCCTAGTCCCTTGTTTCCCTCTGTTCTTTGACTTAAATGATGGCACCTTGGCCCACTAGGACTCCTAACATTGTTTTTTTAAACTGACCCTATTAAGGCCTGCTTTTAGCATTTTCTGATACTTCAATAAGATCGCAGGAAATAAAGTCTCGGACTAAGGATTGCTCTTTTTGAAGAATTTGCTTCTTATGAATCGTAAGGTTGCAAATGCAGTAAAAACCTGTCAATAAGAAAACTTGTTTTTGCAAATCAGCACGACTGAATTTTATTCCTGTGGGAAAGAGGCGATGAAATTATACCTCAATAAACCAAACCTTCTGTCAAATGATTCTGCAAAACATGGTGTTTTTGTTTTAGCTATGAACGTATTTCTTGCAATTTCATATGAAAGTCATTCAGTCAAGCATGATACAAGGATTTCTCAAATTGATTCGGTCCTTGACACAAATCCACAAAAAGAAATTTTCAAAGTTTGAAACAAATTTTAAAACTGCTACATCCAACTTCTTTATTGTGATGTGTCTAATTGAGTGAGCATAGGTGTCAAATATTCGCAAGACTTCAAAATGTATCTTGTAAAATATTGTTCCCCTTTTCTTTCAAATGAATTGCTCGAAGGGAACTTTTGGTAATTTGCCATAATCACAGAGAGAGAATTTTGATATCATTAACAATTTCTGAATTACAGTGTTTTTTATATTTCTGTTAGTTTTGAAGTTGTGGCGTCATCAAATTGCTGATCTTAAACCATAAAAGCTGCAGCCTTTTGCTTACTACCATCTTGCAGACTTTCGAAAACTGAACTTTCTTGAACATACTATTGACTTTTCCTCAATCAATTAATGAGAGTATAAAACAAAATTTGGAATTTATTTTGCTTTTGGTGTTTGTTGAAGCTTCAGATACTTCATATAGTTTCATAAAACATAAAACGCCGTAATTCTAAAAATGATGATTGTATCAACAATTCTGTCTCTGGAATTATGGCAAATTTCCTAAAGTTCCCTTAAAGCAATTCATTCAAAAGAATAGGGCAATAACATTTTCCACGATTAATTTTAATGTTTTGCGATTATTCGCAGCCTATGCTAATTGATTGAGATTTTTACCAAGGTATCGTCGACAAGTTTCTTGCAACAATCAATGCAAAGCCAATCCACTGAAGCGGAAGCAGAACTACAGAAGGCAAAAGCTTACTTGTCACGTGTCACAGAAGAGTATGAAAAATATAAGAAGATGTACAAAGAAAAAGAAACGTAAGTCTTGCAAATTTTGGAACATAATCTCGGTTGTAGGATTAAGATAAAGACGACAAACATGTTTTCTTTGATTCACATAGTTCGAAAAATCCATTAGTAGTGATATAATCAGTATTTCGACATAATCAGTGTTAATGGCCTAAGGCCCAAAAGTAGATGAATTTACTGAAAAGATCCCCCCTAGAGCTGGGCTTAATGCAGTACCGCTTAGGAATGACCCAAGGGAATATGTAGTATATAAGGTTGACACGTAGAAATATCACAGTTCCGATAGTGATTTTGTATTTCGACACTGCGTTCGTCATGTTTTCACTAGACTGAGCCTACTATACCTTGAGTTTATATCTTGTGTTAGACTGTTAGTTTTTGTAACGTAATTAGAATATAGTGTTGATCAGTAAATAAAGTTATTTTCGTTTGAGTGTAACGAATTCGAAAACAAATAAGATTAAAATCATTTTCCTGTACGGCTTGGAATCGTTCACGATCCATTGTTTTCTTCCACTCATTCCTCGTTTCTCTGATCCCCCGATCTGCCATGCTAAATTTAGTGTTTAACAAAAATGATGGTAACTGTAGCAGCAACTCAACGTCCAATAGTATTGTCTCAGACAGAACAATTCTCGAGCATTTTATACTGGCCTGTCAATCAAATGTTATTGTTGCATAATTCTCTAGAGTTTTTTCATGTGAAATTGGTAACCCCAGATTCAGATATTTGTTTCATTACGATAAAAAAATTGAAATTTTACAAGGGATATGATCGAGACAAACAATGACTGTAGATAAAACTTTCACCCCAAAAAAATGTCAACATTTTCTACCGTTAATTGAAAAGGTGCATTTATCGACTAGCTTTATAAAATAGTTATTCGAGGAGTTTTAATCGATTACTTCATCATTGTTATTCCCAGTTCTTTTTTGTGATGATTTTAGATCAATGCTGGCGAGAAGTGAAAAAATTGAAGGAGAAGTGTCAACATTGCGAGTAGAGAACCAACATCTCAAAGGAAAGGTATAGTGTTTACACTTTCTGAAAATCATGTGAGTTCAAGGCTCCATTGCTTAATTTGGACAGAACTACTTTTCCTTCTCCCATGACATAAATTTGTTTTCAAAGATTGTCTAGCAGGTTAAAAAGTTGACCAGCCTGTCCCAGAGGCCTGTTGAAAGCAGCATAGGTTCCAGATATTTAAATTGGCGTAAAAAGGTCGGTATAAAATTCAGTGACCTATTTCTTTGAATCAAATCTTGAAAGAAACTTTAGCTACTTTGCTATAACTCTACCGTTGGACTTTTCTGAAATCTTGAATATTGTCGAAAGTAGAGCGTATTTCATATTTCAACTCATTTGAGGATGTGACGTCATCAAATTTGTAAATCGCAAACTAGAAGAGTGAAAGGCTTTTGCTTGATACATATTGTAGCGTTCATAAACTATGTTTTTCTGCAAAATTATTCGATGTTTCCTCAAAAAGTTTAGAAATTACGATGGTTTTAAGTTTTTTTCAAAATTTTTCTTGAATTCTTAGCAAAGAAGAAAAGCACTCTAATTCTGTAAATATCGAAGATTTCTGAAAAGTCCAACGGTAGAATTATTACAAAGTAGCTGAAGTTTCTTTCAAGCCATTCCATTTAAAGAAATAGGTCACAGAATTTTACACCGACCTTTTTAAAGATGTGGAACCTATGCTATTGAAAGCTACAGAACTGATCTTACCTTCAGATCGCTTTTTCGACACTTAATATGTTAACATAAATGCCTAAATTTGGTCTGTTGTAACTCTAATAGAGGATTGCGCTAAAGATGGCGTCGGGGAATTTTTCGCCATGACCCTCTTCGTCTGAATGAATTTCGATTGATTTGATTGGTCTATTTATCAGGGACGCAAAGGATCATGGTAAAAATTCCCTGATTCTATCTTCAGCGCAATCGTCTGTTGAGAATTTCATCGATATATTACCAAAAAAAATCTTTGAAATCAGTCCTTTGGATCTAGTTCAACGATTGCCCCAAAGGTGAATTTTTTCTGTTCCCCTGGTTCATAATTTTCTCAACAATCATTATCTTTCAGCTTGAATTTATCGAGGAAAAGGATGATATGCTTAAAAAGACAAATGAAGGTTTGAAACGAGAGGCTAATGCCTTGACCGAGAAAAGCAGAGGCCTGGAAACAGCTTTGAGCAAACTGCAGAAGGAAGCAGCCTTTTATAAACAGGTAATTTATTTAGTATTATATCGTCTGCTTGCGGAGCCTTGAATTTCTCATTGCCGAAGGAGGCTATGGGTTTTCTTGAAAATTCTACCATTTTTCCTTCACTAATTTAGAAGCTACGATAATTTTAAAATATTTTCAAAACTTTGCTGGAATTCTTTTTGAAGAACGAAAAACGCTGTAATTCTGAAAATATTCAATATATCAAAAAATCAAGCGGTAGGATTATAGTAAAGTACGTAAAGCTCATTTTACGCCATTCTATCTAAAGAAAAGAAGTTATAGCCATTTACATAAGCTTTTTAAAGATTTGATGCCTATGCTCATTCTGTGATTCGTCTGCTAGTGCCTTGATAAAAAGTTTCAGTTGGCCTGGAAAAAGCGACCGCCGGTCGGAGGCATATTTCAAAATCCGACATAACAATGGAGGCACTTTTTAAAGCTTGCTGAAAGGGATTTTACTAAATATTTTACATTCTTAATTCTTTCAATGTTAAGAGTGTATCACGCAAGGTTTCTTTGAAGAAAAAGAACTTTATATAACAATGTGAGCAAACAGTCTTCGAATTTGAGATGTAGAAAACGTTCCGACTTTTGCTGAGATATACCGGCATGCGTCATCCACCAATTTCCATGCACGATTCATTGTTTTATAATTGTTTGATAAGCTTATAACTGGACAATTGTGATCGACAAGTCCCCAGTTTCTTGTCGAGTTTTCCGAATCAGCTGCCAAGCAAAGTCGCCCATAACTGTAAAACAGTATGACCAATTTTAGAGATAATGGCTATGACTCGTTTAAATGGCATGCCCGGTATCAGCCAAATAGATTTTAATATCTACGTTAGTCTTTCAATTCGAGCAATCAGAAGTTTTGAGCAATAAAACACTGACAAATTGGGCGCAGTTGTATCCTGATTTTAGTTATATTGCATAGAAATTGACTGGTAATGCTTGCTCTTGGCTCCTGTCATACTTTAGAACCTTTTTGAATCACCCGGTAACCAATGATTTTCATTTATTTTAGGAACTTGAAGCCGCTAATGAAAAATATATCAACTCAGAGGTAAGTCCAACACACGTATTTTTTGTGAGAAACCGTTTATAAGAAACGGTAGGCTCAAGTTTAATGTAGGCTCTTTTCGGGGCAATGTCCAAGATTGAGAAATCTTCAAAGAATGCAAGGTGACCAATGGCGTTTATATGATCCCTAATGGCTGTTGGAGCGCATTTGGCAATTTTATCTTGCAAGGACCTTTTTGAAGTCCAAACTATTACCCTACGATAGACAACATGCTAAAGGTCGCAATGAGTCCAACCTATATTTAATATATTTGCAATTATGATTATCGTATCTGCTTCTAGGTTGGGTTGAAGTCAGCAGCCACCGAGAAGCGACTCATGAAAGGAACTGAAATGAGGGTGATGCAAGAAAACAAGACATTGATTGAACAACAAAGAACACAGAATGTTCTACTCACTAATCTGCAGACCATACAGGTAACAGTTGCCTCTATTCTAGTCTCTGCCATTATGAATTGTACTTAGCTGACGAACTTAACTAATACCTTGTTTTTTCCAATAATGATGCGTGTTAAAAGTTATTAGCAGCGATGAGTAGAACATTTAATTCCACGTGATCGAAAGCAAGAAATATTTCGTCTCAGTTCAACGCCTTGTATCTTCAAGAAAGCAATTATTACAATTCAAACGATATGGCGTATCGTCCAAAAAGATTTGAGATTCTGATGATGTCACAAAAATGATATTTCTGAAAGTGTTACGCTTATTTCCTTTGTTAAACTTATAGAGTTGCACTGTAGAATATATGTTAATCATAATATGAATTGAAAGGGAGATTGCAGATCGCTCCTTTGCTTTTTTTGGCTCGAAGTTCGAACTATGGCTTCTTCCTATCAAGCACCCTCCCTCCATTTCTTTGGAGGGGTTCACACTACAGTATTAAACCATATGAAGAGTCTTGATCGTATCATGCGCGCAGAAGGTATCAAATCGAGCCCCCTGTTAATGATATTCGTAGCAAAGCCCAATAACTTTCTCCAAATCCCTACAATGTTAGCAAGAAGATATACAAATTTGCCAAATAGAGTCGAAGCCTCAGTCAATTGAATTTTTAAGATTTTAAAACAAAAGATACTTTCAAATAACATCACCAGTTTATGTGTGCACGGTACAGTTAAAGAAACAAGGTCAATTATTTTCTATTACTTGTTTACCTGTTTTCCTTTGCTCCTCTATGTTTAACAAATTGTTTAATGAACTTTCAGAACAATCTCGAAAGGCAAGAATTTGAAACTCGAAAGGCTCTAGGAAAACAAGTTGAATCATTACAACTGGAAATGAAAACCTTGAGGAGGAAATTTGATTCAGAAGAAACTGACAAGAAAAGCAGCATTGGCTCTCTTAACGTGAGTAAAATTTTTTTTATAGTCCACTGAAAATCTCTTTATTACCGACTTGAGAAAGACTACTGTACAGTTATTTTGGCACAATGAATACAGAACGCAATTTGGTTTGAGAGGTACTTCTACAAAATATTTTGCTGCTACAAAATCAAGAAAGGATTTGTAAAACAAAGATTTGGATCTCCGATATGACAGCGATTTGCAGTGCTCAAGCATAATTTTCCAGTTTTCCAGATTTATCACTGATTTTTTTTACCATGTTTTGACTCATTCTCGTGCAGAAATTAAGCTCAGCCTTCAAAATCATATATCTTTAGAACATAAAAATTTGTTCATTTTTTGTCGTAAAAAAGTTACAAACTTTGAATTCAGCCAAATGTGGTTTTATATCTTTAGGGTCAGTTAGAAAAGATCACCAAGCAGCTAGAAGAAGAATTACAACTGCGGAAAGAAGCTCAAAGTAAACTTGAAGAAGTTACGCAAGAAGCCGAAAGTTCAAAAACCAAGGTTTGTTCATATTTTCTGGATTAAAGACCCTCTGCTAACCATGAGGCTTTGCGTGCTGCGCATGAGAAAACAGCACAACACCGGCCTAGCATCAGAGACTTTCAGATAATCTGAAAGTCCATTTGCAGTGGATTCTGGGACAGCAACGACGTGCAAAGCCACATGGTTAGCAGAGAGTCTTTAAGCCCCTCCAAAACGAGTTTTGAAAAAAGTTCTCCTCCAAGAGTCTCATCTCATTAACGAACATACCATAAAAGCTCAGCCTCCGGGGGGCTTATTTAATTTTGGAGACTCCAGAGGGGGGCTTATTTGAGAGGGGGGGCTTTTTCTCAAAGTCAGATGACAAGGCTATAAAAGATAGCTTTTAGGTCTTTTACCTCATATTTTGCGGAGTCAACATACATTTTTACGAGTCAAATACACAAATTCAACGCAGTTTTAATCCCAAACCATATCAAAATTAACACCCAAAGTTGTTTTATCTAGTAAACGGAAGATCTTCGGTATCCTCTCGCATTTGATATAAGTGTGGGGGGGGGGCTTAATAGAGAGTGGGGCTTGTTTATATTTTTGACTCAGAAGGGAGGGGCTTATTAGAGAGGGGGGCTTATTAGAGAGGGGGGCTTAATAGAGAGGGGGCTAAATAGAGCTTTAACTGTAAGCAAACGGAGAATTCCTTCAAATATAACACAAAGCAATTTGGGATTTTAATCATTTTAGATCATTGGGTTTTTTTTGTATTTTCGTTGAAGTTGTCGAGATTAAATAAGTGTATAAGTGACTTTATATTCGCGTGTGTTGTGTAACGCTCTTGCATTACTCTCGAAAAGATCTTTAAAGCACGGGAGAGTTTGCATTTTAAATTATATAATTCCTTGAATTTTAGTATTTGTTCTTCAATAGTGTGCTGAACTAGAAGAGCAACTTGCTGCCAGTGAGGCTAGACTCAAAGCGTTGGTTGATCAGGAACAATCTAGTGTCAGTAAGTACTACTCCTTTGCATAGTTTATTCTTTTAATTTTGCTTCGAGTTTTCAAAGATGTTTTATCTGGTTATCGGGTAAAACAGGACTTTGTTATTATTTGTATCAATATTAACAACGGTTTCGCCTGTAAGGTTCAATCGACTGATCTTTTCATCATTGTTGTCCTACCTATGTTACAATGTAAGGAAACAGTAGTTACAGAACGCGAATACGCGAAATATTCAATCTGCTAGGTGTGCGAAAATTTGATACGCGCAAGACCCTGGATATGAAATTTAAAGGAGGCTCAAATTAACGAGAATGAGGTAGTAGTTAGTTATTTTCGGACTATTTAATTGATAAATGCGAAGACGTCTGTGAAAATAAATGTGTCTTGTATTCGGTATGACACAAGCCCCTTGTAGGATTTTCATATTCGCATTCTACTTCTTATCTGATGCAATGTTTCCTGAAACCTGTCTCACAAGGCCAATCCAAAAAGTCCCACTTGAAAAGTTCAATGTGTAACAGGGCCTTGAACATGTGTCTCTTTGCCAACCAGTTCAAGATATCAAGGATTTGAAAGAGAAATATGAAGAGAAGCAAAAGACCCTGCAATCAAAGCTGATCGAAGGAGAATCAAGAATGAAAGGTAAGAACATTTATTGCATTTGGGTAAAGTGAATTGGGCAGATTAGAAAGCAGAATCTTGAACGCCTCTAACACAAAGACTTAGCCATCTGGAACAAAACGTACGTTTGGGCCTATTTTGAAGTGGCTATCATCAACGAAATGAAATTCGAAATTTTCGTACTATAGAACCGCCTGTTTCATATTTCAAATACGGGTAAACACTTCAAATCGATGCTTATCTGAAAAATAGTCACTTGGTAATTTGTTAACATGCATAGTTGTTGAAAGAGAAATTTTGGAAAATGACACCTTCGGTACTATTAAATTCTATCGGTTTCCGTCCAACACTCTGCATTGTTTGCAAATTATTATTATATGGCATAAATGAGCATATCCACTACAAGTGTGGCTCTTCAGCGAAACATTAATAACAGGAATAGATTAAAGGATAGTTTTTTTTATAGTTTCATGAAACATTAATACCAGGAATGGATTAAAGTCTTCGATCGCGAAACCTCTGCAACAAAAAATAGAGTGGCTGGTATATTGTCGTTAATTCCACTACACAATCTTATACGTATTTTCCGTTCTCTTTCCATTCGACAATAAAATACACCTGTTTTGGGTAGGGAATATTATCCCAATGTATTAGCAGGTGTAAAAATTTGTTTGCAAAGTGATTACCTGGCGATACAATGTCACTTAGGAACAGTAGAACAAAACCCTACTTTTTGTGTATTGTGCATCAAAGTTGTTTTGACAATTTTGATAAGAGCTAGGCAAGTGCAAAATGTTAAAATAGAAAATCAATTCATTTTCTGCTAGTGACTTTCGAAACAGTTGTTAGGAAACGGCCCACTCAGAATTTCACTGATCTGGATTCCTTTTTACATTCACAGCTCTCATCAGTCAAGCACAAAATGCAAGCAAGCACGTGGAGCAATATAAACAAATAGCGTCATCCTGTGAGCAAGCATTGAAAGATGCAAATGAGGTATCATTAAGTTCTTACCTCTCTTGATTTTTTTATTATACTGCATTAAGACCAAAAAGGCCTTTCACCTCATTACAAACAGAATATAACTGCAAGATGAATTAAACTGCATATAATAATTACCGATCGATAGTTAATTTACTATTAATACATCACTTTTTTAATAAATCCTACCGTTATCTGAATAGCTTCTAAGGTGATTTCGCTAGAACCGTTCAGAAATGGTAGGATGTCCGAAGTTACCAATCAAGAGTTGTTTAAACGAGGTAGCGTTCAGTGGTTTCTTGAACACTGAGAAACTTTTGAAAACTAAGGAATTTCTAGAACTGACTCCAAAGACTAGAGGATACGGAACACAATTTCCTGCTCTGCCATACTTATGATGCAAATAGACGCGATCTTCTCAACCGAGCAAATGCGATATTGTTGCCTCATGGTTTAATAAATCTTTCAAATGAAGAGTTGCTAAAAATCATCCTCTATGGCCATGAACAGTTATCCTTTGATTCAAATGCAAAAATTCTTACAGCAACGCTAGAATATATCAAGGCCTCCAAACGTTTTGAATAAATTGGTAATGAAAGCTTGTAGAATTTCTTCTCTCCTGTAATATTTTCATTTTCGTTTAGTTGTAAAACCGTGTAGTTAACTTAGTTTCTATATTATTTGTAAATTGCCACAGGGTTGCTATGTANTGTTGCCTCATGGTTTAATAAATCTTTCAAATGAAGAGTTGCTAAAAATCATCCTCTATGGCCATGAACAGTTATCCTTTGATTCAAATGCAAAAATTCTTACAGCAACGCTAGAATATATCAAGGCCTCCAAACGTTTTGAATAAATTGGTAATGAAAGCTTGTAGAATTTCTTCTCTCCTGTAATATTTTCTTTTTCGTTTAGTTGTAAAACCGTGTAGTTAACTTAGTTTCTATATTATTTGTAAATTGCCACAGGGTTGCTATGTATTTCCATGCTCCTTGTGGCATCGTCTTGTAACTTTATGTATGTTTCTGTAAATTTTTATGCGAATATATATTTTAAAAAAAAAGACTAAAGAATGTCTAGAACTAACAGTTGTTCAAGGAAGTTAAAATCAACAGACTGTAAGCTATTTTCAAGAAGCAAATTTATTATGTCCGTTTTTTAGCCTGCTAACAACGTACATAGCCAAATTCGACGGTCGTCCGTGCTGCAGTCCTCTTAGCTTTGTTTAAGGAGATTCACGTACATTTCGTGCACTAATTTACTGACCGTTCTCAGACTACGCACTTACGCCCAAGCAAGTAGCAAGCAGATAAGTTATCAATAAAGTTGTCTTTTGATTCAAATCAAATGTTCCCTAACAATCACAATCACGGGTTACAATGGAATTTTATGGTTGGCCCAGAACTGCTTTTCCTGTGGAATCGTTTTGGTACAATCTTTGCAGAGTGCGCTGGTCATGCACCTCCTTCTGAATCGAAGTTTTCTGTGGTCGGTAAAATAAGTGAATGAATTATGCCATTATTTATCGTCAAATTTGTATCTATTAATCCTGATTTGTTGCAGAAATTTGCCTCATTACAAAAAGAATCCTCCGGCAAATCAAACATCATGCAACAACGCATCAATGACTTATCAAGGCAACTTGAAGCAACAAAAGTAGAACTACAATCTCGAAGATCAAGATCGGAAAGAACAGAGCATGGCATGCAATCGCAGCTTGAAGAGTTAAGAGAGTCTTATTCGATCCTTGAAGCAGAGTATAATGGTATCAAAGGACATATTGATGGATACAGACATGAGGCTGAGGCTGCCAAAGAAGAAGCTAAGAAGCACGCCATTACAGCAACCGAGGTAATCTTTGGTTCTACCTGTTGTTAGTTTACATTGGTGTGAAAATCATTTGATTCTAGAGAAATTTTCCCGAAACCTAGCCTTGGGGCATAAGCTTGCAGGTGTTAAATTTAATTTAAGAAATGGTAGCAGTTGAAGAATAACAAAATCTTCTTTTAATACCAATGTGCAGGCATTAAAGATTGAAGATGTAGAATCTCCTATAATTTGATAAAAATATGATTTACATGACACGAAATTTCACATCTAACTTAATATTTCTACTATACTATAATACTTTACAGTTTGCTGCAAATCGCGCAAAACTGGTACTTGTATATTTGGGTAAACTCCGAAACATTTTTTGACTCACCTTGCATCATATTTTTATGCTGCAAAAGATGTCTTAGGTGATTGATCGTATCTACTTCTTCATAGTCAGGATTGTCAGTCGGTTGTTGTCTTTGTTATTACGTCATCCTTCAGAAACGTTGAAAATATCTATTTTCTTATTGCAGAAACAAGAAAAATATGAACGAGAGCTGGTTTTGCACGCAAAAGATGTTGAAGAACTTGTTAAAATTAAAGAGCAGGTAATTTTGTTAGATTTGTTTCTTTTCATGTTTGATGCTTATTTTTGTTTATGCTCATTTTATTTACAATTTGAAAAGTTTATAGTTTGTTACAAGAATTGAATAGAGAAGTGTGTTTTAACAACATTTATCTTAATTTATTTCCTCCCGATCCTGTGCACTCTCTTTATTTTCTTTCCATAAGTGTTGATTAGATTTACACGAGATGTCTCAACCGATTAACCACCGCCCTAAACCGTGTATCCGTTTCTAGACGAGGAAATTGTTTTAGATCCAAACTTACCTTTTGATGTAATAATATGTTGAGAGCGACGTATGGCAATAGTTTCAGGAAATAAACATACACTTCTGTGTTAAATAAACTACAATGCCAAGATTTCAATACACCAAACGTATCGGGCATAACCCTTGATCAGTAGCTTCATCACTACTGATGAAGGGTTATGCCCAATACGTTTAGTATATTCTAATCTTGATATTGTAGTACAGAAATCTACCTTTTGATGGTTTGAATTGCACTGCCCTTTAGATGCATGAATATGTCAAAGTTATGGATAATTCCGAAGCACAAATACGGGAATCTCAAGAAAAGATGGTTGCTGCAGAGAGAGCGATGGAAAATATGAAAATGCACCATAATGAAGAAATGAGAAAGATCAGGGAGCATAGTAAAGGAGTTGCAGAACAAAATACGTTACTGCATAAAGAGATTGAGAAGGTAAGATAACATTAGATTCAGTTAAACTATAAAATTAAAGACCCTCGCAGTATAATCAATAGAGGGAGGATCCAGTGCTAATAGAAATATGTAATTTTCTCACTGAGAAGTGTAGATTATTCAGGTGGTCTTTAAAAATTGAGTCGACCGAAAGAATCAATGTAATCGCAGATCATGCAAAGCTCGGTTTTCAGCATCTTTAGTTAAATTTAGTGCCATCTTTGTGAATTTTTACTTAGTCACACTAGATGGTTTGGATATTAAGGTCTTTTAAATGCCTTCCTTTTGACTTGGGAAAAGCTTAAAAAATTGCAGTGCATCCTATCCTAGGTCAAAGTCGTGACTTTTTTCTCTTTTTTCTTTCAAACATTGCAGTTTAAATTTCAGAACCAGGATGACAACAATGAAGATATTTCTTGCTCGTATCAGTTCATGTTGTTATTATTTCTTGGTTCAATTCTGTTCTTTTTTTATAAATTGATAATTGGCCCAAAGGCCTTGACAAATCCGGAACGTTTCGGTTCTAGACTAAAACCATTATCAGCCACAATTATCAAAGTAGTCTAATGACACGAGGAATGATCAAGATAGTAGTTAAATGTAGTTTCAACAATTAGAATATTTAACAGAATGAAGTAAAATGGGAAGAAAGATAAACGAGGAAAGTTAGAATAAACAGAGAGACATTGCAGTTTTAGTTTCCAAAGCCTTGGCCATAACGATGCTGTAGATTTTTACGGTTATTGCCAAGAAGGGGTTTGACAGTAATGAGCTACATATGATTCTTTATCTCAACAGTTAAGTACCCAGATAGTGACTGCCAAATCACAGAGAATTGATGAGATCACTAAATTGACTGAAGAAGGTGGAAAGCCAGCAGATCAGTCAACTGCAGACTTGTATGAAGTGATAAGGTAACAATTGTTCTCAAACGATGTTCGTTAAAATTCTATTCATTCAATTCAATTTTATTCATAAATACATCCTAATACAAGGTTACAGCTACAAAAAATGTACTCTATACGACCCAGGAGAAGCATGGCTTATCGAGCCTGGGCCGTGAACATATAGAGAGAGCACTAGAACATTAAGATGAATATAATGTTACTAATACAGTCATTTCAAAATTTAAAAAGAAAAAGGCTAGATACGTACGGTCATAAAAGCTTCATTTAGCCCTCATACCGTGCGAGAGAATGCTCGGGAACGTCACGAAGGGGCACCGTTCCCGAGACATTTACATTTTGATGAATCCCTCTCGCTGGAAATTCTAGCATTCCTGCAGGAAATTTTTAATTATGACAAAACAAAGATTTCACTAAAACACATGAAATTATGATCCATAATATTCTATCAGAAACATTTTGAAAGCCTTTTGTCATTTACGGAGTTATCCTGTTGTAAAGACATTTTTCACAGGAGGTATTTCAAGTCGAAATTTCGATGTCAGGGAGGAACATCTTTTTCAACTATTATCTGTAAAGCACCTACTTTAAGTACGCCCTATTTGCAAGCCAGAGTGTTTCAACGACAGGGTGTTTTAATCACGCTTTTGTCATTGCCCAAATTTGTCCCTTAAATTCCTTATTTTTCAGTCAGTTTAAATTTTGGTGCACTATTCCTCATTAGATTCATAAGACGCGAGAAAGAAATTGCGGAAACCAAGTTTGAAGCTTCACAATCAGAGAGTCTTAGATACCGACAGAGATGTGATCACTTTGAAAAGGAGCTAGAAGAAACGCAGGCAGCTTTGGAGTTAGAGAGGAAGAGGACTCTTGGGCTGATGTTGAGTAAAGAAGAACATGAAGAGCTTATGGCGAAGGTTGCTTGTGTTGCTGAACTTACCGAGTTGAATAAGGAGTTCGAACGAACCAAAAAAGAGTTGGGAGCTGATCATGAGACGCTTAAATTGAAGGTAATATGGAGCACAAATTACACAAGAATTCTTTTCCACCATTAGAGAAAATTCTAAAAATTTTGGAAAATCCCAGAAATTCATAAAGATTTCACAAGATTCGAATATATTTCCCAACAATCTTAAGAATTTCGAGAAACCCAAGAAAAATCCCATATAGGTTTTGAATCATCATAATTTCTCTGTTGATGTTTTGCAAGGTGGACTGGGACTCTTGAGCTTCCTCGGACTACGCAGCTAAATGGGAGCTCAGTTAGTATATAAAAGAAGTACCGAGGCATGCGTTTAAACCTATATACAAAGAGGAGCATAAGAAGCTTATTGCAAAGGTGTTTGTGTTGCTGGGCTTACTGAGTTAAATAAGGCATTCGAGCGAAAGGTAGTATTTTACCGTGCCCTGATCTTCAATCATTTTCCGGTTTTCCTTAGGCCAAGCAGTTAGAAGATGATGTTGGTCCTCTTCAACAAAGCAAGAAACTGCTAGAAGAAGAAAAAGGCAGTTGGGTTGCTGAAAAGACAGCTTTGAAGAGTGAGGTAAGTGGCACATCGATCATTTTTATGAAATGAATTGTGGAACTCCTGTATTTGTTTTATAACTCCGCAGCAAATCGTCGTTAATGATCTGCAAGGTTGAGAAAAAGATTTGACCCTAAAAACTTTATTACCAATCAGAATTCCTAACTACACATATTTTAGAAGAAACTTCTATCTCCATTGTTCTAAAATTTTCACATTTTTCCCCAAAAGTGTCCATCTTCTAGTACTAAAAGCTTCTTGATTGGTTTCTTACGCTTTGGGCGAAAAAACTGTTGTCATGATCGCTTCAGAAAAGCTTCTTCGCATATATACAGAATTAAGTAAGAAAAATACTTCTCTTAAAACCAAAAAATGCAGTTGTAGTGGATAGTACTCATGAATTGCGCACAGCTACATCTTTGTGATACTAAACTTTGAATTTGCTTCAAAGATTACATATCAAACGTTGTCCTAGACTTTATTAAACTTTTGCCCATGTTAGAACTAGTTTCTTATAAATTAATTTCTTTAAAAGAACGAGCAATATGAAGCAAAGGATTAAGGGGCCGTCGACATCCGATTTTTGTATTTTTAGCGGCATTTGGCTGTTAAGGGAGGGAGGGGGTTAGGTGTTGGGCCGGTAAGAAAGGAAGAAAATCTCCGTAGCGAAATGTTTTCTTCCGAATTTATAGCAATTTTTGCTTAACATAATACTGAAATATTTAAAGGTCATACCTTTGTAATTCTTGTGATTCATGAAGCATCATCCTCACTTCATATTGAGACGACCTAGCGAAACTTGACGGGCTCCCGGTAGCCTAGGCCTAAGTTTTCTAGACCATGCTTTCTACTAAGATGGAGGACATGGCCACTATGGGGAGGGGGAGGGAGGGGGTCTCAAGTTGACGGCGAAATTCCGCTAAAAATATGAATATCGAGGGTCCCTAAACGGCTGGCTTAAAAAGGACGAGTGGTAAAGATAGACCAGAAGCAGAGCCATAGGTTTCTTTTTATTTAGTGAACTAACTTTTGTCAGCAAAGTTTCAGTAGTATTTGTAACTTTTTGCCTGTTTCTTTCATTTCGTAGATTCAACGATGGACAACACGTGCACAGCAATTAATAGAACAAAACAACAAAGCCAATAGCGATTTAGAAGAGTTAAAGAATTTGAAAGTTGCAAAGGCACAGAATGAGCGGGTTACGAGTGCACTTCGAGATGAAATCGGAAGATTGAAAGTTCAGAAAGAAACCATGACAAAAGAAATGCTGAGATTGAAGAGAGATTTCTCTGAGACACAGGTAGATATATTTATTTGTAATTCTAAATTTTAGACTGAAAAGTGTCTGTCAAAGGACGACGGTGTAAACAGGATGTTCCATAATATCTGTGTGGCGCACCATTGAAGAAAGCAAGATCCACTTTTAAGACCCACGTTTGTTTGCTGATTTTTCTTTTCTTATTCCACTACCAATGGTACTAGTGGTACCATTCGTTGGCACCTTCGTTGGCACCTTCGTTGGCACCTTCGTTGGCACCTTCGTTTGCACCTTCGTTGGCGCAAATCACTAGAAATTAAAATGTTCAAATTTGAATACAGATTTACGTACCCGTGGAAATAAATCACATTTGATTAAATCTGTAGCACTGGGGATTGATTAGAAATAGGAAATGTTGATTGTTTAACTTTGATACTTTTCTGAGCAATATTTGTGCCCTTGTAATTGAAATATCCCCTTTGAAAGTTCAATTGCCTTCGTCGGCAAACAAAAGCTTTCCTTGAGAGAGCATGGTAACATCGTAGCATCTCTAGCTTTAAGAAAGCACCGTAAAAATTTGCGGTGGAGTGAACTTTTTTCATTGATTATCATGCTTTGTACGTTAAATTTAAATCCATAGTTAACGATTCAAACTTAATATCAGTTATAAATCAGCTGCATTTAATAATTATTTAACCTCTACCTACCATAATTGATTTTACTTTTTCCTTTTTGCTACCTTTTTGGGACAACTCGGTTTGTTTAACAATATGTGCATGATTTTCATTCCTTCTCTGTTTTCTAAAATTTCTAGGGCAAGGCAACTCTTTTGACAACCCTTGCTGATACCATGCGAGAGGAAAAAGAGCAAACAGAGAAAAGAATGGCAGAAGAGATAGAATTATTAAAGAAAGTATCGGAAGAAAAGGCAAAGGACAGTGTTGAAAAAGGGAGACTTATACTCAAGGTTAATATGAAGTTCTTAGTAACGATTATGTGACTGGTGACTAACCTCTGTCTGAAACAAATGTCTCATATCATAATAGAAAGTTGAGGATGAAATCAATACAAAGTACCAAATCATTCTCATTGAATCTTTGATGAAAATTTGTGCTTAAGGATCTTTTGGTATTGTCTTCAGTTTGTGTTTTGAGCCAAGAGAAATTGGGCTTCAACTGACATAGAATTTACTTTTGGAATGCTTGAACTAGAATTCCCAGTGGAATAAACCGGATTTATTCACCCCGAATTTGAAAACTAACCACAAGGTCAAATTGCACGCAACAGAATCTTCGGTCAAGCTCTCATTCGGGAAGATCTTTTTTTGCCAGGGAACAGCTTTTTTAGCAGACTTTCGAGGTAGCATTTAAGTCGCTAGGAAGTGTAGCTAGTTATTTTATTGAGGTAAGATTTACTGTTTGAACTTTTCCGGTATTATCTTGCAATTTCCTGTCTTCACGTAATATTTCCATTTGAAAAACTGACCTACTTGATACAAGCATAGGTTACAAATCTTTAAAAAGGTCGGTGTAAAATTCTGTGATCTATTTCTTTGAATTGAATGGCCTGAAACAAACTTTAGCTACTTTACTATAATTCCACCACTGGACTTTTCAAAAATCTTCAATATTTTCAGAATTAGAGTGCTTTTCTCCTTTTTTAAGAATTTAAGAAAAATTTTGGAAAAAAACTTGAAACCATCGTAATTTCTAAACTTGTTGGGGAAACATCGAATACTTTTCTAGAAAAACATAGTTTATGAACGTCTACAATATGGTATCAAGCAAAAGTCTTTCACTCTTCTGGTTTGCGATTTAGAAATTTAATGACATCACATCCTCAAATGAGTTGAAATATGAAATACGCTGTAATTTCGAAAATATTCAAGATTTCAGAAAAATCCAACGGTAGAGTTATAGCAAAGTAGCTAAAGTTTCCTTCAAGCCATTCGATTCAAAGAAATAGGTCACAGAATTTTACACCGACCTTTTTACGCCAATTTAAAGATTTGGAACCTATGCTCTTGATGCATATGCAAATTTGTTTCTTGTTCTACAGAACGAGATTTAGCTTGAATTAGCTAGGTTTTGAGCCCTCATGAACCTATTACTAGCGCTCAGATCACTTATTTTGCTTTGTTTTAGCTCAAATCACTCGCCCGAAAATACAAGTCTCAATATGAAGAGCTCTCGAAAGGTAAAGAGCCTGGAGAGGTTACCCAAGCAGCTGCACCTGTTGACAACACTAGAGTGAACGAGCTGGAAGAAGACAACAAAAAGCTGAAAGAAGACATCGAAAAATTACAAGCAACTCTGCAAGAAGCTGAAAAGAATGTTCAACAACTGCACTCGAAAGCTGCGGAGACAACTGAAAAAGATGATGATTTATCAAAAAGAGTTTCGGATTTAAATCAAGAAATCGAGAAACTTAAAAAAGAGGCAGATACAAATAAGGCAAGTCTGTAAACTCAATATTGGGTAGACTTTCTTCTCTTGGTTGCGAGTCCTGTAAACAGGCTTTTATAGCCCGAAATTATTGTCACAGAAACTTTATGTCGCAGAATGCATGGATGTAGCATCTCAATCTTTAGAAGTCCAAGTTCCGCAAGTTCTAATTTAGAACTTAGATACTTGTAATAGCGGAACTTAGAAATTTGAACACAGAAAGTACTGAACCAGCTACCCAGAGGATTGTATTTCGGAGCATCTTCCAGAGAAAATCAAAGGTTTCTGGGTTGAAACGAAATTCTGTCCGCGGAAGAGCCCATTCACCTTGAACTGGCTTGGATTTTCAACGCTACCGTGTGATTGAAAGAAAACTTAAAGAGGCCGCTACAAAATGCTTCACCGCTTTCACACTCGGTAGAGTCTACGAAACAAGGAGGGCATGCTGTCTATTTATAAGGATCATATACCTATCTCATAAAAAGGTCAGCTTGTAAAGGAGTAGAGCAATATGTCAAGTCACAGAAATTTGCATGGGAATCTTCTTTATGTACCGGGTTTTTCAGAAAAAATGTGGGGTGTTTGCCAATTTTTATTGATTGCAGTTTAATTTGCAAATTTGTTTCTTTGAAGTTCATTGCATAGAAGAAAAGCTAACTTAGATATGAAAATTTGTTTTGTCGAAATCGGTCTTTCCGTTCCAGAATTACGAGTGATTTTAGTAAAATGGTTTTTCGCAAGATTACTAAAATATGCCTTCAATTAGATTCATATTCATGCACGCGAGACCTTCTAAACCATGACAAACATATTGTTTCTCTACCAAAAAATTGAGACAACGCATGCATTGTGTTAGAGTACGAAAGGAAAAACTAATGTTACTTATGTTGTATACCTTGGGGACTAGTCGTTTAAATTGTCATTGTTAGCACGCAGAAAGTTCTTTTACTAGCGATATTTTTCACCAAAATGGCTATATCACAAAATCGCAATAAAAAAGGAAAGAAATGACCGATTTTAACAAACTAAATTTTTTTTTTAACTAATTTAATCTTTCTTCTGCAATATAAAACTTCAAGACTCCCGATTTGACTTGTTTTTCACCAGAATATGGCTTGTTTAACGCCCCACGTTTTTTCTGACTCACCCGGTATTTATTTTGATTTTCATTCTTTTCAGACTGCAATTGCTGAAAAAGACGAGAAAGATGAACGAAACAAAAAGATATTGCGATCTGCTAAGGAGAAAATTAGCGATCTAAATGGTAAGGGTATTATTCTTTTGGTAATTGTACTGTATCTTTCCATCCATGTCCATTTTAAGTACCGTTTTTAAATCTCTTCGGGTCGTTCTCGTAATTAAACTTGCTAAATTCTTCCATCAATAGCAAGGATCTTGAGACAAGACTTGAGATTTCAAAGTGGAAACTTTCGTACAGAAGTTATAAGATATTTTGTAAAAGCACCTCTCTTCTAAAACTTGCAAACCAACCTTGAAACATCAATATTTTATTGCCTTGGGATTTCGAATTTGAATGCGACAATGTGATTCACCATTTTGACATTTAATTTTGTGCGGGTTCCAAATTTTGAAATGTGTTGCTTCTTTGAATGTTATACTGTCCCAACAATTTTATGTTAAACGGTAAATGTATCCACAACAGCTGGACATCGAGTCGATAGCCTTGATATGAGACCGTTGCATATGGTTTGGTTTCCCTTCTTGTCTTTCTTGCAAGAACATTTCATGTTAATGATTTTCTTTCACGAAAACCGTGTATTTATTTGATTTCATTGTAGCTCAACGAGACAAACTTGCGAACGAGAACAAAGAATTAAAAAGCAGTGTTAAAGATCACGATGAAAAACGTCAATCTGCAGATGACAACTTGAAAGAGAAAGAAATGCGATTGAATGTGATGAAAAGTCAATATGATTCTGAATTCCAGAAATTAGAAAAAGATCTTCGAGAACTTAAGGATGCGAACAAGAATTTGAATGATCGTGTGCAGGAAATCGAAGAAGAAAAGAAGTAAGTACTATTGGTATTGTTTTAATTTAAAGGATTTCTAGGAAAATGTTACAAAGTTGACAAATAGTACGAGTTCGAGCAGAATACTGGGTGAGTCAAAAAGATGTATAGACGTTTGAAAGCCTGTAGCTCTCAAACAATTTATCAGATTCCTACAAACTGATGATACCTGTGTAGGTAATATATCAACTTAGATAAGAAAATTTAGTTTGTCAAAATCGGTCATATCGTTCTCATATTACAAGCGATTTTATAAGAATTCTTCATCTCAAAATACTTCAGAACAGGCCAAAAATTCTTGATCAAATTTGCTAGCAATTTAGCCCCACAGCTATCATAATCAAATGCTATCTGTCTATCTTGTCACTCAAACATTTACCAGGTATATAAAGAGGCTTGTGCATAATTGTATCCAATTGGGACAGTCATTCAGGTCCTTTTTCATGTCCTGCTCTTAAATAACATGGGTCAGAGCCACGTATTTTATAGTATTTTATTCTTTATTTCAGATTATCAGATGAAAAGTCAGCTGATCTAGCAAAAGCCCTTGCAGAATCTGAAGAGACGATTGTCAAGTTGAAGTTACAGGCATCCACTAAACATACACAAGACTTCCCAGTTGCAGAGCCGGCAGGTTCGTCTTCTTTGACTTGCTTTTGGTACTTAATGTCTTGTTTAATTCTTAACCTGACCATCAACCCCCCGGAAAGCCCGGGGGTGGACGAAAATTGATTGCACAAATGCCCGGGGGCGGGGGAAATTTTTGTGTGCAAATACCCGGGGGTGTCCCTGGGGGATGGTCAGGGTAGGAATTGAACGAGACATAATGTGAAAGTAGGCTGTTTGGCTTTGATCAACCCCGATTTCAGTCCTCGCTTACAAACCATTTCAAACAGCAGTCATTGTCGCCAAGACTGACTTATGACTAAGTTTTTAGGTCGTATTCGTATCTGAACGCAATAGTTTTCTTTCGATATTTCTCAACAACGGAACACCAAGGAAACTCCTGAATGAGCTAAGATAGTTGATAGATGATTGCATGAACTCAATGCTCTCATATTCAAAATACGTCTATTCATTCAATTCTTTTCCTGCGTAAAATTTGCTACAATTATATGTGTAGGGTGTAATAGAACTCCTTTTGAGGGTGTTTGCGAAATGGTTGATCAGTGGTCTGTCCGACACGGATTGATTTCTTAAATTATAGGGAAACAGTCAAGTCCCATACATATTACAAGTAGCCGAAACGCGGACTCTGGACCATTGAAACCGAACTGCCCAACAAGAAAAACTACCCAGTTGATATTTTGGCCTTAATCAACAAAAACAATTCCATTTCGGAAGGACAAATGATCAACCATTTCGCAAACAGCCTCTTTTACAAAAGTTGTTATAAATGTCACGAAACTTATTTGTAATGATCGTGAAACTACGTCACAATTTTAACTCTCAAAAAAAAAATTAAGATACTTTTATTATTAAAACATGAATACTTTCCTAGAAAATTAACAAACTTAAGCACAACGGCTGATACAAGTTTCTTATTTAAAAAGGATAGTTTTCCCAGGTAGTCCTTTTTTATTCAGCTGTTTTTTTTTCCAATAGCAATCGCACCACTTACAGCGACTGTCAGACCTACCGCTTCAACTGTCACTAGTCAAGCCCAAAAGCCAATGTCATCGCGCACTGCAAGTATACGTCCGTTAACACCAAGCGTGACACCAACGGCAATGGTCAGCCCGACTGTGCCCCCGGTGCATCCTTCTGCAACGCAGGTCGTCGCTCCACAGCAGCCCTCCCGACCAGGCAGCAGTGGAGCCTCTAGCAGTAGTTCAGAACAAAGAACACAAGATGTCCTTCCAGGACCAAGTCGTGGCCAAGCCTCGGTCTTCAAGGCTCCAAGAGTATTAGCAACTGTACAAGCTCAAGAGGGGGCATCGACGTCCTCAGAGACGCAAGCAACGGTAGCACCTATTATAGCTTCGACCAGCGAAGAGGAAGAAAGAAGGGACCAGGAACAGGATGAGGACCAGGACCAAGATCAGGAAGAAAGTGGAGAAGGCCAAGAAGATGTCGCTTCTGATCGTCTTCAGCAAGCTGAAGTTGCTGATGCTGTAGGTAGCTTAATGACGGAGGACGATCAACCCGCCAGCCCTGCTCCTGTCGAGGAGGATCAAGAACAACAGGAAACTAGGTATTGCTTTGATAGTCCCTTGATATCGGCAATTTAGTATCAGTACATCTTCAATATCTGTTTGATGATTGTTTGAAGAAATGCCACGTTGATAGTTTAGTGACTTGATCTAAGAGAACGTGTTTAATTTAAACAGTGAGGTCAAAAGTAGCATATACCCAATGCCAATTTGCCTGATAAAAATAAAGAGTTCAAGAGATACTCAAAATGAGCAATAGTGAAAGTGTGTACATGTAGGCCTATTCATAGCAATTATATCCTGAAGGAGTGCCTTATTCCAAGCAAGTAGTGGCGGACACTTCGCCAAATATTTGGGGGGTGAAGCTATTGTTTCAATTTAAAAGCATTGTTTATTTTCATTGTTTTCAAACAAAAGGTCTTTGTTTTACCCAACATTGGGGGGACCGCACCCCCTGGCCCCCCTACTCTCCGCCACTGCAAGCAAGCAGGGTAAGTGATAGAAACCCTTCAGGTTACGGAACTTTAGTGGACGACCTCAAATGCATTTTAATTTTTCCAATATCAGCAAGCTTAAAGTGCAATGAAAGGAAGAGTGAGTCCTAATACTGAAGTTGTTATGTTTGGAAGTCTGCGAATGAAGTTGCGAAGGGCGGAACAGGTTGCTTATTACTTAAGACTGATTCTGTCTTTTAAATCAGCTGACTGTAAGATTTAATTTAAGATACAACACGCTTCAAAAGCAATTCGAAGATTGTTAGGCTTATATTTGTAGTTTATCGACTGTCAAGAAAACAAGGTCATGAGGTAGTCATGTCTTTTGCTCCCTGTTGTATCGTCCCTGTAGTGTTTTGTAAAGTAATTCATATGTAATGACTTAAGTAGCTTGTTCTTGTAAAAATTTTAATTGAATATAAAAGGAAGGTAAAACAAGATGCTTCTCGATTACCAGTGGCCGGGTGCCCCCCTCCCCCAGCCGGGTGCCCCCCTCCCCCAGCCCAACTGGTTGTCTAGTGAAAAATTAAACAATGTATGGTTTATCTTGCAGGGAAGAAGGATCTCAAGCCTCTGATGTAGCAGTTTCTTTATCGCTCACACCTGAAAGTGACTTTGGTCTAATAGAACAAGCTGATAACGAGGCTACTGAACAAACTGAAAATGAGACACAGGAACAAGAATCTAGTACGATGAAAAGAAGGCGCTCGGAAGGATCATCACCTGAGAGGTGGGTTTTACTTTTGAACTGATGATGTTGGAATATTTTTCATAACTGACAACTTACAAAGTCACTGTTAGCCTTTTTATAATGGTTGAGTAAACGAGAACTTTCTGCGAGTATCAAGATATTTGAAATATTTAAAATGCAATTTTATTTCAATTTCTAACTCCTTCCTACAAAACTAAGGATGCTGGTGTATTTCTTACTTGTTTCTAGCTTTTAATTAAAGTCGAGCTTTTCACACTATCCTGTTGAGGCGCTGAAAAATTTAGCTGCAATGGAACAGGAGGGTTAACTTTTTTGAATTTTTGTTTTATTTGTCGATTCTAGAAGGAGCCGGTTTTAAAAGTCGGTAAATTAGTTCGTTTTAGTTTGAGAGACGTTTCTAGAGGTGCTCCCCTATTGCCAGGTTGAAAAATGATCACGTGGAAAACCCAACAACCCACACATTAAAGGGCGTCAACAACCAAGTTTTTTGGAACAGCTTCTAAAATAAATTTTTAAAAAGCAGGATCTGTACGAAAATGACAATTAAAATTAAAAGATGAGATCGCATAGGTTTATAAATAGCCTTTGTATTTGATAATCCAGCGCGTGGCCAAAGAGCAAAGCCAAAGAGAACAATTGCGTGTTTATGTTTTTCTTTCTCCTATTAATTGACGGCGCCATATAGCTCAGGTCATTTCAAGTCAAAGTGAAAGCTTATGTTCTTCAAAATCCAGAAATTTTTCCTTATAGACTGTATTATTTTGATTCTTTCTTCCCAAATTTAGGGAGAGACATGAAGACACTGAAGACAGGCCTGAAGATAAAAGACAACGAATACAAGAGGTGCGTATTTTTGTGCATAGTTGGTGGATCGCATATATTTCTGACGCGTGAGGACAGAAAATAAATGTGAGATGAGTGTCTAGACCACGTTTACACTGTACCAGTACAATTTTGATCCGCCACGAAGTTGTTACGGTTCAAAAGAGTTGACACTGCTACAAAATTATTCTGTAGATAGAAGGAACAAAAGTGTTGCGGATTAGCAAGAACAGTGTAAACTAGTGGCTGCTCGGCTGCACTTTTGTTACGGATCCAAAGTTGTACCGGTACAGTGTATGGCAGGAAGGCATGAAAATTAAAGAATAAACTAAGGTAACGTAATCTTATTGGTCAATTAGTACGATGCCTCGACTTTTTCAAGGGCTCTTATTTGCTTCTTTTCTTGCGAGTCCGCCATGCAAAGAAGTTGAAATATTTTTTTCATTTTTTTTTTTTTAATTCTTTATGCACGGTTGCCCCGTCAGTCAGTGAGACTGATTTTCAGGGGGCCGTGCCAAAAATTTTGCAAATTAAAAATCTACTAACAAGATAAAGAAGATAAAGAGGGAGCTTGCTTTGCCTCGCGGCTGAGGTCATTCCAGATTTTCGCTCCACAAAATGCGAAAGCTTTCTGCCCATTGCTAGTTTTCATAAAAAGGACTAGCAAGTCAGTTTCGGCATTTCTTAGACTGATAGAATTGCGAGCAGAATTTTTCATAAATAACTGTGAGAGATACTCAGGCGCGAGATTATTAACAGATTTAAATACAATCGTTGCTGTCTCATTTCTAATCATATCTCTCACAGTTGGCCACTTTAATTCCTTAACCAAAGCTTCAGCAGGAGCATCGTAGCTGCTATTAGTGACAATTCTAGCCGCACGATTCTGCAATTTTTGAAGCTGAACTAGTCGGGACTCAGCACAGTTTCCCCGCACAGAACAGTTTGCAAAGGACATTTTTTGGCAAAAATTTCTTTGCATATTTCAAAAAGCCTAATGAGCGGGAGACAGAACGGATTTAATTTGTTCATCCCAGACGAGATACAATTGTCAACTTGGACTCCAAGAATCTTGATACTATCAACGAGTTCAATAGGGGAGTCATCAATCACAAATGTAGGAGATTCTACAGTTTTTTTGCTGATCTTTTTAAGATTTGGTCTAGATCCAATGGTCATTGCCTTGATTACGTTCAAAGACAGTTTATTCCCCTGAAGCCATTTTTTCAAACATTTCAATTCGCTGTTAAGGGTTTCAGTAAGGTCCCTAATGCTCTTAGAGGAGTAAGATATGCTAGTATCATCGGCACACATCGTTACTTTGCAGTTTTTTTAAGCAGATGGCAAATCATTTATATAGATTAAAAAGAGTAGCGGACCTAAACAAGAGCCTTGCGGAACGCCACAGGAGATACGATTGGAACCATTGAAGCTCAAGACCTTGAATACCATACTTAGATAACTTTTGAATAAGTATGGCATGATCAACAGTATCAAAGGCCTTTTTTAAGTCAATGAAAACATTTGCTGTAAATTGCCCAGTATCAATGTTAATGTGCCAGTCATTTGTGCCAGAGAGCAAGCAAGTTACAGTGGAATGCAGTGCTCTAAAACCTGATTGGCCAGAAAACAGAACTTCAACTATTGACATTCGCATGTTTGCTAAGTTCCGTATGCTACTAGACCCTCATTTGCTACCATAATCCTGTCTGGCTATGGTAAAAATAGGTCCATAAAGCGAACACCGTGTTGATACTTCACTTAATGTTATGGACCTCGCAGCACGGTTTTTGGCTTCGTCCTTTTTTAAATCCTGCGTAGTAGCGACAACAGTGGGGGGAGGGTATACATTATTCTTTGCATAAGATCGTAGGTAATATGGTGATACTCGAATATTTACTAAATTATGACAAGATATATAGTTCGTTAGAAACAGAGTTACTTTTGAAATGAATCAACTTCAAAACTAGGAACCAGACAGTCCAGAAGAACATGGGGAGTACAGGGGATCAGAAGTCATATCAATATCTGACGGTGACGGGGCTGACGCTGAGCTGGACGATGAGGAGGAGGAGGAGGATGAAGAGGAGGAGGAGGAGGATGTGGAGGAGGATGATAGCGAGGAAAGTGTAGAGGAGATCGATGAAGATGATGATGATGATGACGAGGAAGAAGATGATGAAGGAGGAGATGAAGAGGAGGCTGAGATATTTGATTACGAGGGTAGGTATTTTTACAGGTAGATAATGCCATATCTTTTGAGGTAACATCTTTCATTGAAGACTAAGCCCTAGAGAATTTCAGATCAATCGCCTGTTTCATTTGAATTACAGTAAAAACCCTCACATAAGAACTTATGTTTTTAAAATCAGCCTGTTTGGGTTCTTATTTATGTGGGGGTATTGCAAAATCAGGGTGTAGGTTCTTGACATGGGGTATAGGTTCATGACCGATTTTGTTTTTTCTTTATTTTTTGTGTAAACCAAAATCTGTTAATAAGAACCTGAACAGAAAATCAGGGTGAAAAGGTTCTTATATATAGGGTTAGAAATACCAAATTTCAGGCTGCAGGTTCTTAATAAATGAAGGTTCTTATATGCGGGTTTTTACTGTATCACTCATCCTTGAAAACAAACGTACAGTTAACTACGTTATAAATGAATGCCTTACAGAGGAAAGATCAGATGAAGGAGTTTTAGATAGCGTTGCTACGCTAAAAAGTGCAACACCACATAATTGTATTTAAGGTTAGAGGTCTCTAAGCAGGTAAACTAATTGTTTTAGATCCATTCGGGTGAGCAAAGCATTTACAAAGTATTTTTGGCAAATCACTGCGAAGGTACACTCTTTAGTATGGGGAGCATTTTAACTCAAGCTATACAGTACCCTTAACACTTTAATGTGAAGCGACAAACATCCGTGTTAACGTTTGTTGATGTATTATATGCCATGACCAAGCTTCATCGTGAATTTGGTTCAAACTGAAGAGGAATTTTCGATATGGTAAAATTTTAGTAAAACGAAGTGTTGAAATGCAGTTTGATGTTGATTTCAGAGGGAGCATTTTAATATGGCCAAAATGAAGTTGAAATTGAATTTGAAATTAATGGCGAGGGACTACCTTTTTTGAATACCTTTGCGAAAGTGGATACCTTTTCGGCGCACCCAACCTGAATATTTTGGCTTACAGAAACAAGAGACATATTATTTTTTTGGATTTGCAGAGGAAGCATTTGAAGACGATCAAGATGAAATGGAAGAAGGTGAGATTGAAGAAGCGGAGGAAAATCAAGAAGATGAAGGGATGGAAGATCAAGAAGATGAAATTGAAAATATGCAGCAAGATGCAGGTGGAAATGAACAAGGTCAACAAAGTACAGAACACCAAGAGAGACTAACCGCCATTACTCCTCCTGTTCCTATGCGAGTAAGTTTTTGCATTATCTTGAAAATTTACAACAGTGACATTAGGGAAGTTCCTTCCCCGTTTTAAAAGCTTTCAAGGTTTTCAAGGTTGTAAAGAAATTCCTTTTTATCATTTACCAAATAGACTTGGTAAAGGTTGTTTGTGATATGCATGATCTTAAGATATTGGGTGAGCCTAAATAAGTATAAGCGTCTGCTGATCTATGATGCATTGCGTTTGATAATCGAAATTCTATAGAATCACTGTTGATTCTATTATAGAACGCAATGCATCTTGGTCAAATGCCCCCCGACGCCATCTTTTCCGGAATCGTCTATTGCAACGAATCATAGATTACATGTGCAAATTTATTTCATTAAATCTGAAAATTTCGTTCTAGAATTATTGTCGATTTCACTTCACTTTACCAAATTTCTTCCGGTTTTCAGTTTTAAAATTATATTATTTTTGTCTGAGAGGGTACATGCTATTTACCATCATGTGACCATGTTGCCTTGCAGGAACCAATAAGAGAACTTCAGCGCCGCCAACCATCACCAGCAGCCTTCATGCTGGCAGCTCAAGAGCAGAGTGGTCGTGGAAGGTTAGTTTTTAGAAGCATTTTTTATCGTGATGCTGGCAATGTTAAGGTTCATTATCCGTTGCTACACAGGAAAAGATTCCGTATGCAACGCTATTATAGTTTGAAATATACCTTAATTCCCATTTGTAGTTATGTGTAAAATTCTGACTTTCTGATTATTTGTATGTTCCTGACTCGTCGAGTGATGTTTGCGATACGCTTAAAGAGAACAATCGAGACTTGTAGCTGAGTATCGTACTCATGCATCTTCTGTGTCTTTTATACCCCACTCACACTGACGAACTTAAACTAGCTTGACCTAAACCAGGTTAAATTTCAATCAATTAAATGAGTTTCATTTGTTGGATTGACCAATTAGAACGCAACATTTGATAACCGGGTTTAATTGAAGCTGGTTTATCTTGCAAGTGTGAATGGGATATTATACTGCTTAATTTTTATACTTTTCCTCAGGCATTTTTATTCCTACTTTACTACTTGTGCTAATGGTATCTCACAAGTAATTAAAAATAAACCACTCTACTCTGCCATTGGCTTCATTGATTAAATTTTGGGAGCTTGACGAGTACTGCTTTAATGGCGCTTTGCTTAAACCTTGCATTACTTTCCTTTTCCTTGCGTGCAGGGTTTTCAGAAGAAGATATCAGTTGCCATCATTCTCGTTGCCTCCGGTAAGAACCTTGCTCTTGATTTTATGATTTCTTTGGGCTAGTCTGCACTTTAGCGGAACAGCTTTCAATATGGACAAATTATGTGTCATAGGGTAAGGGTTTGGGTCAGGGTCAGGGTTAGGTTTTGGAAAGGGGTTTTTTAGGGTTAGGTAGGGTAAGTTAGGGTTAGTTAGGGTAAGGTAGGGTTAGTAGGGTTTAGTTAAGGTTAGTAGGGTACTTGTTCAAACATGTTCCCGAGAGATATGACATAAATCTGATCCGCTAAATTGCAGTCGTCCCTTTCTTTGTACGGAAATGAGATGATGTTATCATAAAAAAACTCTGCTGCCGGTTCTTATGATTAAACGAGGTTGGGGGAGGTTTCCTTTGAAATGTCATTTTTTCACAGCTAACTCGCGAATAGGTCACAATTAAGATATACAATTCTTGTTTACTACCTAGGTACTGTATCATCGTTCTACTTCTCGAAAGCTTCTTTTGTCGACACTGCATGGCTCATATGAATGTTCTCGGTTCCGATATTGTGTTAGGAGATATTTAGATGGTCAAGGTAGATGCTTTGTAGCTATCAAATATCCCAAAATGAATTTTCTGACTTTCATTTTCAAGCCAAGTTCTTTTTTTTCAATTTGCTAAAATCTCATCCAAAATCGATCACTGCAACAATGTTGATTTAAATAATGATGCGAAGGTATACATCATGGGTACAAATGTTTCTGAATTCATCATAAAGAGAAAGAATAGATTAATCAAATCATGACAAAGATCATACGTTTGAAGCTTTCAAAAGAAGTGTGTGTTTGTTTTAATTTGCTGAATAGCCGCAAACAAAGAGTCTTTAATATTTGTATACTTTTTATCAGGGTCAAGGTGGAAGTGGACCATTTGATGAAGCCGATGACTGTACGGTTCCAAGCACACCAACCTTGTATGAGCCAAAGAGATCTGACGGTTTCGCCGAGGCTGTAAGGTATAAATCATTGCTTAAAAACGTATTGCTTTGCAGAGATGTTTTATTCGTACTTGGAAAGTTTTAGGTTATTACTGGGTGTCCACAGAAGGTGTCCCCTTTTTTGACCACTTATCCTGGAATCGTAAAGATTGGGAATTGTGAAAGATTCATATTCCAAGTTCACATATTCCAATTCTATCATTCTGTTAGCCGATGTTCTTTCAGTGAAAATGGTTGACCCTGTAAGGACCGTGTCGTTTACCTAGCAACGATATCAGTCGAGGAATTAACTTAAAGTACGTAATGAATTGAATTGAATTAAACCTTTCTGTTTGAAACAATTTCAGTCTTAAATAAAGATAGCTAAATATGATTCTTTTTCCTTCCTAGCTCACCTCAAGTCAGACATCCCGTATTTTCATTCCCTGGTGCCTTGGAAGGGGGAAATAGATCGCAAGTTGTAGGTCTGGATGGCGGGGTCAATGATGAAGGTATGTTTATACCATTACACGCTACACATGTAAATATCTTTTCTTTTTTTTTTCTTTTTTTCTATATTGCTACCTAGCATCCGAAGGTAGTTTTAGGACACTGAGAAGCTAAGCTTATCGAGCAATGTCCTGGTCCTTCCTCTCGATGTGACCACACCTCGCGATTCCTTTAGCCTGGAATTACAGAGAGTTGGCGACTCTCCTCACTCTACATAGCAGGTTCGACAGGGCGGGGACTCGAACCACCAACCCTCAGGTTGGTAGTCAAGCGCGCTACCGTTGAGCCATCCCCGCTTGATATCTCATGGAGTACGCGAAATTTTGCGTGTGCTGCAGGCGATGTAGTATTATGCGAATCTTTTCCATACAAAATAATTCCATATGAAATGCTATATCATGCGAAGAAACATAGAAGAACTAAATTGAATTGTGATACTTACGACATGTAATTCCACATGTAAACCTATACTATTTGAAATCACTACTCACACAACAATTAATCTTCATGTCTTGTAATACCAAATATTCAGTTCTTTCCTATGTATTCCTGCAAATATCAAAGTAGCGTGTAATACTACATTAAATTTCTTGTCAGTTTCATGCTACAGGCTGTGTAATTGCAATTGAAAGGACAGAAGCCCCCTGTCAAATCATGCAAATACTATCTATTAAACTTTTCTCATTCATTTTGTACTTACGATATTTTGGGTTTTTAAGCTCGTCGTTTTGAAAGTGAAAGATGATTTCGAGTGGAATCTGAGTAGGGGATACATTCCTTCAGTCAGTATTCTGACCATCACGATGCTCCGAAAAAAATATCTCACTGTAGTCTGAGATTAGACTTTTGATCTTTGTCCTAGTTATCGCTGCTGCTACTTTCAACTGTCCCTCCCCCCTCATTGCTCGAACTAATTTTGTGGGTAATAATGTTGATGTTGTTTCCTTTTAGGCCTTCGTCTCGATGATACAAGAATTGATTTACTCGCTGGAGAAGAACCTGCCAGTGTACCTTTAACACCTATGGGAATTGTTCCATCAGGTAAGACTCGCTAAAAGGCGAAGTTTTGTCAAACTTAAAGAAGAAATATTTATTGCCCCTTAGAATTCACAGTATTCTCCGTTGCGTGAGTCAAAATTGTTTACACGTTTGGGAGCCTGTGATTTTCAAACTGGTCATTAGATTCCTACAACTAACGTTTACTGTGTAGCTAACATGTCAACTTAGATGCAAAAATTTTGTTGGGCAGAATGAGATATATCGCTTTCAAGCAAAAAGCAATTTATGCAAATCATTCATGTCAGAATGCTTGAAAACAAGCCCAAAATCCTTGATCAAATTTGCTATCAATTCAGCTACACAGCTATCAAACAGAACTCCGCCTAGCTACCCAACTGCCTAAACATTTCTCTTTTAGATAAAGAGCCTGTGTCACAGTATTATATGCTTCGGACTTTCCTTTCCTCATGCTGTTGTTTTTATTTGATCAATTTCAGGATTGACTGATAAAAGAAAAAAGACTAAAAATTGCTTTTGATTTGAGGACGACATGACCGATCTTGACCAACTAAACTTTTTTATCTAAGTTGACATGTTAGCCTAATACATACCAAAAATCAGATTGTAAGAATCTGATGAATGGTTAGAAAACTACAGACAGGCTCCAGAACGTGTAAAAAAAATTCTGACCCACCCGGTATGTAATTTTTTATCTCCTCCAACAAAACCATCTGACCATTTATTTGCATGCAACCCTCGATGCAGAATTTTATCTAATGCGCATGCACCGGAAATCCGCAGACAGACAAACCGATCTGCAAACTGCCAAATCTCGATTGGACTCAAACATATAACTCCTCCGCATATATGCGTCGACGCAACGAAATCCTTGCTGACAGATGTTCAAATATTCGTTGATGAAGTCGAGCAGGTGATCGGTGTACTGTATTATTAATTTCCGTAAACATAGCACCATTACATATGGGCTGCGTGGCGCAATGGTAGCGCGTCTGACTCCAGATCAGAAGGTTGCGTGTTCGAGTCACGTCGTGGTCATATATTTTGATGAGAAAAGTTCAATTTGCCATAGTTTTTATTTTTCATATTTTTTTGCGAAAAATTATATTCAAAATGTTTGTTGGAAAGGTGTGTTACCATTACAAATATCTCTGTATAGTAGAGATAAGACTTTAAAACACAAATCAAAGGTTGCATACTGTTAAACATGTTTCCCAGCGATACTAGCGCCCCAAACGACAATATATTATCCGCGCAGTAGCGCAGTCTTCGAGAAAACAATAGGACCTTTTGTTCTTCTATTGTTTTCATCTGCGCACTTCTCCGCGCAAGAAACAAAGAATGCAGTCTGGCCAAACGACCTAGTGAAAACTATCCTTTAGATAGATAGTCGATCAGATTAGCAGAGACTAAAGTGCACTCGGCACTTTTTCACATTGTGAAAGTATAGATTCCATTACGGTTGACATCCGCTATCTTGGACTTTCAGGGGAAATTGAAATCTCTACGAGAAAGAATGTTTGAGAGAACGTGCGGTATTTCATAAAAAACCAGCTTCTCATGAAGAGCAACCGTCCTTGAAAGTATTAAATATGAAAAAGAATTAAAAGAATTAGATATGAAATATGGAACCCTTAAGCCTGGTTTCCACTTAATGACCGTATAGCAACTAAAAAAAGCGACCAAGCGGAAACCAGGCTTTACCAGGGGAAATGAAAATTCGTTCGAAATAACGAATGTTCGCGATAACGGGCAGTCGAGCTGGCGAATATAAACTGTATGATTTGAATCATGATTCCAATTTTGCGCGACATTACAGCCTTTTCCAAGTCTTCGAGTTAACAGCTGCATTTTTCTTTTCGATTCCAGTCACTATAACACCAGTTGAAGGATTGGGAGATGAAATGGTTTTGACACGACAAGGTGTTATTCAAGGTTTGTACGCCCCTTTGCTCTTTGATGTTAAATAAACAACTGATACTGAAACACTTTCGCGAGATACGAAGAGAAACTATAGACTAGACTAGCAGTAATAGAACATTAGGAAGTTCATGCACTTTGGATTTGTCACTGTTTTTTTTTTTCAAGGAAAGCAGAATAAAAACAAGAGAGATTTGACTTCGACAGTGGTATGGCTGTAGGAAAGATGGATCAACTCGAATTCAGTCATAAATCGTTCAGTAAATTGTGGAAGAGTGTATTTGTTTACTGTTGACCTAAAGAGAGCAGTGAGCCATAACATAATCCTTGCTGCTAATACCTTTTTGTTTTGAGGTATTAGATACCAAAAGTAGAGAAACTGCTGTCCCCATGAATAACAGCAATTACGCAAAGCTATGTGCAGCCAGAGGACCATTGTGTGTTCCAAAATATTAGCTTGCTTCTTCGTCGCGCGAAAAAAGGTTGCAGTTTGAAAAGTCTTTCAAGTCTTTTCATGGATTGACCTCTTGAGAAATTAGCTTCCAGCGCTATCTTAAATTAGCCTCCGAAAATCGGTTATTCAATTCATTTCTTAGTTAAAATTCGTTTGATTTCTCATAATCGTATTTCCAATAGGACGTGCTCGAGAATCAAGTACAGCACGAGTTCCTCATCTTAGCTCAGAGGACAATAATCAAGAGCAGAATGTACCGCAGCATATTGATCTCACAGAAGATGATGATGCAGATGATGATGATGATGACGAGGACGATGAGGATGTTGACGAAGGATTATCCACAGGGCAACAAGACGATGATGATATATTCGAGGAAAGGTGAGGGAGACATCTACATTTACTACTGCCAGTGCATGACAACCCACCCGACCATGTGACAGGGCGGTCGCAGGAAATGTTTGATTCGTAATGTCCTGAAGGAAATTGTCAACATATATACTTTTTTCGTGTATCGCTCTGTTTCTCATTTTTTCAAAACAAGGAAAACAAGGTACAATTTGCATTCATATTGTACAAAACAAATATGAAATCAGCAAAGAACTGGATTTTCCCTTATGCTTCTTAGAAATCATAAATGGTTTCTTTTATGGGGTCCCAGATTCATCCGTCACAACTTCATACAAATTTATTTTTCTCGATACCCTGTGTGCATTTACATAAAACCGGTTACATGTTATCACATAGCTATCTTTGGAACCTGATCTATTTTGAAGAAAGCTGGATATTTTTATTTTTCTATTCTTGCAGGAAATTTAAGCATGATTATTTGTCCGGTCGCAGGAAGGGAAATATTTGTTCATGCCCGACTACTGCTATCAAAATACTATATATAATATAATTAGAAAGCATCATGTGATCATCACCGTCACCCATTGACCTATTCGGCTAAGGTCTGTTTGCACTAGACAGTAATCAGGCTCTATGCCATAATCAGACTCATTACATAAGTCTCAGTATCGCTCATTGAATTGGATGGTTAAAATATTGAACGAATACAAGGAATCACGTCGTAAGTCTATGCCATAATGAGATAAAAGTAAGCCTGAAGACACGTTCTACAACAACATTTGCAAGGATACCTAAGTTTAGGTGGAACGATTTGATTGGCTAATTTGCATCACTATTGTATGCAAAGAAAACAATAAGTTACTTTCTTTTTTTCAACACTCCTTAAAACTTAGATGTTGCTCCCCCAGGGGATTATCAGCTTAATTTTTACAGTTGAATATGGAAGTTTACTTTTGTTTCACAGCATGTTTTGAGGCATGCATTTATCGCTAAGGGGGATACAAAAATGGTTGGTGTGAACTTGAAAGTATTTTCCTGTAGTATTTTTTATGGCGTGCGTCCTCGGGCTAACAATTTTGTCTGCATAGCACCGTGAGCCTGATTTCAGGCTATGCTTGAACCCGATTCAAGTCAAGTGATCAATCTCTTGATAAAACATCTTTTGATTTCTTTAACATATTTCGTGCCGTGAAAACTTGTGTCATGAATGCAAAAAGTAGAATATTACTAAAACTTCCCAAGAGTTTGGTCACATGACTTGAATTGAATGTAAAGAAACGTTAAGCTGATTAACTGTATAATAGGTGTTTGTATATTTGGACTTTCTTTTACTGTCAATATTCGGTTTTTTATTAGTATCATATGAATTGAAAAATTGTAATTAGGTTAGTTTAGTTTTCTAATAGTATTTTAGTTTTGTAAGTTTTTGTAGTGGAGGGCCCCTCGAAAATCAGTATTGCTGAAGGGCTACCCTGCTTAAAAATTTGAAATGAATGAAAATGAAGGCTGATTTCCAGTGAATGGAATTTTCCAAGCGGGCGGAAGTTTACACAATAAAAGGTCGCTCAGCTGTAACTTTCTATTCCAATTCAAAGCGACATTTTCTCTCGTTGACAATAGAATTCCCGTCCGCTTTGAAAATTCCACTGACTGGAAATCAGCCTTTAGTCCTATAGGTCTATTATTTTTACTATACCGGGTGAGTTTGACCATGCATATTTCGTGCCATGAAAATATGTGCCATGAATGCAAAAAGTAGATTATTACTAAAACGTCCCAAGAGTTTGGTGACATGACTTGAATTCAATGTAAACAAGCCTTAGCCAAATAGGTCTATTAGTTTGACAATACCAGGTGAGTAAAAAAATGTGTCTACTGTTTGGAAAATCGTCCTGCAAAAGCATGTAACCAATTTGTAAAATTGTGAACCAATCTTCTTACTGAGGCGTCAGCTTAATTTTCAGGATTTTTCGTTTAATTTAGTCGTGTGCTATTTTCAACTACCTTTTCTTTGTGTTATGTAGCAATCAGCAAAGTGGTCAAGTGGAAGAGGAAGAAGAGGAAGATGGTGGCCAACAGGAGGAGGAGGTCAAGGTAGAAACTGGGAAAGATGAACAAGAAGAGAGTGAAACGAAGGCCAAAGAGCAAGGTTACTTGATTTTGTTGTTTATGATCTAAGGCCCCGTTTACACTATACCGTTTTCAAATGAAAACTGTACGAATTCATTCCGTTTTGGCCTTCCGCTTACACTGAAACGTTTTCATAACCAGCATCAAATGGAAACGATTTTGAAAACGGTACGATTTGAAAACAGCATGAAACGTTTAAGTGTAATCGCTTGACAATTGAACGATTTTGTTAAAGATTGGAAGGGAGACAAAGGAATAATTCTTTGGAGCCGACATCTTTAGCGTTATGTCTATTATGTTGTGAATGACATGAATCAGTTTCCATATCAGACATATATTTTGTACTGACAACCAAATTTGCCATCAGCCTGAGACATTTTGAATATGCATAACAAAATCTTGACCATCTAAGAGGTTTAAATCCCTAGGTAATGGTGGGGTTTTTTTTCAGGCTTCTTCCATATATACAACATTACTTCCCATGTGCTGCTCGGAATGTGCCGTTGTAAGCGTTTGTTATTTAGGGTGTGTTTGATTGGTGCCAAGTCTGAAAACGGTAGACTTGGTAGACTCAGAATCTGTGCTTGATTGACTCTGAAATTCTCAAAACCGTAGGTTTGGTAGGTTTGGAAATCATTCAGTACCTTCTGTTCCCAAAGGCAGAAGGTTTTGCAGACTTCGGAGAGATTCTCGTTTTCATTGATTTTCGCCATGGTGGATCCGAAATCTGCTATTTTAAAGATTTTTGTGTTTGACTGGGAAATATATTTCCGTCTGTGCAAACTCTACTGTTTTCAGAATTTGATTTGGTAGGTTTGGAATTACCAATGAAGCACACCCTTACTGTTGTCTGTAAATGATACTTAAGATGTTTTGTTTATGTTCTATTTGTCGTTTTGTGTTGCCGTTCATCATTTTATAAGCCAATCTAATGTTCTGTCTCTTCGATCCATCTTTTAGAGCCAGAAGAACAGAAAGCCGAACAGGAGGATGATACAGTGCCCGGTTCGTAATTTGAAATAATATGTATTTCTATCATATGACGGCCAGATACATGGATTTTAACCAAGTACTCTCCTTTGATGCGCAAACAAAAGAAGAAAGGCTCGCAGTAGCCTTTTAGGGTCACTCTATACATACCCGACAATGGCCTTTAAAGGCTCTTGGATAACCGGCATGCATTGTGATCGTTTGTTTTATTTTTCGTTGATTTTCATGCAGCATGAGATTAGGCCACCTTTAAAAATAGGGCTGCAATGCATGCCTGTTGCCCAAGAGCCTTAAAGTTGATATTTCAGAAAGCTCAAAGATTGCAAACCGTGTGGATACGTTTACGTTAACACGAACATTTTAGGTAGAGTTCGCTAATTGATAATTTCCTTGAAGTACAGTAAAAACCCGCATGTAAGAACCACCACTTTTTGAGCCTAGCTTAGGAAAGGTTCACAATTCAGGGGTTTAAAATTCAAAGTAGTGGGCATGAGCTATACAAAACCAGCTGGATTACATGCTTTGTGCATCTAGCACTTTGAAACATCTTGAAACTTTCTCATTTTAATGCAGTTTTTATAACTTTGTGACAATTTTCTTGCAAAATTTTAGCCTGGAGGTTCTTGGGCTAGTCTGCACTTTAGCGGGCCAGCTTTTAATATCGGCTCATTATATGTCATGGGGTAAGGGTTAGGGTTAGGTTTTGGAAAAGGGGTTTTAGTTAGGGTTTAGGTTAGGGTTAGTTAGGGTAAGTTAGGGTTAGTAGGGTTTAGTTAGGGTAAGGTAAGGTTTAGTTAGGGTTAGTAGGGTATTTGGTCAAATTCGTTCGTGAGAGATATGACATAAATCTGGTCCGCTAAAGTGCAGTCATCCCGGTTCTTGAAAGTTGTGGTTCTCAAGTGTGGGTGTTTACTGTACCATCAAGAATGCCAGATATCCTCTTTTCTTACAAATAACAAGGTTGGCTGGATGGCGTATAGATGGCTTCCCAAAAATAGCCTAGGGCTCAAATCTTTCAAATCTTTAAAAAGGTGGGTTTAAAATTCTATTACATTTTTCTTTGAATTGAATGGCTTGAAAGGAACTTAGGGTACTTTGCTGTAAATCTGCCGTGGAAATTTTTTGATATCTTGATTATTTTCAAAATGGCGGCGTTTTTATATTTGTTGAAAGAATTCATAGAAAATTTTGAAAAAATTAAAATCATCGTAAATCCTAAATCAATAGAGGAAAAATGATATGATCTTCAAGAAAACTATTGTTTATGAGGGGCTACAATATGGTGGCAAGCAGAAAATCTGTCGCTCTTCTGGTTTTGGATTTAGAAATTTGATGACGTCACAGCGTTAACTATAATAAATGCCGCCATTTTGAAAGTAATCAAGATATCAAAAAGTTTCCACGGCAGATTTACAGCAAAAGTACCCTAAGTTCCTTTCAATCCATTTAATTCAAAGAAAAATGTTATAGAATTTTACACCCACCTTTTTAAAGATTTGAGCCCTATCCTACCCAAAATGTAATATCGGCTCAAGTTGCCCAAATTGTACTCGCTGAGCGAAACAGATTTTTATGACTGCAATAAATCTTGCAAATTCTTTTTATGAAAGTCTTTTGCAAAACAGAAAGGTCTACTTAGAATGAGAATTTATTTGGTTGCAACTGGTCTTACCGTCTTTCCGTTTTTAGTAAAGATATGCTTCGCAAGATTTCAGTAAAAAGGGTCAAAACTTTGATTCAATTACACTGCAGCTGTAGACTTTAGAACACTGACAAACACAAACATACTGTTTTTTCTATAAAAGAAAAGAAACAAGACACTCTTTGTCTGTTGGCACAGACACAACTCTTGCTCTTTATGTTTATGCTCGAAGAGTGACAAAATATTGGTTAAATCACAAGAGGTCTGCTTGTGTACTTGTCATTTCTCTAAGGCAGAAAGTTCACTACAGATGGCAATTCTTTTGAGAAAATCGCTTTTTACAAAATCGCCAATAAATACATGTGAAATGGAGTTGCCGATGTAAAGCCTTAGACCAATATTACACTGTACCGATACGACTGTGGATCCGTAACAAAAGTGTAACAGATCAACCTCCCGTTTACACTGTTCCTGCTAGTCCGTAACAATTTTGTTCCTTCTACCTATAGAATAATTTTGTTCTGGAGCAGTGTATACACTCTTGAACCGTAACAACTTTATAGTGGATCAAAACTGTACCGGTAAAGTGTAAATGTGGTGTTATACCGGGTGTCCCAAAAAAAGTACTCCTGTTTGAAAAATCACCAAAATTTGATTACATGACCGATTGAATTTCTTTGTTTGGCAAGTTGATCAAAGACCAAATTATTTTCCCAGGTATGGCGGATCTTATGATTGGTTTTGAAATTAGCAAATTTAGCTCTTTTTAGGGCTGCCTGGTTTTGAAGCATACTGCAAAAGCACTGATGATTACCAGATTAATTTCTTTTTGTCTATTAAGCTTCTAGTTTGGTCATAAATGTCAGAAAGAAACCCAAACTATCATTGCAGACTTGAAGGATAATGAATAATCTCAAAATAATGGGTCTTAGACAAGATTTACGATGTTGCTTAAAGAGTATAGTTCAGAATAAGGTTTTTCAACCTGTCATTTTATACCCGTTAAGTAATGAAGAAAAACATTTTATCATCTTTAAAAATACTTGGATCATTGACAAAACAGATCAAAAAGAAAATTTGGTGATTGGTTTGATAATCGAGTTTTGGTCATTTTTTAAACGGGAGTACTTTTTGGGACACCCGGTGGTAAACCTGTAATCAGGGTTACGATTTAGGGCTATTTTCCAAAATCTTGTGTACTTTCAGAAACTACTCAAGAAGCAGCAGCAGCAGCGAAGCCTATTGTTGTAACAAGTACAGATACATCAACCGCAACGAGAAGAAGTGGCAGAAGGCCAAGACTTCGAAGAACAGTGCTAACAAGTGAGTTATTTTCGATTCCAATTCCTCTAGTGGGTTTTACTGGGTGAATCAGAAAAATGCCCAGATATTTGAAAGCCTGTGGCTCTCAAACAATTTATCAGATTCCTACCGGGTGAGTCAGAAAAAACAATCCCCGTTTGAAAGGTCACTGCCGTCACTGCTCCCTGGATATGACGGAAATTTGGTCGTGATTTTACGCCGTTTTTGAAGGTTTCTTGGAGGGGCTTTCTTGAGAAAAAGTCTCATAATTTCAGAACGGAGTGGCCGATTTCAGTCAGGTAAAATTTAGAATTTATTTGAACATGTCCATCATTAAGCAATATATTTACAAATATTATTACCTCGATATTCAGGGAGCAGTGGCCTTTCAAACGGGGATTGTTTTTTCTGACTCACCCGGTATGAACTGATAATACCTGTGTAGCTAACATGTCAACTTAGATATAAAAATTTCGTTATCAAAATCGGTGGTATCATTCTCAAGTTACAAATGATTTTTTATAAATTCTTCATCTTAAATCCTTCACAACAGGCCTAAATCCAATGTGATCAAGGATTTTAGGTCGTTTTCAAGGACATGGAGATCAACAATTTTCATAGAATCGCTTGTAATTTGAGAACGATGCGACTGATTTTGAGAAACCAATTTTTGTGTCAAAGTTGATATTTTCGCTACACAAATATTATAAGTTTATATTGGGTGACCCAAAAAAAACTTCACAAGCTGCATCGCTTCTTGCTTACTGAGACCAAACGTTATCAACAAAACGTTTCTATCAGCATTTAGTTCGAAAGACCAGCTACCTTTTGAGATGTTGCTTGGTCAATGCAAATTATGTGACAATAGCTTTTGATTTCAAGAAGCGAAGTGCGATCTCGCTCGTGAAGTTTTTTTGGGTCACCCTGTAGGATTCTGACTCACCTTGTAGTTTAGTGTCGGACGCAAGACGGGAGCGAAAATCAATACAAACAGACTCGCGACAAGAACCCTTTGCTACGCCATGACGCTACGACAACAACCACCCACCACCACTCAACAAGAACTCATGCACAAACTGTTCAAAAGCCATGACAATGAATTGTGTGCCTCGGGAAAGCATTGCTAAGAATGTGAAGCAAAACTTCTTCCAGGCACCAGTTGGGCACAAACAATAACGTAATATGATTGTGAGACACAAATTTCTCTGAAAATCTTTTAACTTTAAGTTGAAATAATCTTTGATAGAATTCTTTATACTCCCGCCCTCCATTTTGTTTGAACATCAAAGCACACGCTAACGCAACTATTTTTCTCAACACGATTCTGTCGCAAAATACTAGAGACGAAGCTCGAGCTTGCTTACAGCTTTCCTCCGGAGCCGTTTTTTCGGGATTTGAACAGTAAGGTTACGGGTCGTAGTTTGAGCGAACAGGAAAATTCCATTCAATGAAGTTTGGAGCAAGCTGACTAACATTTCTGCTATGTTTTCAAAATTACCTGTACTTCGTAAACGGTATCTTTAATACCATTTTGATTCCTTTCGTTACNATTTAAATTGAAATAATCTTTGATAGCATTCTTTATACTCCCGCCCTCCATTTTGTTTGAACATCAAAGCACACGCTAACGCAACTATTTTTCTCAACACGATTCTGTCGCAAAATACTAGAGACGAAGTTCGAGCTTGCTTACAGCTTTCCTCCGGAGCCGTTTTTTCGGGATTTGAACAGTAAGGTTACGGGTTGTAGTTTGAGCGAACAGGAAAATTCCATTCAATGAAGTTTGGAGCAAGCTGACTAACATTTCTGCTATGTTTTCAAAAATTACCTGTACTTCGTAAACGGTATCTTTAATACCATTTTGATTCCTTTCGTTACAGCAAGAGGGCAAGCTTCAGATGATAAAACAGACACAGGGGACCAAGCTCAGTAAACACATTAGGACTGGTATTAGAAATAATTTTCCCTCTTTATTATTCGTTTTGTTATTCTTTGTTTAAATTTAAGAGGAATAGGAAGATCAAAGTTTTATATCGAAAAGGGATATCTTCAAATCATTGTACTACTCTGTCTTAAACATCCCGGGTGATTAAAAAATTAGGCAAGTTTCGTTGATTTTGGGTAGCCGAAGCCTAACTTGGGGAAAATTGTCCGAAATGATTTTATTTTTCTAATTATTTTGCCAATTCGTCGATATTTTACTCAAAATTTTAACAAAAAATGTATACAAAATCAGATACAGATTCCAAGCAAAGCTGGATAGCTTTTTAAGCTGGCAGAAATACTTAGAGCACGTCTCATAATAGATGTCATGTCGGGCGAAAAAATCCGCGAATAAAGGAACTAAAGTGCTTTGCACGAGTGATTTTGCGTTATCGAAAATCTCAACTGACATCTAATGTGAAACCAACTTTGGAGAGGTGCAGTAAGATATAAGAAACTCCAAAGTTTTAATCAGGCTGTCTAGTTTTCCCACGGGCTTTAAGAAACGCGGTAGTTGTGTTCCTATAGCAGTTTTATCCTCCCTGTGTCCCTATGCCCGTGAATGTTGTTGTTGTTGCGCGAGGGAAAGAGAAGGAGAAAGAGGAGAAGAATCTTTCTTTCTTTTCTTCAGTTCACTGTCACTCAAATTTGCAGGACACCGGGATACAAGGAAAATGGGGCACAGGGAAACAGGGAGGAACAAACTGCTGTAGGAACAACACCTACCGCATTTCTCAACGCCCATAGTTTTTTCATTGGTAAGAAAATGTCTTTAAAAGAGGCTGGTAGATTTCTTATATGTCTAACAAGAAACTTCCGTTTCATATGGGATGCTTTCTTCTGTTGAATAGTTTTTTTCGAATTCTAGGACCACACTGAAGTTCAATAAATTTAGGACATCCCAATCTTACAAAGGTCTAAAGAATTTTATTTCACGTGGTAAATTTCAAATATGAAACATTGCAAAACAATTTTGATTTTGCAATAAAAACTATTTCATTATTTTGACCATTTGTAAGAATTTGAGAAATGTCTAGTTTCTTACAAAGGAGAAAATATTCCCATGATGGCAGGCTGCAGTTTCTTATTATGTCCATTTCTTATATGAGGGAACTTACTGTATTCATGACGGGAGAAGAAAAAGAAGCTTTAGTTTGTCTTTATTGGTGCGGTTGTGCGGTTAGGTTTTACACAAAAAGAGAGGATAAGAGCTTCAGGCCATCATAGTGCAAAATTCAACAAAACAAATTTCAGCAAATTGCTTTTGCAAACAATTTACAGCATATCATCATTATTCTTGCCCTCGCTATCATCATTAAAAATACAGGGAACGAGGTTAGAGTGGCAAAGTATAAATCTATAAAGGTTCTTCTTGCAAGTTTTAAAACGCTCTGGCAAGCTATCATGCTTGTAGATTAAAAAGTAGTACACTGGCAATGACAATAATATAAAGGCCAAAGTACAGCTACTTTCAACTGGCTGCTTTATGAACGGGGCTACGACAAGGAGCACTGCAAAAAGACCAGTAAAGATAGGATTAGCTATCCAAACTTTGAAGGGCCTAGGAGCGTCGGGTCTTGTCACTCTTAACACAACAACACTCATTATTCCCAGAGCATATGTTAGCCAGACTGCGAAGGAGAATGACGTAATCAAGGTCTGGGTTCCATTCCCCAATGGAAGAATCCAGAGCACGCAAGAAATACCCAGGAACAATGCTGCAAAGACTGGCGTGCGTCTATCACGATCAATGTAAGATAGGGGTTCAGGAAGCTGTCCCTCTCTGGCTCCAGATAAGAGTACTCTTGATAGCGTAAACGAGGCTCCATTTATACAACAAAAGCATGATAAAGCTACTATAGGCGGCATGATCATTGCTACTTTCTTCCCGAAGATCTTCTGCACGAACGTTGTTGCCACAGTTGCTGAGCTTGCTATTTCATCACGAGTTAGTGCGGACATTAATGCCAGGTTGATGAATACATAACATACCGCGACAAAGGGAATGCCAGTGACAATTGATAGCCATAGATCTCTTTCCAGATTTGTCAACTCTTCAGTAATGTATGAAATAAGACCCCAACCATCATAGGCCCAAAGACCGTTGTAGAGAGCTATACCAAAGCTGCCAACATCAAAATCTGTGGTAGTGTTAGCAAACATGTGATAATAATTGCCAGTGTGCCCGGTTGAGACTTTCCACAGGCCAAGAGCTGATAAGAATAAAACTGCTAAGGTTTGAAAAATCGTGAAAAATACTTGTGTTTTGTTTACAAAAGATGTGCTTACGCTGTTGATGATAGTCGTGATTAAGATGCTGAACATTGCTACACCTTTAATCATCCAAACTCCATTTGTACTCTTGATATCGTAGAAAGGTGCGATGATATGTTCACCTATCGTTACAGCTAGTATTGCACTTCCAGACGGAAATATGATAAAAGCTTGCGTCCAAAGCGTAACAAATGCTGCCAAGTTGCCAAAAGCCTCCTTTATGAAAACATATTCCCCTCCTGTCTTCTTCAACATTATAGCCAATTCACAGAAACACAAAGCACCAAATAGGCAAGGTATCGCAGAAACCACCCATACGACCATGGCCATTCCCATATTGCTTGTTTCACGTGCTACCAAACTTGGGGATATGAAAATCCCGGAGCCAAAGAGAATACCAACAATATAAGCGAAGGCATGGATACAGCCAATATTTTTGCGAAGCTCTCTCCCACTTTTGATGAAAATATTGACTGAAACACTGAGGTCGCTTGATTTTGGTGAGTCTATGAGAGATGATGTTTCTGAATAATCCCTCGTTGCAGTCATTTTGTTCGAATCAAGCTTGTCATCTCCTGGTTGCGATTGTTGTTGCTTGGTCATCGTTGGACGTTTAGGCCAAATGCTAACAACGAGATAATATGAAAGTTACGATGAAGTACAGCTGAATTCGCACTTTCGGCAACATTTTCGAAAGATGCGGTGCGATAAAGTTCAATTAATCTAGCTTTGTCACATTGGCAATGCGGCTTCTGTTTTGACCGCGCTGCTTACCATTATAACCTTCGTCATAGACCAGGAATCCGTTCTTTTGAGACGGGATGAAACAATAAAGTACAGTATTCATTAGTTTTTAATCGTTGTTGCTATTTATGTGTACCGGGTGTCCCAAAAAAAGTATACAGATTTGGTCAACCCTAACTATCAGAATTTAGCATGAATCAATCCGAAATCATTTTTAAAACATTACTCGGTAGTTAACTTAAACATAGATACCTTGTTTGTTGACATTGGTGCTTTGAGAGTAGAGATATAAATCTTCAAAGGACAAATTTGCCTCCACCTCCAAACCAGAGCTTTGGCGTTTTGGCCTAAGCAATATCCACAATTTGTTTCACTTAAAATTAATAAAGTTTACTTCGGAGCTCCCTTGATGATAAGCGTCACGTAAATTATATTTTGTGAAACGCATTTGTTGTGCAGTTTTTAATTTTTCTCCTCCTGGCATGGGCGTTAAGAAACGTGGTAGTTATTCCTACAAAACTTTTTTCCTCCCTGTGTCCTTATGCCCGTGAAGGTTGTTGCAGTCACTCAAATCAGAACACAGGGAAACAAGGAAAACCAGGCACAACAACAACAACCTTCACGGGCATAGGGACACAGGGAGGAAAAAAATTTTGTAGGAATAACTACCGCGTTTCTTAACGCCCATGCTCCTGGTTCNCAGACGTTTCTGCGGCAGTTTTGATATTTTTCGAAGCTGCGGCAGTTTTGATATTTTTCATATTTCATATTTCCATTTTTAACTGGGGAGTAAAATTTCGAACCAGGTCCGAATGTCCGAATAGGTTGACATAGCCAATAATCCAAACAAAATGACATGTGATGACATCGTTGCAGTGAGGACAGTGGTCCCATGTATGTCCACATAACCGGTTGATTTCTTCCATACTATGTTAATGTCTGTCCCTAAAATGAGGTTTATTTTGAACACTTTTCAAAAATATCATTTTGCACCCTTTTGTTTAAGAACAATAACATGAATCAAGTTGCCCAATCAAATTTGAAATTTCCTTGTTGAAGCGCCTTCGTTGCAAACAGTCGCAGACTGCCAGCGATCAGCGATTTATGGAAACACCATGCTTTTGATCGCAGATGGAAGAAGGGATCGCCGACGATTATCTGAGCAACTGTCAGCCCACCCATGGCCATAACATTCTTTGTATATGAAATCGATACCGAACCCCAGTGAACCCATACATTTGAATGGAATAGTGTATATTCAACTTTTACTCCTCGGTAAAAATGAGTATATTGAAAAGCAGCCGATTTTAGCGAATAAGGCAAGCCTATAGCTTACTTTTTTGTGAAAAATGAGTATATTGAAAAGCAGCCGATTTTAGCGAATAGGGCAAGCCTATAGCCTTACTTTTTGGTGAAAAATGAGTATATTAAAAGCAGACGATTTTAGCGAATAAGGCAAGCCTATAGCCTTACTTTTTGGTAAAAATGAGTATATTCAAAAGCAGCCGATTTTAGCGAATAAGACAAGCTTTTAGCTTTTTTTGGTGAAAATTGACGATCCGAAGACGAGGCAGTTTTCTGCGAAAAATGCGTTCTTGTTAGGCGAACAGTACATTTCTAAAAGTGGGCCAATCTTCATGAATGAGGGAATCATGTAGCCTTACATTTTAGGGGAAATTTACGTTCGTAAAAAGAGGTCCTTTTGTGCAAGAAACGGCAATAGCCATGCTTATTAAATTGAAGATTTGAAAACTGGAGAAAGATTGGTAATGAGGAATAGAATAGAACTTGATTACGAAATTATCTTTCTTAGACACACTACGTAACAAACAGTTCTCTTGAATGTTGTAATAAAAATGAAGAATTTATCAAATACTATCTATTTTAATGCAATATTTACAAATAAACGAAACGGGTGATACTATGAACGAGAAACGTTAAAATAAGGAATGTTATCTATTCTAAGTTGATGAGAAATAATTTTGGTATTTTTTCAACATTTCCAGTTTTGACCAATTCCTGAAGTGAAAACTTTGCGAAAATTTTGCAAATCCGACTGCTTAGTCGATGTCCATAGAGAATAATACAGAGCGAATTCACGGTAGCATATAAGAAGTTGCTTAAAGGGGATTAAGAAATGTACTAAGACTTAGACTGAGTTCACACGATACCGGCACAATTTGAAAACGGCACAATTTGACAACGGAACTTTAACCGGCACAATTTGAAAACGGCATCGTGTAAACACTAAAAAATGATGAAAACTGAATATTTTTCAACGCTTTCGTACTGAGGCCAATTGATTCTTTAGGCCTAGATCAATTTCTTTGTCGTCAAGATCCTACCTATTGGTTGTAGAGATTGCAGAGATTGGTACCGTCAAATTTGCTATCGTTTTAAAATTGTGCCGGTATCGTGTGAACATTAGCTAAAATGTTGATATCGTCACATTTTTGCCGTTTTCAAATTGTGCCGCCATCGTGTGAACGCTTAGTTAACCGTTTCCGTATTCAGCGTCTCCAGTAGACAATCAACTTTACAAGGAGGGCCCTGAGGAGGTCAAATCAGATCTAGGATTTGCCTAAAATGGTACTCTGGGAATGGGACTTTAGTATTACTGGGATTTTATCAACCTGGTTCCGAGGGCCAGTTTCCTTCGTCAATACTGAAGTTTTCCTACGTCAAAAAGGCTGCCATGCTGGATTCAACAGCCTCCTTTTGGGTCATGGGAACGAGGTTGGGAATTTATGAACTGGGGCCGGGAATACAAACAGCAAATACAATAGACAGGGAATGGGATTTGATCACCGACTGTATCTTTACAAAAATGAAACTGGGATTTGCCGCAAAATATGACTGGAAAAATGGGATTGAGGACGCCCTTCACGACCAGGACCCTCGACAGAGAATAATTTGTCCCCAAACTTTGGCTAAAGGGAGCTATTTTGAAATTGTCATCAAAGATGTCACACAATTCAATTCAAATTTTTTTTCAAATAGCATTGCTTCTTTAAGTTTGCAAAGAAGTCACATCTTTTTTATTCCCCGAGAAGAGATCCTCGAGATATCGGGTGTCCCAAAAAAAGTATACGGATTTGGTTGGCTCCAGCGATGTGAATTTAGCTTTAATCGATGGCTCATTACTCTAAAAATGTTCCTCGATAGTTAACTTGAACATGGATACCTCGTTTGTTGGTATTGGTGCTTTGAAAGCAGACATATTAACCTCGAAAGCTAAAATTTACATCCACGTGCAAACCAGAGCTTTGGCCTTTTGGCCTAAACAAATTCTTGATGCACAGCGAATAAATCAGCGATAGCCTTGATAAAATTTGAATAATGTTAGATCTTATTATATTCTGTTTGCCCAGAAGTCATCCCCCAATCACCCATTGGGCAATTTCTTGATTTTTCTTTGATTTCAGTTTTCAATTTTGATGTGCTTTAAGAATTTGCTTAGGCCAAAAGGCCAAAGCTCTGGTTTGCACGTGGGTACAAATTTGAGCTTTCAAGATTGATACGTCTGCTCTCAAAGCACCAATACCGACAAACGAGGTATCAATGTTCAATTTAACTAC
>REGM01000304.1:229326-251641 GCA_004194415.1 Aurelia aurita
TTGAAGACTTGATAAACAGGAGAAAATATTTAGAAAGTTTTTGCACTGGGGTATCCACTCATATGAGGAAGTGGGGGTTGAGGTAGATGAAACCATTCAGAGCAATTAAGTAGTATTTTGTTCGTTTTCGCAACAAAGTCAACTTTTAAAGCTTGGACCATTTTTCAAATCAAGTTTTATAATATTTTCTTAGATTAACTTTCTGCTATGCTTCTAAATTGAATAATAATAAGTAGAATTATTATAATTATAATTATGTTCGTGTAATTATTTTAGATATTCAGATCTAATTGACAGGTTCTACCAATGCTTGTTCTTATCAGTAAAGCGAAGGAGAATATAGGAGCGGTTTATGCATCTTTTCACAAATTTCATATACTGAACCATTGCATGTCTCAGACATACCCAAAACGAAGATAGCGTAACGCTGCTGTGACGTCATGCCGACTGTACGAACATACTTAGCAATTTTTGAAAAAGTGGAGAAGTGAAAGAACAGGGGGGGAAAGAGTCGATTCCTCCAGATTCCTCTCTATTTTCTGCATCTTATATGCATCATTTTTTGCAATACAAACTTAAATAAACACAAACGTGCTTTTTTTCATAACTGATGAATGAAAGCTTGAAATCCTAAAGGTGAGAAGCAGCCAATAGAGGAAATGCAGATGAAAATAATGAGCTGAACGTACCAACTGAATGAGGCGGTTCTCCCCATCTGATCGTTGCATCTTTTACTTTCTTCCCAGCTGTACTAAAATACGCCCCTTCATCTTCATAACATAATAATATAGTTCTTCCATTGCTTCCAGGTAACGGTATGATCGAGTGGGCCCTTATGGATTCACCTCGTAGTGGTACGTGAATATCATAAACAGAGGCTGAGTCCAGATCTACGCCATGAAAACCTGGAAAGGGAAAAAAGCATTGAGTGCTAAATTTCTTTCAACGAATTTAACAAATGACTCGCAGGCGGCACTTCCTTCAAGCTTTCAACAATACTAATTTAGGAAACGGCACGCCTCACTAAGAGCTACTTTCTAGACGGCTACAATTTTGATGTACAACGGACAAAAAATAAAAAAGGATCTTACAATCGTATATATTAACCAAACTGCATAAATCTGTAAGTCTATATAGGATTTCTGTAAATGAGGAACACCTAGGGTGCAATTCTTTGGACCAACACAACACAGCAACATGCTTCTGCTTTGTGTGCATTCTTTTGGGATACGTAGCGATTTGCTTCGCTTTTGATTAACGAAGCAAGCGAATCAACACCAGGACTAATTTGATCTTGCTGCGCGAAACAAATCGTTCTTTTCAAATTGTGGTGATTCTACAAAGCCAACAGAATTGTAAAAAAGAGCTGTGTTGTTCCAAAAGAACGCACCCCTAAATAGCAGCTTTCAATCTGTTTTGGAGTCAGCTCGAGGTATTCGTGGGGCTGCAGGGCTTGATGATCTGATGTACTTCCTCCTAAATCCGAAATCTATTCTAATCTCGTACGTATTCAGTTTCCTTAAAAGGCTACTGACCGAAGACTTCACCGGCTTCCATATTGCTCCTGCTTTTTATAGACACTAGGGCTTCAGCCCCACGAGCTCCACTTTAATCCAGCACTTGAGGCTGTATAGGAAGGATGCTTGATTCACTTCAAATTAAAAGTTGCAACTCAGCAAACCGCGTCTTTGGAAGGAGGAGGCTCTAAATGAAAACATATTTTCGGCGTTCCTTTCAAATTAAAAAGATAAGATAACTGACGAGCTGTCCCTGATTATTTCACCTGGGAATATAAACATAATACTGACTTCCTGATAAAAACTTGGACCATATTTTCCCATTACAGTTGGAGATAATTAATACGAACAAAGAAAGCTCGCTGCTTACCAATTTCCGATGCATAAACAACTCTAAGTTTGCTATTGTCAGTTTCGATTGCCATGTTAACAAGAAGTGGTCGATGTATAAGGGTTCTGAATGACTGAAGGAAAAACGAATATCGGTTAAAAATATTGGAGTAGCGAGACCAAAGAAATTATAGCAAGAAATAAAGTCTGTTTCAAAGTAAAGGCACATGACCTATTAACTGTCCTCACTTGCTATTATGAAGCAAACCTATCAAAAATTAGGAGTCAATCGTAGGTTGAACTTTAAGGGTGTGTTTGATTGGTACCAATTCTGAAAACTGTAGACTTGGCAAACACGGAATTTGTGTTTGATTGACTCCGAAATTCTCAAAACGGTAGGTTTGGTAGGTTTGGAAGGCCTTCTGAACCTTCTGCTCCAAAAGGCAGAAGGTTTGGCACACTTTAGAGAGATCCTCGTTTTCATTAGCGAATCGCAATGGTGAATCCAAAACCTGCAGTTTTTAAGATTTTGTGTTTGATTGGGAACTATATTTCCGTCTCTGCGGAGTCTACTGTTTTCAGAATTTGGTAGGTTTGGAATTACCAATCAAACACACCCTAAGAGTAATTTGATTTTTAAGCTCAGTAGAGGGAATTTTGTACTTTTGTCCCTTGGGCATTCTGGCAATCTTTTCTTCAAGTTGTAGAGACATCCATTCTTAAGCAGTCTGAAAGCCTATTTCTTCCTGATTTCAAATCGGCAATCCAATTTATTATGAATTTATAATATTTACGCTATTGCTACATGACAGCGAGCGAGGACAATTAATAGGCCAAATGCCTGGAATTTGAAACAGACCGTAATGCTGACATTGCTGACAGGGATTCTATTTCTCCATGAGTGACCAGTGCTTCTCGTTTCCATGATTTATAGCTAGTTCTTATTGCTTCTTGTGATAAGTTATTTCACTGCTGTCAGAAGAGGTATTTTAAACAATTACTCACCTTGAAAGCCATGAATTTATGATATGGTTTTGGTGCCCAGGCATAGACTTCGATTGAGAAATCAACTGCAATCGCCAGAAACTTGATACGGTGAAAATTTACTGCAAGAGGAAGAAATTTAAATTAAGATAAGTTAAATTACTACAGAAAACAATGGCACTCATTGTTTCCAATAAGCGCTATTGTTTTCTATAAGCAAATTGTGTGTGACTTTTCTATTTGATCTGGATTTCTTTGACATTAACGATTTTTAGCAGAGCTCAAGCGCAACATTTTGTTGGTGCATGTTTTTTTACTGAAATTACTCGTTACTTTTTAAATCATTATCATTGGAGGCAAAACGTGGACACGTTAATAGGATGATGTTCGATCTTATTCTTGCAAAACGCTGCGATAAAAGCGATATTATAATCGGTCTATATCAAGGCTAATTTCCAGTCCACGGACTTTTCCATGCGGTCAGAATTTTACACAATCAAAAGTCATTCAACCCTAAGTTTCTATTCAATTGCAAAGCGACATTTTCTCTTGTAAATAAAAGAATTTCCGCCCGCTCGGAAAATTCCACTGACTGGAAACTGGTCTTTACGGCTACGCTATAAAACCGATGTTTCTCTCGTTATTTTCAGGTCGAACGAATAATAATAATAATCCTATATAAGCGCATGCGCCTTTATTTGGTGTGCGCATTTATCCGGGGGATTGGGGTATATTGAATAAGACTATTTACCGAGTTTGTAATGCGTGCAACCTTCGAATTCTCCAACAGTCGTGTACTGTCTTTGACGTTGCTTGTCAGCCTAGGTACAAGAGAGCAAAAAATATAAAATACAGTACGTCTAATAGCTATAAATTCAAGTGAATCTATTCTACCGGGTGTGTAAAAATACCGTACCGGCTACTTGAAAAATCATAGTGGTCAGATTGTTAGGTCGACCAGACAACAGAACGGATCATCAAAATTAGGTCGGCGTTAACTTAAATCTAGATATTTTTGCCTGATTTTTTGTTGCCTTATATTTTGCTGAAAATAAAAAATTAATAAAAAACTTCAAAAACAAAAGTTATAGAAAACAGTAAAAAACTGACGATCAAAATGACTTCATTTTAACATGAAGGAGGTCTCTTTGGGGTGTCTTGGAAAAACACATTGTGATCATAATTAAAAACGTATCTAAGAATAAAATGATATTCCATTAACGACAGCATTTGATTTCCATGATCATTCCCAAGGTGGTTAAAACCAAGTTCTCTTTTCAGTGAATTTTGCTTCCCACATTCTTATGAAAAGAAATTAAAAGAAAAAGTTAACCTAAAATTATCAGAGAAACATCTACATTTAGGTTTAATCCGTGGAGAAACGCAAAACTTTGGAGAAACGCTTAATTTTTAACCTCAAAACTCTTTATCCTAATGGACTAAATAAACAATTCACTTATCTACAATAGGTTCTTTCCCACTCTATTCTTACTTTCCTCCTATTTCCTACATAGGTTACGTCACGTTGCATCTTACGTTCTTTCCTATTGATCGAATCCTTCCTTCTCTTTACTCGGCTCGATTGATTTCGAGCTACTTGATAACGAGTACATGCTCGAAACGTCGTGTTTTTTTACATCTACGCTATTTTATGGTACCTTAATAATTTATTTATTATATTGTCGATTAATCCGTGTGCTTGAGGGTTCTCAAATAGGTAGTATACTTTTGGCTCACCCAGTATTAAAGCCAAGCATCCCTATTTTGCATAGAACTTTGTGGTTCTTATCACAGTTATAGAGATTTAATGAACAAGTTCTTACAGTTTGTTACTATACNGAATGTTGCTTCCCACATTCTTATGAAAAGAAATTAAAAGAAAAAGTTAACCTAAAATTATCAGAGAAATATTTACATTTAGGTTTAAACCGACAGGTATCAGAAATTTCTTCACGTTTTTCATTATTAATCCGTGTGGACTTTGGAGAGACTTTGGAGAAACGCAAGACTTTGGACAAACGCTTAATTTTTAACCTCAAAACTCTTTATCCTAATGGACTAAATAAACAATTCACTTATCTACAATAGGTTATTTCCCACTCTATTCTTACTTTCCTCCTATTTCCTACATAGGTTACGTAACGTTGCATCTTACGTTCTTTCCTATTGATCGAATCCTTCCTTCTCTTTACTCGGCTCGATTGATTTCGAGCTACTTGATAACGAGTACATGCTCGAAACGTCGTGTTTTTTTACATCTACGCTATTTTATGGTACCTCAATAATTTATTTATTATATTGTCGATTAATCCGTGTGCTTGAGGGTTCTCAAATAGGTAGTATACTTTTGGCTCACCCAGTATTAAAGCCAAGCATCCCTATTTTGCATAGAACTTTGTGGTTCTTATCACAGTTATAGAGATTTAATGAACAAGTTCTTACAGTTTGTTACTATACACACCTCTCCTCCTTTCACAATCTTGTCCTTTAGTGATGACAGGTAGTAAACTCTTAATTTGTTGTGTTTACCTGTAAGACAAAATTAATCAAATCATTATAAAACATGGAGATCAATCCGAAACCATACCAACTGAGTGAAACACTACAAAACATGATTTTGTTAGTCATCTGAAACTTTTTGTGGGCAATTGCGATAATCACCAAAAATGATAAGAAACCTAGAATTTCCCAGTAGAAGCTTCAAATTAGCGAAATTCCAACGTTCTTGTAAGCCGACTCGTTTTGAAGCATGAAACTAAATTCAAAGTGAAAAAGTTTTGCGTTCATTTGTCTTCATCGATGTTTATTTCACAGAGGGATCTTGAAAACCATGCAAGCTTCTGGTCGAAAACTATGATATGTTTTAAAAGCCATCGCTCAATATAAGATTTTTTAAGCTATCATTTCATTTTCTGTCTGTTACTGAAAACTTTCTAAAAAACTAAAAAAACACATTTGCAAAGACTATGATTAAAACTCAGACAATCCAAACTACTCTCATTTCATCGTCAATTCACCCTGTCTGTATCTGTATTACTCCTTTTTTCCCCCCACTTAATCCTCTTATTAAAATTAAAGTAGATTGATAGATTAGTATTTTTCTAGTTCTTTATAACCTGTAGCAATGCTTTACTTTCATCGTATATTCAATAACTGCTGTTCATAAAATAGTAATTCACGAGAGGGGCATATGGCTCGAAAGCTCTTTTGAGTTCTTTTCATATGTCCTTCAGCAATATTCTGTCGTTAATTGTATACATACATATATGTCACTATTTTACTTGTAAAATTACCTTTTCTATTATATACTACAATAGTTGCAATGTATTAGTTTTAAATTGCTTAGAATATACATTGAATACTTGAATACTGGAAATACATTCAACTGTATTCTCGAAGAATATGCTGAAATACATTTTAGATCCCTATCAAAATCATTTTTAATCTTTTTCTCACAATATGCAAATTTATTTACTGCTCTACAAGTATCTTAATTCTTTCAAGCGTGAGGTCATATTTAAAGAAGGCTCAGAAAATGTTTAAACAGATAATATGTGATCATAAAAATCTGTGCAAGGATGGAAGAATCGCCATTCGACTTATGTATAAGGGTGTGTTTGATTGGTAAGTCCAAACACACCAAATTCTGAAAACGGCAGACTCCGCAAAGACGGAAATATATTGCCCAATCAAACACAAACATCTTTAAAACAGCAGGTTTTGGATTCACCATTGCCATTCACTAATGAAAACAAGAATCACTCAAAAGTCTGCCAAACCTTCTGCCTATTGGAGCAGAAGGTTCAGAAGGCCTTCCAAACCTACCAAACCCACCGTTTTGAGAATTTTGGAGTCAATCAAACACAAATTCGGAGTTTACCAAGTCTGCCGTTTTCAGAATTGGTACCAATCAAACACAGCCTAAATATGAAAAATGAAAAACAAGTACATTACATACCACTAATCGTGACTAAAACGTTCAGATTTTCAATAACATCTATTTGCTGAAATCTTCGTCTTGAAATCAATGGGAAAACTAGAATTGAAAGGAAAATATTTATCACATGTACAATATGTACGAAATTTACAAATATTAAAATATTCCAGTTTTTTATTTTTGTGTAAAAATACTGAAAGGTGTGTGTAAGGCAATTAAGAAAATGTATTTACGGGAGGGCAATCAACAGTCAAACGAAGAAACGAGGTTACGTTATTGCTGGGAACAGCATCAGTGCTGAAGCATAGAATTCTTCCTAATAATTCGGTTATGTATTTACCGCTAAGGTATGAATGTGTTCTATTAAAAATGCCAACGTTTGCAGCGTCTTGTGATCCACCGACTTTGCATCCAGAACAGTCAGGCGGACGGGGCTCGAGCCCCACCAACACCTCTTGAGCGTCATGACAAGGGGTCGCGGACTCAATTAGGTCTTCCCTACTTCTGCGATCCCAGTGCTTGGTGCTAAAAGCCGCAACTTCATCTTCACTGCACGTCACGACCTACTAGTTCAACGGTCAGCGGACAGTCTTGGGAAGGCTGAGCAATTTGAGCGAAGTTCTTTTATCAGTTGACGTTTGATAGTTGGAAGGAACTCCTCACGCTGTCCACCAACAGATAAAACAAAGTAGGACACAGAGGAAGTCTTTATTAGGCAGGTTAATAATCAATAACCTGATGCAAACAAGACAATCATCAACATAGTAGCTACCTTTGTCATTTCCACTTCGGTCGAGAAGATATAACCCATTGTCTGTACCAATAAGTAGATTAACACCTATAAAAATGACAATAAGAATTACAAACCCGATATTTCGATACATGGGAGGCAAACTGCATTGGCGTTTGCCACAATGTGCGATCATGAATCATGGACCAATTGCCACAAACGTTTTATTGCTTTGTAGAGGAAAAGGTAATATAGCTGAAAAATGCATTTCACTGAAATCGGTCATGCAGTTATAATGTCTCGTTCAATTCCTACCCTGACCATCCCCCCCCCGGGCAGCCCGGGGGTCGACGAAAAATGATTGCGCAAATGCCCGGGGGCGAGGGAAATTTTTTTTGGCGAATGCCCGGGGGCCGGGCACTGAGAACATGCCATATTCCCAGTAACTGTATAATGTGAAAGCTCCTGGTGTTGTCAAATGCCCCGGGGCCGGGGAAAAATTAACAGTCAAATGCCCGGGGGCCAGGAATATTTTTTGTGCAAAATACCCGGGGGTGTCCCGGGGGGATGGTCAGGGTAGGAATTGAACGAGACATAATACTACTGATCATTTTGGAACTATTTTCAAGCAGATTTAAACAAAAATAAAACAAAACTAAGTGAGTGTTTTTAAAAATAACTGGCAAACAAACATACAAAATATAGTTTAGGATATAACACTCGGGATCGAATAAAATTTTTAGCAGATTCTGTTAAAAGAAGAAATATGTTTTCAAGCAGCTTTCAAGCAAAGTAGTCCACGACTTTACAATGGCATGGCAGAATATTGTGAAACAGACTCTCATTTGCAAGCAAGCCTTGACATAAAACAGCTTATGATTTTTATTGGGGCCACCCTCATAATCGGCAAACAGCGTATATTCGACAAAAAAAAACTAATATTTGACTTGATACGTACATATAATAACAACGAGCAAACAATTACGGTTGGAAGTTGTATATTTGTCATAAACATGCAGCTCATTCCACATTCAGGGGTCTAAACTCTTTGGTACAGAGTGTGGTACAGAGCTTGGAAATTGCCCGGAAGAACGGGAACATTTGTCGAATAATTTGAAATAAATATGTAGCAAATTTTCAGATAAGATCCAAAATAGGTTTCTAGCCTTTGCTCAAAAAAGTACAGAGATATCTGTTCAAATATGCTTTTGAACTTTGCTCTAACTGAAGAGAATCATAAACATATGGACCTTAACATCTGCAAAGTGTGTTCGACAGATCATATTTTAGAGCCTTATCCATATTTTCATCATTTGTCCATAAAATTGCGGGCTATTAGTGTACCCGCGCTGACGCAAAAGGCTGCGTTGGATTACTGTCTAAAAGACTTATCTAAAACAGAATCTATGTTTAAAGTAAATCAACGGAGTTAAAAGGCAACTTAGCTAGGGGGACTGGGTCCATGTAAATAGAACCTATTGTATTTAATGTTTTCGATCGATGAAAACAATAGGAACATAAGTGGCGCGTGCCGTTCTTTTGTGCTATGTTTAGACTAGATCGCTATATCTCCGTTCATTTACTTTAAGATTCATGAAACTAAAATCTATGTGGTTAGCGTATGGGGTATGGAAAGCGAAAACCATAATCATTTTGTCATCCTATTCGATATAGAAAACTAGCTTAGCATTGCTCTATTGCTTCATCCACTTTTCCTACCGGGTGTCCCAAAAAACAGTACTCCTGTTTGAAAAATCACAAAATTTGATTACATGACCGATCTTAGAATTTCTTTTTTTGGCAAGTAGATCAAAGACCAAAATATTTTCTCAGATATAGCTGATCTTGTGATAGGTTTTAATATTAGCAAATGTGGCTCGTTTTAGGGCTGAATGGCTCTGAAGGATACCGCAAAAAAGCACTGATGATTTCCAGATTTATTTCTTTTTGTATATTAAACTTCTAGTTTGGTCATAAATGTCAGAAAGAAAAGCAAACTACTTAAAGGATAATGAAAAATCTCAAATAATGGCTCTCTTGGGCAAGATTTACGATGTTGCTTAAAGAGTACAGATCAGAATAAGGTTTTCAATTAGGGCCTGTTCATATGGAGGCGAGCCGCTCGGTAGGCGAGACACTTCATCTTGTGTTCATATGGAGAAATTCCAGCCCGCTTGCCTAGACAAAAATTGGACACGTGTCAAAATTGGACACGTGTCCATTGTCTAAAATAGGAGCGCATGAGCAGTAAAGAGCTTTTGGTCACGGTAGCCGGGATGGAGTGTTCATATGGGAGAATTTTCATCCCGCCTACCGAGATCTCGCCAGTGCTCCAGTGAGATCTCGCTAAGCGGGCCAGCCTGTCTGCGCATATAAACAGACGACAAATTTTGAATTAGAATTAGGGATAAGGTGGGATCTCGGCAAAGAGCTCCAGCCCGGGTAAGCGGGCTGGCTCGCCTCCATATGAACAGGCCCTTAAAGCAATGAAAACAAACATCTTATTATCGTTTAATATATTTGGATCATTGACAAAATAGATCAAAAAGAAACTTTTATGATAGGTTTGATAAACGAGTTTCAGTAATCATTTTAAACGGGAGTACCTTTTCTGGGACACCTGGTATTTTGAGATACCAAATATATACTATTCAATTCTTATATGCAAGTGAGTTACGGACTTAAATGTCTAAATATATACATATTAAATTGTTAAACTCACCCCACAATGTGGATGAAAGAATGTCAGATCTGAATTTGTATTTGTACTTCTTGATCTGTGGCATCTAAATTAAATCGAGTAATTTAATAAAATATACAGGAACCACAATAAACAACGGAAGCCAAACATGATTAATGTGTGGTACCTAAAACTTTTCATCGAAAGATTAGGACATATCTTTAGTACGTTCTCTCTTAAAATGAGCCCCATATGTGGCTCATTGCCGACCACCCACCCATCCTGCATCCTTAAAAGGAATGTGCGCTTTTAACACAAGAGGGGATTCGAACCCAGTACATCATGCAGAGAACGCATGAGTGGCTAAGCACCATCTGTTACAACCTATATTATTTATGTCTATATCACTTATGTGTAAGGTGGAGTGGGGCAAATGGGTCACTTGATGTTTTGCTTCTAAAATGGACGCAAAGAGTAGAAAACTTGCAGCTCTTTCAATGAATAAAATTGCCCATCTTCATGATAGAGACTGATATTCTTCTTCAACAAAAGCTCAATAACAGTGACATCACTGGATTTGTCAATGACCCATTTTTCTCCCAGTCGGACCTATTTTGCCTCGCCCTACCATAGCGAAATAACATTACAGCAAGAGCAGATAATACCCTTGGGAGTGTTGGAAAATTCAATCGCAGAAAGTTTTTGAGAAGTTCAAAGTTCGTATAATTATAATCGTTTCTGCTAAAGTTATCATATTTTGTCAAATATAAATTCAATCTAAAACGAGACAGTGATAAACGCCTATTCTTAGAGAATGTAATTTTGTTTGTCTTTCCATTTGCTTTTGCACAAAACTGTCTAGGTTAGTCATTTAAAACAGTTAAACAATACTAAAATAACCTTGTTATTATTATTCCGAAAGATAAAATATGCTTGTCTTGTTCTTATTGTTTCCTTGCGGTCTGACCAATTTTCCAAAGTTCTAATTTTACACATAACAACACTGAAGCTCTTTCTTCAAATCATTCGGAAAGCTCAATGAAGAGGCAGTTCTTGTTTCACCTTTTGACATCTTAAAACATTCCTAAAAGCCTGTTTGATGTCTCGAAATCTAACTATGCTTTGCAGACATACTTTGGTGCAGTTTATGAGGTATAATAATCAATAAAATATGCACTGTAGCACAACAAAAGTGGATGTTTTTTTGGAACCCCGTAGATTCTATGCTTTTGAACTTAGAAGTCCACTTGCTGAGAAATGTGTTTCTACAAATCCAGTCCTTTTCACAGATCAACCCTATTCCTAAAAATACCTTGATGATATCAAGGTGAAACTATTTCAGTTACTGAGATACAAAAAAGTCGAGTACTTTTCCACAATTAGTAAACGTCATTCTGACAATATTTGCGAGAAGGCACATTAAGGCAATGTTGTTAAATTTTGCTATAAGGTCTCACAGTACTGGTTATCGTGACGTGATGCAACGTGTTTGTACTAAAGTCTATCTCAAATTATGTCACGTGAGATTTTCGACAACGCAAAATTACTCAAGCAAAATACTCCAATTGTTTCTATTCGTGGACATTTTCACGTGACATCTAATTTTAGACAGACTTTAGTAGCATTTGAATTCTAAACAAACATAGGAAAGGATGTTTTGCAAAACTTCCAATTTTATATATTCATTTACATTTACAAGGTCCCATGCGAATCTTAATGGGACTTCACAACTTGGCAACAATTGTCCCCTTGATTTATCGAGCGCCCTCGTAAACATCATTCGTTCAGAGGAGAGTGTCTCGTTGTCGTTAACTTCTTTATCTGCGCGAACAGATGGTTTAAGGATCTAATTACAATAGACATATTAAAAACTAATTAATGATATGGAATGAANATCTTACTTGCCAGTTAATTGTGTCACAGTTCTCTCATGTCTTCTCTCTGTCAGTTCAGCTTCTATTTGTATCTATTTAGGCCCTCGTGGTGTTGTGCGTTGTGTTGTGTTGTTAAACGCACAACACCACGAGGGCCTAAATAGATACAAATAGAAGCTGAACTGACAGAGAGAAGACGTGAGAGAACTGTGACACAATTAACTGGCAAGTAAGATCAATTTTTATCAAATCTACAATTTTTCTCCGCCACCTGTGACAAGACCATAGGTGCGTCCCCAAGGTCCCAGAATACGATCCCGCCCCGGATCACTTTTGAACCGAAACAAAAATGGCTAAATGCTCTTTCCGATTCAAAAGATGCTGTTCAGAATGTAGCGCATCTGACAATGGTTTTTTTTGCGGCGCATGACTACTAACATTAATGACAAGAAAATAGTATGAAAGATTTACGATAACAAGGAATCACGATGGACCTGGAGCGGAAAACAGAAGTTGTAGGAGAAACGTTGAGCCGAACAGGTGCAGAATTGGCGAGCATTTGCAAGAATCTAAAAACTACAGGGTGCCCCAAAAAAATGTGCCCCGTTTGTGCAGCTGCTGTGGAGGAGCTGTAAAATAAACTTCTTTTTTAGCTGCATTGCATAGGACAGACGTTAACTTTGAGTTTGAGACCTTGTTTGAGTCAATCTGACAAGTAGTTGCTGATTTATGGCACAGGAAAGTCAGAACAGTGGTTCCTTCAAAATCAGCAGGTCCTTTGTTTACCAATGATACCAAAATCAAGTGGATTGCAGAGTTGTTTACTAACTTTTCAACATTTGAAAAAGGGTCAATAGTGCTGCTTACATCAAAATAAAAATCGCCTCCCAAACTCTATTTTGCAGGGTCATATCACTCTCCAGAACTCGTACATTTTCGACAGCCTCCCAAACATCCCCCAGTAGTTTCGGCCCTAGTTGGGCCTGAAAAACCACAGGGAAACCAGATTAACTGTTGATTTTTGTAGTTTTTGTTATTTGGTAATTTATTCTATTGATTCTATTGTGCTGCGCAGCGAACTTCCACTGCCAAGAAGCGAAGGGAAGGAAACTGCGAAGGAGCGCGCGAAGCGAGGGCGAAAAAATGCGAAGGAGCTGTGGAAAAACTAGCGAATTAGAGATGAAAGGCCACTCAAAAAAACTGCTGCATTGCAATAGTAGCAAATCGCAAGGCGTGGTTAATTCAAAACTTGAGATAAAAATGGTTAACTCAAGATAAGAAGCCCTACGAATCCTTACAGTTGACAAGAAAAGATGACACGACTTTACATATGCCTAATTCATCGGCTTAATATGCATTACATTTAAAGGATTTTCATATGATTGAATTTTGCTTAAACAAGAACAAAAACACATATAATATTTGGCGAGTGTTGCTTCGATTGGTTCCTGGGTTGGAATCTTTTCCAATGCAAAAGACTAAAAGACTAAAAGATTTTATTCGCAATGCAGGTCCTAATCTAATGCATGCCTGCGTTCATGCTATTGGTAGAATCCACTCGATGGCAAAGCTGGCAAAGTTGGCAAAGTTGGCAAAGTTGCAATTTTTGGATTGATGACAATTTTGGGCTCGGTATGATTGAAGGTTATAAAGGAAAGAATAGACTGCTAAGACAAGTGTATTGCAGATGTTTCATTCTTGTTATACACATTTTGGAAATACGATTGTCGAATTATTAACTGCCATTTCTCTGGAGCTTCTTCGAAGGCGCTGCAGTGTCAGCATGCTACGAAATTGCAGATTGCAGAGGCAGGAGTGGAGTAAATCATTTGATGCACATAGATTCTTTCTCCCTTTCTAGTATACTGTCCCTTTTTTGCACAAGGGTGGCCCATTACCGAATCCATAAAGACCGACCCCCTCCCACTTGCAATACACCCCAAGGATGCCACACCACAACCTTCTGCGCACTGCACCCAAATCACTCAGCCATCTACTATTAGCTGTAGCTGTACTCCACACGATACACAATACTGCTAAGACATTAGATATGGGTGATCAACTAAAGCAGGGTTTAAAGTAAAATGTTACTTCTAAATCGCGGCTAGCATCCTCCATTCTCTCGCCATTTAAGATGTTTTTCCTGTCTCAGTATGATCCTTTATTCATTCTGGCTAATACCTTCTTATCCAGGATTCAAACAGTTCTTCATAAATTCATCAGAAAACGAACAAAATCATCATTCATAGAATATTTTCATAGATCCTTAATTCTGCTTTTCTTCACTTTCCGAAAGGCCAGACAAAAAGGATCCGAACATTGCGAACCCAGCAAATACGCGAATACTTCGCCTTATTTTGGGTTTTGCGTAAAATAATGCAAATGCAAACAAATTTTTTAAGTTTCTAACAGAACTGTCCATCTTTTTCACATCTTCTCAAGAAAATGGGAATTAGAACATCAGATTGATTATGCCATGACAACCCATCCTCGGACTCAAACTGAAATAGCAGCTGAGAAACGTAGTTTGGTCCCCATGAAGAGCTTCTGACTATTATTCAATTTGGTTTATGACTTTTACTATGACAAACGAAAGCCTTTGCGGTAAGTCACATTTTAATAGCCTCCACGATTCCTTCTTTGGATATGGCCGTTCCTTCCTTCTGAAAGTGCTCTTTTCAAGACGTGTAAACCCTTCTTCCCTTCACCATCATCATCATCATGATCTATTTATTTATAGTAGCCTAAATTAAACATAGCTAATTTACAGCTAATTAAGGCCTACTATTTACAATTTACATAACTTACAATCTAATTAACTAATTAAAGTAAAATTATCAAAATAGAAACAGTATGTTACATGATAACAACAGGTTAAGGCTCTATCCTGTAAGAAACCCAACTTTTGGAATACATATTTTGCAGAGTCTACAGTTGCAATTATCACCGTAATAGGGCCTCTGGCTTGGGAACTGCAAGAGTGCGCTCTTCAATACTAAGACCTCGAAAACATTAGCACCAGTTATCACTGCATAACCACCAAGGCGCAACATAACAAATAACAACAATGACGAGAAGTATCTCTAAGAGTGCTGAGATCAGTGAAATGATAAAAACAAATCGACAATAAGATCAATAGGAAGAAACAGAAAAATACGGCGACCACATAAGATAGTGTGTCTGCAGAGTCCAGAAAAACGGTCAACCTTCCTCCAGACAAAAATTTGTTGTTGATTGACCCTTCCTCATTTTTTGATAGAAAATGGGTGTCTTTAGGGCGTGGCTTAAATTATTCCTTTGTTTTTAGAGACCTTCCTACTGGTCAATGACCTTGTAACCGTAATGTTTTCCGACTCTGTGTATGTGTTGTCGATTGATTTGAAATAACGTAGCAAATACGCTTTCTTCTCATAACAAACGTAGGGTTGGTTATGCGTCGTGCAACAGCCATGTCTAACCAATCATCTACCGTGCCAATGCCACTGCAAATGTTGCCGTACTACCATACCGTGCAACTCCAGTGCCCAATTCACTTCATATTGGCACAGCAGTGGCACGACGTATAAGCCAACCCTTCGCCCTGACCATATACTACTTCTTCTTACTATTGGGCCATCTCGCACATCAGGAAGTTGACCAAAAGCACTCTTTCTGTTGTGCTTTATTCCACAGAACGATGTAACTTATTTCTTTGCGTATGAGGGATTTACCCATATATGCAAACATGCCCTATCTTCTAAATCAGCTGTTGAAACGGCATCACATGTACAGCATTTCTATTTTTCTCACGCAACCCCTTCCGTTATATATCGTACTGTCCCCGATCGAACTAGACTGTGTGATTAAAATTCAAGTCCTGTGCAAAACAAACCAGGGATTAGCTAGAATTTCGCGATATTACTTTTTGCGACGAGTTTGTGCAACGATATTCATTCTGAACCATACAAGTAATATAGGTCGGGGTATCGCAGTTTTTGCAAATACTTAAGCTGTCGTTGATAATTTCCACATATGCAGATTTAAAATAAAGATTGAGTGAGGAGGCAGTTACACAAACAAACCCAAGAACATATTTTGATCTTATATAAAAAACGATGCATAAATTATTCACAGTTTCTTCACTGCGCTTGTTTAGTTCCCCATCTGCCAAATTCCGTAAAATGGCTCTGCACACAGAATTGCAACATTGCGATGCCTTAGCCAGAGAAACTCTGCACAAATTTATCATATGTGCCTTCCTCTGAGTTTCATACAAATTCTGGGTGCATCATAAATCAACCAACAAAGAATTTAGCTTTACTTTACCTGCACGACGTCTGTTTCGAGGATTTGCGCGTTTAAACACTTGAAAAGAACGGGAAAACTCATCTCCATAAATCCAATTTCTTATTTCTCAAACCCGACAACACAGCTTATCAAAGCCATTCTGAAACTCTGCATTAATCTGACAGCTAAGAGAATCAAATGCCAACATTCGTCTCAACCAAACGAAAACATTTTGGTTTATGTACGGAAAGTATTTTCCCGAGCTCTACCTTTGCATAGACAACATCATTTTAATGTGTATAATCTTATCTTTTAACGTCGGACAAAAGAATCTGAAATCTGATTTAAGACCAAACCACAGGTCATCCTTCTAAAAATGTGTTTGCCAACCTATAAAAGTGGCTGCTAATGAAAGACTAAGTATGAATAGATCAAGACATCGGAAAAGCTTTTTCCTGGAAAAACTGATGGCGGCAACCGCGGGATGATTATATCAGCTGACAAAAGGACGGTTTTTCTTCTCTCGAAAGCCGTTGAGTTCCATGATGTTGCTTACAAATGCAGAAAACCAAAGAGCACAGGGCATGCCTGGGACTATCCACGATAACAAGAATCACCCCCAACCAACAGACTTTTCAATTGAACCATGTGCCAACAGAGTTACACAGTTGAAGCAAAAATAGCTAACTACTTGAGACTATCGCAAATCAACACTTCGACAAACGAAGAAAGATGACAATCCTCTGTTCAATTTACACCTCGTACAAGTCTTTTCCTGCAGTATTCCCATGGGTCACAGTCTCGTAGCGACTCCTGCCTCTGCAGGGCTTTTCTTCTACCAAACATCCCAAAATCTTCTTCTTCAAAAAAGTTACAGGCCTTTTTTCCCCACTGTTTTGAGAACAATCTGGCCCCTAAAATATATACTCTCTGTAAGGATTCGATGGGCCGTGCAGTTTTTCTGCAAAAAACAAGTTGAACAAGACCCTGTAAAACGCATTCTAATTGTCACCTACTCTTTGCATAACTTTGTATACGAAATGACCCACGCTGTCACATAATGCCCGATCTCATCCACTAGCTTTGTGCGCTACTGAGCATACCTCTCCACAGTTTCCAAGAATCCATATCATGGCATCTTGCTCTCCCTTCATGTTTTACCATGGCGCTTTGAGAAAATGTTTTAGAGAGGACATAGGACGGGGCTATTTCTAAGTTTCTAAAGGCTGTGCATGCAGTGACCAATCGTATTTCATCAGCGGAGCCCTCAGTATCGAGGTTGCTGATTATCCATGTACTTCTACGTAGAAGAAGTATGTCTATTAGTTTCAACAAAGTATCAGAAAAAGACATGTCATTTCAAACAAACTGGTAAACCTATCCTAACTTCTTGCCCAACCATATTTTCAGAGTGCTTGTTTCCACTGTAAGCTAAGCAACAAGATAACCACAATTATACACTTTGCACAGTTCCATCATAAGTGCATATATCTATACCTGAGTCTGTTTTCGGGCTGAAATAATGATTGAGATTTTCATACGATCAGGATCAGAAGTTCAGCCTTGTTTTAACTCAGACACGACATCTTAACTACGGATTAAACACAATACGATTTTTTTTTCAGAGTGCTTGTTTCCACTGTAGGCTAAGCAACAAGATAACCACTATTATACACTTTGCACAGTTCCATCATTAGTGCATAGATCTATACCTGAGTCTGTTTTCGGGCTGAAATAATGATTCAGATTTTCATACGATCAGGATCAGAAGCTCAGCAGTATTTTAGCTCAGACACGACATCTTTAACTACGGATTAAATACATTACGACCACGTTATATGATCGTAATACTATGGCTTTAGGTGCTAAACCGTGGGAATAGGAACCTGTCCGCGCTGTGGTTTGTTTCAAACACAATCATGAAAGTTTCGTCCCACAAAAAGATCAGCAAAACTTCAGTGATGCAATGTAGGTCTCCGAACATAGATTCAAGCATAGTTATTGAAAAAATTTTCAAGCCAGAGTTTCCTTCGACGATTATTGCTATCAACACAATAGCGATAGATAAATAGCGATAATTTCTCATCGCGATAAACGTTACAGATAAAGCAATCTCCGCTCTCGAATTTGGTACATGTTTGGGTGGTGCAGAAGTTGCAAATCATGCTATGTTAGCTATAAATATTCTCGTTAGACAGGTTTTCGTTGGTCACAGAAAAAAGTCGCACGACAAACTTCGCAACTTTCATCAAGCAGCCACTGACATATAGCTTGCGTAAATTTTTTACACGCGAGAAATTCCAAAACTAAAGATCTGATCGATGAAGAAAAGAAAAAGAAATGACGCGTGCGCGATATAAATGACCGACGAGAACTAAAATGTTGCCTGCATTGTGCCTTATTGTCATTTAATGATGGAATCTAAGCCCGTTTTCACCAAGAGACAAACGTAGGACGACAAAATTTCGAGCAAAGTTTACGTCAAAAGTAGGATGGAGAACTGCTGCATTTCAAAGGAAAAGTTTGCTCAGTGAAAAAATAATTTTTGATTGCCCATGCACAAGGGTTTCGCGTCGCGCATCATCTGTCACCAGGGGGCGGTGTTCCCAATGTTGCATAGTGGAAAAACACCTTAAATACACACCCCTCCACTTCTGCCGACTTCCTTTGGACACTCTGGAAGTTACCAAAATGGAACCATATCTGAGTTGACCAAAAAGAAGCTGACGAGCAGTGGAATGCAGCACGAAGAAGGGAACGAAACCACTTCATCAACTTGATTAGAGTAAAAATGTAAACAAAAAACCAAAGATAAAGAAACCCATTTGATCTAGAATTTATGGGTGACCGAGGGGGCAACCGTGCCTTGCTCTCCAACTCCAGTCTTTTGATCACAGACTGTCCACTTGACTTGTAAACGCGATTAGAACTATCTGGAATATTGAATTAACTGGATCAATTATGCCGGCAACGAGTGGGATGACCCAAATAATTTCTCGATTTTAAGCGAAATTTACAAACATAGAGTTGGATGGGTTAATAACAAACTTTAGGAGCTTTGGCCAGACAAGCCTAATCACAGATGTAATCACACTGTTCGCTGAAGCGGCCAGACAAGGCACGTATGTGGCTCACCAATCAGAGAGCAGCATCTGCAGTTGAGACCCAAATATGGCTAAATATCACTCGAATAACGCGATGTGATTGGTTGATGGAGACAACGAAACCTAACTTATGCGAACGGACGTTGACCCTCGCAGCTTCGAGCAGATTTACCAGATAAAGTTGGTCTCTCTCTACAGAGGATGATTATGGCATAAAAGTTCAAGCTTTTAAAGTTTTTAGATCAAAGAAAATTCTTCTAAGTAACAATTCCCCGAACCCAGTATTTTGAAGTGTTTTAGCATCGGTATTTTCGACAAAATAGCTTAGGCCATCTACCTGGTCTTCTTAACGTAAAGTTAGCTCATGAGTTGTACTGTAGCGGTATATCAGTTCAGGCGAGAAGACAAACTACGACGATGTAGTAAGTGTAAGAACAGCCCATATTCATCGAAAAATATCACGTAAAATTCGTTGGCTTGAGTCGGAAGGCGAATTTGTCAAGGGGTAGTCGAAGGTTTCAACGCTTAAAAACAAAACTGTCAATGCTAGAGAAAAACAACCTCTTCCTCTCTACAAACCACTGGTTTACTGGCTTGCATGTGGACAGATTCCATTCTTGTGTTTTGTGTAGACATAAGAGAGCTCGCTTTCACTTGGATCCTTCAAGAAAATATCGCTACTCACTACGCCAAGTTTACGCAGTTATAATGCGCATCAAAAACACAATATACCCCCCTCGGAGAAATAACTTTGAATAAAACTAACCTGCATGTGATGTTGATGCATGGGTAAAACATCCGGAAGGTTGCTTGCAAGTGGCCTCGGTATGATTCCTTCTAGGCTTGATTCAGAATCTATGGACTGGAATAAAATACGTATGGATTAATAAGTTAGGTGAGTAAATTTTTTCTGATACATAGTCACAGATTCAAGAGATTTGCTACAAAAGCTCTACTGTTTCAAATCATAGTGAAATACTTACGAATAATCGAGGCAAGTTTAGACAGCAAGATCGACATCTGTGAGAGCTTAGGACCTTAAGACTAGTGCTACCATTGCCTTGAAAGATCACTACTGGGAACTCGGAATTCGTATTAAAAAAAACAAGCACGAGGCACTCTTGAAAGGTCGCAAATTTTCAATCTTTCAAATAAGGACTCATAATTTACATACACAAAAACTGGACTAAATTCCGAGCTGTTTCGATTTTATGTCGCGAAAATCAGAGCACAGTATTTAAACATGATTTAACAAATTGGAGTGAAAGATATTCCACGTTATGGCTGAAAGAAACATTATCTGGCTACTCCCAGTTTATTTTCCCATCTTCCAGCACTGGAAACATGCATTCTAAGCCATTTTGTCATCTAGGTTTAACTTAGGCCATCCGCCATTACTATCAGAATGAATGTGTCAAATATAGTCCGAGTCATAGTTATTATGAGTCATAGTTAGGGCGTCCGGCAAGCCTACAAATACACTCATGTTCTTATAAGAAACAAAGGGCCGGGGTTGGTAGGCAGCTTTTTTAATTTTAGGAACATTTTGCTACCAAAAGTTTCTTATGTGTTTCTTATATTGTTAATGCCCTAAGTGTAGAGTAAATATATTTTTGTTAGAAAGGCTTCCAAATTACTTAGTAAGATCTCAAAACATGTTATAACATAATTCGCACTCAAAGCAATGCCAAAACATCCACTTTTATTGTACAGTGTCAAAACATTTTCGAGTGACCTAGAAAAATTAAAGCTACAAATTACAAAAGTTTCTTAGCTTTTTCAATTCAGGTAGGATAGTTTCTTAAGTTTAAGAAAATTGAGCCTACCGTTTCTTATAAGATGTTTCTTATGAAAAAGATGAGTTAGCGATAACTAAAATGTTGTAAGTAGTCTAATCAATGACCAGCAGTGCCGAATAAGCAGGGGCGTAACTAGACCCATATTCTTGGAGGGGTGAAAATGGTTTTTGCCCTGCAAAACTGAGTGGTGCCCTGCAGACCTCAAAGCACACGTTCGTCTATGGGTTGGTAGTAAAGGCTTTTTCGATGGCCATTTTTCGTTTAATGATAATTTTCTAGGCAACAAAAAACCAAGTTTGAAACTTAACTGCCTATGAAATACAGAGACCGCGGAGCAAATTTTGGATTGATGGGGCTAGAAAGCAGTGGGAAACTCTGCGGGGGTCTGGGGGCGAAGCCCCCAGAAAAATTTTCTCGACCACGCCCTCTACTTTGGCTATAAATGCGACCAACGCCTTTTTCATAGCTAGAAACGCCTTAGAAAAGATCTTCATTAGTAGCATATTCAACAACTAAATCACCATAAAATCATAAAATCATCGATGAATTAAGTGTACGGTATTGCAATATTTCATCTGATGGCGAAAGGTTCATGTACCACGTACCACGGAGCGTCTTTTGGATTACGGGAAGGGCCTGAAAGGAATGCCCCGCTTTAATCTTTTATGTTATAAAGTTAAGAATTTCGTAATCTCGCGGAATTATTACATTTAATGTAGATAACACAGTCATACTCGCGTAAGTCGGGTTCGCATAATTTGGATATTTGCATAAGTCGGAAAAAAATGAAGAGACTTGAAAGTCCCATCCGTATTTTTCTTTTCAAATTAGTTCGCATAAATCGGAGTTCGTGCAAGTCGGATTGTTTTTCTTGGTCAGAAGCGATCGGATTTATGCGAGTTTGGCTGTATGGAAACATAAAATTTCAAAATTTCTTAACGAAATCCACAAGTTGCATTTGAAAGAGTGGTCGACTCCCTTCATATTTGTCTTATTATAAAATATGTTCTCGTTGCCCTGCGAGATCTTCAATTGCCCTGCGAAATCCACTATATTTGAGATTGGGGGGGTGTCACACCCCTCCACACCCCCCC